>OX383925.1:35738902-36338902 GCA_947532085.1 Elegia similella | reverse complement strand
TACGGAACCCTAAAAAGAATCGATTTTTACTAATATGAAGAAAATTACTGTTGAAATTTTATTGCAGCTCCCTGAAGTAAAATGAAATTAAAAAGGTGTGGATCCGAGGAACTTTCAAGCGACATATTGGACATAAAATGTCATACATACTCGAATTTGTTCAAAATATTTTACTGCCGTGCCGATACATTAATTTCGAATATAAAATTAAATGGAAGCGATTGAAACACGATGCTTTACCTACATTTATATTTGCCGAATTATAAATCAATGGTAATAAGAAAGTTTACGGAAACGGTTTTATTATTTATATTTAAAATTATGTTTAAGTTATAATTATGTGAAAGTGGGTAAAATAATCTCTTGTTTTTCTTCACCTCTTGTTTTTCTATTACCAATACTGTGAATTTTTCACAAATAACACACTGGCACTTTTTTACCCTAGTGTAAAAGTTTTATAAATAAAAAATATCACTTCGAATTATGTGTTTCTCTTTACCTACCTGATTATGTTTCCTTTACTGACTGGTCCTCAAAGCTAGCTGGGAAAACCTTTAGATGGTTTTGGAATATGCTGAATGGCCCATTGATCAAGTGAAAAATATATCTGACCTTATATTACCTTTTGATACATGAGCGCCCCATTGCAATTTAGAGTCTATTGTGATTCCTAAGAAGGTGGTATCATTTACAAAGTCTAGTATTTTACCTTCAACTAGTATGTCAACGTTGGACTGCCGCATATTGGGGACCGTAAATCGAATGCATTGGGTTTTTTGCGCATTCATAGGTAATAGGTAAGGTAGGTAAGTAGGCACTGTTTAAATTTCGAAATAATCGAAAATATGATTGTCATCATATTAGGTATTCTGCCATTCGACAAATACTGGGTAAGGCCTAATGACCAGCAGTAGACAGTAGACGCGCGGTGGGCAATGTATGGAGTTTTTTTTTACCTATTTTTCAGATGAAGCCAAGAGGCGCCATGCGATTAGGAGTTATATAGGTGTATCTTGACGTAACTTTTAAAGTAAAAGCCTCTTTAGCGGCTTTGTGCACTTTTGGGGATGGGTAAAACAGAAAACTCGCGTCAGGACACGTGAACTGATCAAAAATTCGTAAGAAGGACACGGACCTGAGTATGCCGCAAAGGCAAGTTTTCACTTCTGCCGGCACTCCTGGAGTGCAACTAGTTGTTTTTTTTTTATGAATCGTACTCATTTAACGAATCGATACAATCAGAGTAGAGTACATTTATGACTTTCTTAGGACGAAACATTTAGTCGATAAATATATTTCATCGATATAGTACAACCCTGATCACATCAGTACCCCAGGACAACCTGCACATTTACGCAAATGGCATTGTATATGCATCTCTTTCTGATGCTTTAACAATGCCATAAGTAAAAACAGTGTAGAATATTGTATTTTGTTGTTATTTTAACACGGTTTCTATGCTTTAGTTATTGTTCTGAGTCGTAGACAGTGTCTTATATTCACACACACACCGCAAATTTGCTTTGCATGTGTGTGCCGATGAAAGATGTTTACTTGTACTACTACAAAAGCGATTTCCTGTCGGTGTATAATAGTTTTCTATGTGTGCGTGAAAAGTTAGACCTTTGAAATTTTGTCTAACGCGGCTTACGCGTATAGATACTGGTTAGTGCGGACACGCGCCGGCCGCAAGACGTACTTGAACCAAATCGACTATAAAGTATTTGCTAGCAGAATTTTGCAGGCGCACAGACTATAATTTTTTGTTAGAAAAAAAATTGTATTTATTTAGCGACTGCAGGGTAGACAGTGTCTAACAGTCTATATGGACTGCACGTCACTGCGTATGTATCTATATACTGTGTCAACCTTATTTTCAGGTAATCTTTTTTCTAGCTTCGATTATGTTGACATACATAACATAAAGTATTGTGTCTAACAGTTATGTCCAGAATAATTGCAACTCTGCTCCGGAGGTGATCAAACTTTGTAACGAGTTTGAAATTTCATTCTCGCACGAGATCCAAGTAAGCGACGAATAACTAATATTTCGCCCGCATCTTAAACTCTCTGAAGTTTACTAGTTTAAATATTAAACCAAGTGGGAACTAATACTATAGAGTGAACAAATTTTAAATGACAAAACAAATCTAGTTTGTTTTGTTTGAATTCCCAACATAGTAGGGCGGCCTGGAAGCTAAAAGTGTATTCAGTCGAGCGCCGCGGGGACTCATTGGAGTTTAAAGATTAGTTAATAGAAAGAAAAAAGGTTTTATCATGTTTCATTTCACTGCTAGGGAGAGTAACTAGAAGTTTTCAAAAATTTATAACAAAATTAATTGTCACGTAAAAATACTCGAGCCCGTCTAATTAATGCAAGCTGTAAGTCAAAGTACGGACAAAACAGTCAAAAAAGTCAAGGAATTTTCAAGCTCAAATCTGCATCAAATCACTGTAAAGGTTATACTTATATATAAAAGTAATTTATATATTTGCATGTATGCATTCACTCATGTCGTACACCAACTCTACCAGATCATATATATGCCTTAAATGTAAATAGAAGTCATTTAGCTGACACTGAATGTCTTAGTGACAGCATACTGCAGCATACTGCATTAGTGAGCGAACTGACTGGAATGTAAAATAGGCAGAAAGACAACATATATCCTAGATCACTTTCATGACTTCTGTGAGTGCGACTATCTCACCGCTTGTATAACGTTCGGCCGAAACACGCCAAGTCCTTTTTACACCAATTACGTTTGTTGGCGTAAATGGTGTAAAAGGATTTGGTATTTTACGTACAGTCGGTATTTTTCGTTTCGGTCCTAAAGGCTTGTGAATAATAATACGTAAACTGTGTATACGTCCTGTGTCATACCTCCGGACCGTACGGTCCGGAGGAGTTTAACTTCGTGTATTGTAGAACAAGCGGAAGGGGCGAAGATGCAATGCTTACAGACAATATAGAAAACTTATGAGTTGTCAACATACTGCCTAAAAAAGAATTACTAGCATTATAGCTCGTTTTAATAATGTATAGCAAATTTGTTACGTCAGCAAGTATCCATCTAAAAATACTGTTAAGCGTACTTAATTTGGTATCTATTCTGTTTTAAATGATCTTTAAAGCTGGGAGGGCAAAACCACACTACATATAACCATACTATAAAACAAGTACAATTTTACAATAAAATCATCCACTAAACGTTTGCTTTACATTTTTTTATTATTCAGCTAGTTCTATAAATGTATAGATAAATCCTCTGTCTGCTCTGGCCAAGTATGGCTGTGGTAGTACTAGTGCTGTGCCGGAGAGAAATTCTCTGTTCTCATGAATTCCTTCTCACGCAAATTTGCGGGAAATTTCCAGTTCTTGAAGATTTCGAGCACGGCATATACTAGGTAGTGCAGAGAGGGTCATGCTCCTGCAGTGGAGACTAAGAAGACCTGATGATGATATCTATAATTAATATAAATATATAATTTAATAGATGTGTTGCTATTGGTGGAGACTGGAGTACTCTTTTTTTAACTAGCTGATTCCCCCGACTTGTTCGCGTAATTTATAGCCTAAATGCTATTCTGTGTAAAGATTTTACGTGAACGTGTGATACACACCTTCATATCAATACACAATGGATTTATAGTTTCAAAAGGATTTCGTAAATTATATTTAATTTTTATGAAAACCTGCTGGTAGATAAATTGGGTAAATTGTGGTGCGGTCGGTAGCGCCTCCATCGGCCATTTTCCTCGTGACTGCACTCGATGGGGATCCAATTAGGTCCCCCGGTGCACTTCAACATAGGGGCGGGAGATTTAATAAACTTGTGTCTGACATTCATACTATATTTATACAAAGTATAGATGCGAGAGTCTGTTTGTAAATTAATTATTATTATATTGACCGAGCGAACAAAGCGTCTCAGTTTCGACTGACCGAAAATTCTTTTGTCCGTCTGTCTGTTCTCGCCTACAGGTCGCATTTCTCAACCGATTCTCATGAAATTTTGTGAACAGGTTCGGTAATTATATAGATTTTTTTGTCAAGCCAGCTATTCGTGTTTTTTAAATGCCGGAAATACGGGGGTCCGAAACTTAAAAAAACTCATAACAAAACTATTTGGAAAAAAAAATCAAAAATGTCATTAGACTTTTTTGTTATTATTATTAATACGCAACTTTTTTTGTCTGAACTTTTTTTATACGATAAACTTGAACGCGTTTATAGTCGGCAATTTGCCTAAAAGTTGTTTGAAATCGATTATCTGTATATTTTTTTGTATAAGTGCATACAGTATGATGTCGTAAATAAAAATATATGGTATGACAAGTATGAAAATGGTGCGTAGTAACTCGGCGATACAGAGAAAAAATGTTTTTTATATAAATATACCACGTGCGGTATCATATAAAAGGGCTTTATGAGTAGATTACACAGAAATTAACTTCACTTCCATATTTCTTAAACCCACAGACTATATGTAGTACAAAAGTTAAATATAAATTGAAATGAAAGAAGTTGAAGTACGTGAAGTGGGAGAGAGAGAGTGAAATTGAACAACTTTCCCTAAGGAACATATATCGAAATATGAAAAAAATTTTTTGGCTTTTTTATTAAAGCATGATACTGCGAATTATTTTATGATTGAAAATACTGAATAAACTCAGAAACCTGAAATAAAAATAAAAATTAAATAGAAAAGATTCACATGCCATCCTGTGACTTGAACCCGGGCCTTATAGGTGCCGGTCACTTCTTTACGTAAAGTTCGCATGTTTGTCTGCCATAGTAGGTAGTTGAAATTAGCGTCCTATTAAAATGTTGACCAATTGGATGAAACCGGGTACTTAAACTTTGCCTCCCATTCACCCATGCCAAGTTCGCTATTCCGATATTTCCGACCTTGACGAGGATCACTCCAACGGTTGGTTGGCGGAACGATAGGAGGCCGCTTGGTACCTATTGCGCTCGGGAATCAAAGTAGGTAATATACCTACGAAATCTTATTATCAGCGCTTGCCTCTACTAGTGGTGGTACTCAAATGGATAATATTTTTTCTAATTTCCCTTGTGAAGTAGGACTTTATAAATCTTTCTTCAGTTACCACCGTCTTATGTGGGCTCGTTTTTAGACGTTAGTTAATGGTACGGAACCCTACGTGCGCGATTCCGACTCGCACTTGGCTGGTGTTTTATGTATCAGCCAACTCTCGAATCTAAACGTATTTTAGAATAAGGGCTGTTTTCATCCCTAAAAAACCAAAAGCAACGTCACGACGGGATCAACTAGAGTAAAAGGTAAATAGAACCTAAATTTAAATTTTTCTTCTCGGCAGACTATTTAGTTTCCTAGTTTTTTACCTACAATGACTGGACTAACTGGAAAAAACCGTGTGTAAAGGACTACATTTAGAGCTTAGTCGTGTTCCCTAAGTGACCATCATAAGTGACTTTTGTTTTTTCCTGTGGATTGAACCTTGCAAATGAAAATGAAAGACAAAAATACCGTAGAGTATTTTTACAGGCGGTATAAAAAAATGGTCTTCTAGAAGACAGAAAATTACTTCCATTAGCGCTCTACCTGCCTTTGTTTGTTGTTGACTAGGTTCTGCTCGCGGCTTTGTCTTGGACGTAAAAGATCCTATGGGCTAATCCAGGTAATAAGCCAGCTAAAGTAGTTTTGACATTTTATTTATATAGCTTTCGCCCGCGGCTGCGATCGCGTTCACATCGATCCCTCGGAAACAGTATTTTTTACGGGATTAAAGCCTCTGTCCCTTTCTGTTCTATTATACGCGTTGTCCGTGGTACTGAACCAGAGTATGTAAAATTTCATGAACGGTTCAGTAGTTAAGTGGGTCAAAGCGTGACATATAAAGCATCAAACAAACAAATTCACTTTAGAATATATAATATAGTTAGGAATGGAGAGGTATGACAACCTCCACTGCGACATGGCCTTTTGAGATATTAATATGTTATTTTCAACTACAATAATAATGAGATAGTGTTACAAAGAAACGAGATATTGAATTATCGTTCGCTTGTTATAATAATTAATTAATTTGTAGTTATAATAATTAATTGGTTTGTAGTTATGATCTAGTGTGGGTAGATGTGACATTGACAGCTAAAATCAAAGCTCTCTCTTTAAATTTAATTTTAATTTATTTATTATTATTTTTTTATTCAAAAGTTTATGTTTAGACAAATAGTTTAACAAAGTAATACCTGTGGTAGTAAATCCTTACTCAATCTCACATATCATGGAGGCGATTCAACATAGCATAAACACAATGACACTGCAGTTTAATACCAGAATGGCTGATTTCATTCAGGAGCTTCAGACTGTAAAGGATGCACCGCCTTTGACTATGGCTGCACTTGCTGCTAATTTTGAATCCTTCAAGACATTCACAACTAATTCCTTGAACTGTCTCCAGCAACAGGTGTCTTTGCTAGCCCGCCAACAAGATGTATTTGAGATGCGTAGTCGAAGAAAAATGTTGCTCCTGCATGGCATTCCCGAGGAAAACAAGGAGGTTTCATCTCTGGTGGTAGTCAGAGTGATAAATGACAGGATTGCTGTGCCCATCACTGAATCTGACATCCAACGCAGTCACCGTCTAGGAAGACCCAGTGATAACAAACCACGTCCCATCTTAGTTAAGTTCCTGAACACCATAATTAAGGACAAGGTTTGGTTTTCAAAAACAAAATTCAAAGGTAGCACTGTCACTATTTCAGAATTTCTGACCAAGGACCGACACGAAGCTTTTATGGCCGCTCGACAGCACTTTGGGGTCAATAAATGCTGGACTAGAGACGGCATGGTGCATATAATCGCCACAGACGGTACAAGGCACCGTGTAAGTAGTATTTGTGAGGTTCGGCACCTCATCACTTCTTCCCCGGCTGTTATAACTTCCAATTCCCCAGCCGAGGCCCAGGCCTCTACAAGCGGAACAGCTGGTGAGCCGAGGACAACATCGGCGTCAAAAGCAGGGGCGTCGACGGCGACGTCGTCTTCATCTGCGGTGGGGATACGCTCTAAGCGGCTTCCTAGGAAGTGATGATGTGCGTTGCATAAACTGGTCGTGAATTTTCTGTCTCGTTTCACAGTTGTCCATTTATCTTGTCGAAAACTTAACATTTTCATAAGTCCTTTATCGCCATAAATTACGTAACCTTATTTTGTTACAAAGGGTACAATCCAAGTTTCTTTTTACTTATTTACCTCCCAATAATTGTTTTAATTTTTACCGTCTTGTATGTATCTTTTTGTTTTGACAGCTTGACATCACAGATTTTACAGGTTATATCTTGACACTGACATTTGGCAGCTGTGATTGAGCACCTCTTTTTGTTTTTTTATGTGTGGCAGGCAGAGATATTGAATACATGCAGCCTGTACATATTTTTAAACTCTTGAGCTTTCTTGAATTCCGAATTGCGTTGTTATTTGTACACTATCTACTTTTCTATATTTTGTCTTCAATTTTTTTAGCTTCAGCAGACTACCAGCGGGTGACTTGAGTATTAGTTTAGCACTAGCTGGTATATATCTTAATTGAGTTTTATATAGGTATATTGTATTATATTATATTTATTTATTTATTTCAAGTATTTGTTTATATTTAATACTTACACGCACACACATGTCTGATGATGATGATAATGTTTCATTTCACTCTCTATCTTCTTCAATGATTGATGATGATAGTTTTCATAGCATCTCGATGCCGCTTTCGGAAACCATTAAAGAACATTTATCTGACGCGGCCAAAAATTTTAATGTACTGCATATAAATGCTCAGAGCATACCGGGGCACTATCCTGATTTTTTAGAGACTTTTGACGACAAAAACATCCACGCAGTCCTTGTCTCTGAATCCTGGTTTAAATCTTGTCACGCTTCTACTGCTTACGCTTTACCAGGGTTTCAGCTCATACGGCAGGACCGCGTTAATAGGAGTGGTGGAGGTGTGGCTATATACTTGCGTTCTCACCTTTCTTATAATATTCTTGCCACTTCTGACTCAACCAATACTTTAAATGAGCCGGAATTCGTCTTTCTTGAGGTTACCCTTTCTCACACTAAAGTCCTTCTTGGTGTTTTCTATAGCTCCTCTTTATCTATCAATTATTTTTCTCTTCTTGAAAATCTTCTTACTAATTTAATCCCTTCCTGTAGTCACACTATAATATTAGGAGACTTTAATACATGTCTCATCAAAAATGATCACAGAACTATCTCTCTTAAATCCCTCACTGAGAGTTGTAACTTAACCATTCTTCCCCTCGATGCCACTCACTTTTTTCCGAATTGCACACCGTCTCTACTTGACCTTATTCTTGTTTCATCACCGGATCATGTTGTTAAATATGGTCAATTTCCTGCGGAAGCATTTTCATATCATGATCTCCTTCTATTATCTTATAAAATTCGTCCCCCCAAATATAAACATAAAGTCTTCATGAAACGTAATTTTGGTTCCATCAATCTTGAACGCTTACGTGAGGACGCCCTTAAGTGTGACTGGACCTCAGTTGTTGATGCTTGTTCTGTGGACGATCAGGTACTTTTATTTAATAAACAATTAACTGAACTTTATGATCACCATGCTCCCATTCGCCCAGTTCGAGTGAAACATCTGCCGGCGCCGTGGCTAACTGTAGAAATTAAAGAACGCCAAAAAAAGAAAAACAGAGCCAAAGTTAAATTTCGTTCCAACCCTGATAGATACCGCGAGTCATATATTGCTGAGAGAAATCGCTGCAACAAGGCTTGTAGAGAGGCCCAAAGACGCCATATTCATCGTTCCGTAGAAAACGGAGACCCTGCAAAGGTCTGGAAATTTCTTAAGTCTCTTGGAGTTGGTAAACCTCAAACTGATATTCCTTATAACTTTGATATTAATGGTCTAAATGATCATTTTTCATCGGCTTCTGTGTTTGATAAGAACATCAAACAAAACACTTTAAATTCTATTTCTCTACTTCCCACTCCTGACCATCCTCAATTTATCTTTAGTCCGATAGCAGATTGTGATGTGAGGAAAGCAATACTATCAATATCTTCGAATGCCGTTGGTAATGATAGCGTTAGTCGTCATATGATCCTTCCCATCCTAGATATCCTGCTACCAATAATCACATCTATCCTAAATCACTCGTTATCCTCCGGCGTTTTCCCATCGATATGGAAAGAAGCGCATATAATACCTCTTCCTAAAAATACAAATCCTAAATCCTTTTCTGACATACGACCTATATCCGTTCTCCCTTTCCTATCTAAAGTATTAGAGCGTATTGTTCAACAACAACTTAATCACTTTCTAAATGTAAATGACCTTCTTAATCCTCTCCAATCCGGATTCCGCCCTGGTCATAGTACGACTACTGCTCTTGTGAAGATTACCGATGACATTCGTGCTGGTATGGACGACAGGCGGGTTACGGTGTTGTCGTTGTTGGATTTTAGCAATGCCTTCAACACTGTTGACTTTGACATTCTGTTAATGGTATTGCGTTCTCTTAACATATCTCCAACTGTAATCGACTGGTTTCATAATTACCTGTACGGGCGCCGACAGTGTGTACGAATTGAGGACTCATATTCCTCTTGGAGTTATTCTTCTGCTGGTGTGCCGCAGAGTGGCGTATTATCTCCCATTTTATTTGCACTTTTCATTAATTCTATCACTTTATCGCTTCGCTCCTCCTACCACCTTTATGCAGACGATCTTCAAATTTACACGCAATCGAAAATTGATGATCTGTCACAGGCTATAATAAATATTAACGATGATTTGCAACGGATATCTGCCTGGAGTATGTCCCATGGTCTAATAGTAAATCCTAAAAAAACGCAAGCTATTGTTATAGGTAGTTCAAGTCTTATTTCTAAAATTCCCTTCTCTGATCTACCTAAAATAATCTTTAATGGTTCGGTTATTGAATTTAGCGACCGCGTAAAAAACCTTGGCATTTATTTAGACAAAACGCTTTCATGGTCACCCCAAATATCTGAAGTTAGCAAAAAATTGTTCGGAGCTTCAGCCTCACTTAGAAGATTGCATAAGTTTTTGCCATTGGATACCAAAATTGCGCTTTCACACTCTGTATTGCTTCCTATTTTAGATTACGCCGATACCTGTTACTTAGATATTTCTCACGAGCAAATAAATAAACTTGAGCGTCTTCAAAATCTCTGTATTCGCATAATTTTCGGTCTACGAAAGTACGATCATGTATCTCAGTTTCGCACCCAACTCAAGTGGCTCCCCATTCGACTTCGTCGTGACTGGCATATTCTCTCTCTTCTTTACTCTATCCTCTTCAACCCTACTTATCCCAACTATCTTAAAGAACGCTTCGTATTCCTTCATGACTCTCACGACCGTAATTTACGCAGTGCAGGTAATCTTCGACTTAGAACTCCACCACATGTTACCGTGATGTATAATAAGTCCTTTACTGTCCAGGCTGTTCGGCTTTGAAACGCCCTTCCAATTTCTATACGTAGTGCTCAAACGCTGGCATCCTTCAAAAATCAAGTAAAAAGTCATTTTATGTCATTTCCCTAACATTTTTCTCCTTCTTAACGAAAGTATATCCTTATTATTGTATATGATGTGTGTATTTGGATATTTATTTATGTCGTATATGTAGGTATTTATTTATATTTTTTGTGTATATATATATTTGATAATGTTCTGTTGTATATATTTACTGAATTAATAGTATCAATTATCTATATTAATAAATCTATTTGTAATTATATTTAAATTATATATTTTTTTTTTTTTTTTTCTCTCTCTTATTTTCAATCACATCACCCATAACGCAAGTTTTTGACTTATTCCTGTCACCCAAAGGTAGCCTGGAAGAGATTGCCTTGGCGATAAGGCCGCCTATTGTACTGTATTATTTTTTAGAATTTGTTTATATTTGTATGTATAGTTATGGTGCAATAAAGAATGTTTACTTACTTACTTACTTACTTACTTAATTTTAATAACCATTCGTTAATGATTTTGTTTATATAGCGCACCTCATCACAGTTCAGGGTGCAAATGTGTGGATAGAAATGCAGTTTTATTTATTTGAAACAAGATAGGGCCGTTCACACCGCCAGCGAGCGAGCGAGGCGAGAGAGGCGAGCGAACCTCAGAAGAATAATATACATAGAAGCCGCATAAAAATAGAAACTGAAAACAGATAGTTGACACGTATTTTTCTTATGAGCTTTCGCCTATGACAGAATGAGACAAAAACTTCAGTCAGTTTCTATTATTTTCATGGTTCTCCCGACTTGAAATGTCAATGGACTCCATTGGACTCCATTAAATCCGACTAAATTCAAAATAACTTATTAAAGTTCAACGTCTGTCACATTAGCATCTTGCCGACTTGATCGGGTTATAATCGAGAAAAACATTTGCGGCGGAATTGTGATGTCTGCAAACTAAATATAGGATTGTGCTAAAATTCTCACGGAAAAAAGTATTAACCGGTGTTGGGTTGGTGCGTTATCAAATGACCATTATACTAAACAATGTCTTGTGCGAGGGAGCGATGTAAATCCCATTCAGGACGAACAGAAATAAATTCTGTAAAACATAATTTTCTTCGGTAAGTTTTTCAATTAAAAGTGCATAATTAAAACCCAAAATACCTCAAAATACAATAATAATATTGTCAATTATATAACGTATTGTATAAATGACAACTTTTATAGGTATTTTGCTTAAAATTATCGTATTTTCCTAATTTCAAATTAGGTTAGTTTTTTTCCTAGTGATGTGGTAAAATCACGTATCTACGAGTATATCGATATTTTTTTATTACGGTCTTGCTATCAGGGATATTTTTGTTAGTGTTGAACCATGCAATAGTAATGTAACAAATTGAACCATCATTGTAATTAAACAACCAGCAAAGCGTGAGTCGGACTCGCGCACGAAGGGTTCCGTACCATCCTTACATATAATATTATAAATGTGAAAGTGAGTTTGTTACGCTTCCACGCCGTATCTTCTGAACTGATCATCATGAAATTTTGCATCATCATCATCACCATTTCACGATCTCTGGAGTACGGAAAAGAACATAGACATGTCTTTCATCTCAGAATAAGGTACTGTTACCGGGGATAGACATTAACGCGAGCGGAGCCGTGGGCGTAAGCTATAAAAACGCCCAAAATTTTTGTTCATTATATTTCAACTGTTTCACTATCACGGTTCATGAGATACAGCCTGGTGACAGACAGACGGATGGACATCGGAGTCATATTAGTAGGGTCCTGTTTTTATTTTTTGGTACGGAACCTTAAAATTATCGCTTTCTACTAATATGAAGAAAATTATTGTTGAAATTTTATTGCAGCTCCCCGAAGTAAAAGGAAATTAGAAAGGTGTGGATCCGAGGAACTTTCAAGCGACATATTGGACATAAAATGTCATACATAGTCGAATTTGTTCAAAATATTTTACTGCCGTGCCGATACATTAATTTCGAATATAGAATTCAATGAAAGCGATTGAAACACGATGCTTTACCTACGTTTATATTTGCCGAATTATAAATCAATGGTAATAAGAAAGTTTACGGAAACGGTTTTATTATTTATATTTAAAATTATGAAAAAATTATTTTATTTTGGACAGTAATGAAAGTGGGTAAAATAATCTCTTGTTTTTCTTCACTAATAACACACTGGCACTTTTTTACCCTAGTGTAAAAGTTTTATAAATAAAAAATATCACTTCGAATTATGTGTTTCTCTTTACCTACCTGATTATGTTTCCTTTACTGACTGTTCCTCAGAGCTAGCTAGGAAAAGCTTTAGATGGTTTTGAAATATGCTGAATGGCCCATTGATCAAATGAAAATATATCTGACCTTATCCATTATCGAAAACCTGGTTGTTTCTTTTTAAGGTTTGTATTCCATTTCAATGAAATTATTTAACTTAAATCTACATTCATTACCCACCGCGCGTCACTGTCTACTGCTGGTCATTAGGCCTTACCCAGTATTGGTCGAACGGCAGAATACCTAATATGATGTCAATCATATTTTCGGTTATTTCGAAATTCAAACAGTGCCTACTTACCTACCTATTTATCAGATGAAGCCAAGCGGCGCCATGCGATTAGGAGTTATATTGGTGTATCTTGACGTAACTTTTGAAGTAAAAGCCCCTTTAGTGGCTTTGTGCACTTTTTGGGATGGGTAAAACATAAAACTCGCGTCAGGACACATGAACTGATCGAAAATTCGTAAGAAGGACACGTAACCTGAGTATGCCGCAAAGGCGAGTTTTCACTTCTGCCGGCACTCCTGGAGTGCAACTAGTTGTTTTTTTTTTTTATGAATCGTACTCATTTAACGAATCGATACAATCAGAGTAGAGTACATCTATGATTTTCTTAGGACGAAACATTTAGTCGATAAATATATTTCATCGATATAGTACCCTGATCACATCAGTACCCTAGGACAACCTGCACATTTACGCAAATGGCATTGTGTATGCATCTCTTTCTGATGCTTTAACAATGCCATAAGTTCATACTTTGTTTCACGCAGGAAACTATACGAGCGATGCGGCCGAAGATAGATATCCGAGAGAGCTAGCAAGCCTCGCTCGCTTCGCTAGCTACCTCTCTCGCGGGTGTATATATATTCTTTGCTCGCGGTGAGGTCTATTGCGCTCGGGAATCAAAGTAGATAACCTACTACCTAGGTTACCTACGAAATCTTGTTACCAGCGGTTGCCTCTAGTCGCGGTGGTAATCAAATGGATAATATGTTTTTTTCAATTTCGCTTGTGAAGTAGGATTTATAACTCTTTCTTCAGCTACCACCGTCATATCTGGGAACGTAAGGCGTGAACTCAAAGCTAGCATTCGCAACTACGGAACTGTACAGTGCGCGTGGCCGGACTTAGCCATTTTTTTTTAAATAAAACCACTGGACAATTATCTTGCCTGTGGTATAATGGTAGTCTTTTTTTGCACCATGGTACTACTTGTAGTCCATCGGTAGGACCACGACCAACAAACAATACTACACAACACTAACTGTATGTTGGATACAACCGAACTCTCTGGAATAAGGAATTTGAAAATTCTTGTTTTTATATAGGTAAGGTATATAATAATATAGAATTTTCAATGAAAAATTAAATAAAAATATAGACGATGCAAAATATTGTATCATATTTTACTCGAGTAACGATCTAACGTCACCTAAATCTGTTCAGGGTTAAAAAATGCTCCCTGAAAACATAACACTCCTTTTTTTGGCAGATCTGAAAAAATAAGTTTATACATACGAGAGCTGGTCTAAATGATGATTTTTATCATAATTTATTAAAAGAAGTGAAAGAAGATATGGCGATTTTAATTAAATGTTAGCGTTTCAAACGAGACGACGACTGAAACAAATATTTGTTCGCGTTTGTTCGTATTTCCTTCTTTGCTGTTTATTTAATAGTGCACTCTTAGAAGTAGAGCTTTAATTACTTAAATCTCGATATGATTTAAGTACAAAACAGAATCACGTCTTTGCGTCTAATAGCTAGACAGAACCATAATTTGTTGTACTTTAAAAGTTGTTCGCCGCGAACTTGGACGTAGCGATTATTAATTTAAATATTCGCAAGCATCCATCTTGATATCTGGAGCATTGGTACGAGAGTTGGCTTGCTTTTGTGTGTGTAAGCGTCAGATTATTCAAGCTGCCCAAAAGCATCTGACGAAGCTTGACGACTGCCATCATTGATGACAGCCGGAACCAACGGCTTAACGGGCCTTCGGATTTACGGAGAAGGTCGAGATATTTTTTTATGCTGGTGGCATGAAAATATCTCGAGCTCCTCCCATCCCAGTGGGGACCGCGCCCAGGGTTGTTTAACATACGTAAGCGGTAATAATGCTCAGACCCATTGGACTATCGGGCTTTGGATTCCTCGGGGTACAAGAGTTATCGCGGGATATACGCGTGTAAATTCACCACCGACATTCCCTCGAAGGGAAGGCAAAATGAATAACTTTACTATTGGACCAATGCTGGGCACTCGACATTTTATACGAATTACTAGACCGACAAGACACTTTTGTATGGTTATGTTTATTTTTATTTACCAGCCATACCATTATTTTAAGTTACCAACATTGGTCTAATAGAAAAAGTTGGAGACCCCCTTCTAAGAAATAAAAAAGGGCGTACCCGATACTATACCTGCAACCACCGGACAGGCAGTTGAGGATGGCAATCTAACCTGCACCATTGAATAATAGTCGCCAACCTAAATCTTGTCTTTAGACATCTTAAAATCGGAGGTCATTGTTAGCCACTTTTGCACGTAAATAATATATATAAAAAAAAAACAGAAACACAGTGCTAAAAGTCATATGAGTGGTTCACTAATTGAGCCTCAGGCCGTGTCGCGGTTAACTTGTGTAATGTGCGTTTGCAATTAGCCTGAAATGTCATTCATCTGCATCTGTTTGCTTTCATCTGAAATGTTTCACTATTATTGGACATAGGCTTAACCACAACGAAATGTACAAAATTAATAATTACGTAGGTATTTATTTCACGGTACAAACAGGCGGACTTAATGACATATGGCATTCCCTGCCAGTGTAACTTGGCATCTGCATGTTATGAATACGAGTATAAATTTAATTCATATCTACAGTCCTCAAGCGACTAGGTATATTAGTTTTGAAGTTTCCCGTCGTCTTGGAGTAGAACCGCTTCGTGTCCTTTTATGAATATCGTACGAAACCACTCATGTGCAATTGAAGGGTTGAGAACGGGGCACATAATATAATTTATAATAGATTAGCATTAAATTATCATTACTATAAAGTGTGTACACCCCAAACCATTGTTAAAAACATTTATTAGAAGGTTTGCCAGAAGCGATTTTAGTCTAGTAGGCAAATACATTTTTATTTATTATTATTGTAGTCCAGTTTTAGATCCCTTTTTATATACTCTTATTAAATTAGAAAAAAAAGATACGGCACCTGAGTTTAAAGCGAGATAGCTCAATTTGCAGAGCGAAGGTCATACATAGACCTAAGGTCGATGGTTCAAAACCTTTCCGCGTCGATTTTTTTTAATAATAATAATAAAGTTTATTTATTTTTCTCCACAATTAAAAAAATATGCAGTAAGACAGTATAAACAGGAGTTAATAGTACTATGTAGTACTAGTATAGAATTACAGGCAATTGTGAGAACTGGTGAACGTACTAGGTTCCATAGATCCTGTGTTACGGGTCGCCAGGTCTCTCACAATATTTCATTGTAAATATAGTCTATGTTAGCCAGGGGTTGGAATACCGGTAAAAATCCATTACCGGTACCTCTATGAAACGACAGTACCGGTAATTGGTTTGGTACCGGTACATTTGGTAACGGTAAAAATCAAGTACCGGTACCTCTATAATACAACGGTACCGGTAATTGGATTGGTACCGGTACCTCAATAAAACGACGGTACCGGTAATTGAAAGAAGTACCTGTACCAAATACCGGTAAACAGTACCGGTACTTAGTACCGGTACTCGTATTGGGAATTATCATTTCGTTAATGTGTGTCGTTGCCGTGTTGTGCATGTGCGGCGTGAGGCGGGGGCCCACAATAGGGCGGCACTTTTACAGTCGATCGAGTCCCATGCGGTAGACGGCAACAATGCGTAGGTACCGGTAAAATTAACGCAATTTTAATACCGTTAAAATTTGACAGAATAGAGGTACCGGTACTTACCGGTACTTATAATGTGAATTTGGTACCGGTAACAAGTAGCGGTAAAATTACCGTTAACTGTTAACAATATTATTACCGTTAAATACTAGATTACCGGTACCTCATATTACCGTTAAAATTTTAACAGAATAGTAATACCGGTACTTACCGGTACTTATAATGGGAATTTGGTACCGGTAACAAGCCCTGATGTTAGCTATACTAATACAGTTTAGTTTTATATAACTATTAAAGGTAGAACGTGGGGTGTGTGGAATGTATATACTCTTGGAAATGGTTGCATATAGGTGTGTGAAAAGTTAGTTATATGACTGATCCATTTTTTCACCATCTCTTATTTATTAATTTAATAAGAGTATATATCAGAATGACAGGGGTAATGCAAAAAAAAACACAGGTATTTATACACCATTGTTATGATATGCCCCAATAGCTAAAATAATTGTACAGCATGAATAGTACAACCTTATAACATACTATCTTAGTAGGGGAATTTAGTTTCGAAGCCACAGGTGAGGATGTAACTGGAGCTTGGAGTAGAAGAAGGTCATTCTATGTTTTGATTTTGTCTAGCTCCGTGGCGCAGCGGTCAACACGCCTGCCTGCGACACGGAGTGACCGGGTTCGATCCCCGGCCAGGTCAAGGTGGAAAATGATCCTTTTCAGATTGACCTGGGTCTTGGATGTGTATCTATATATGTATTTGTTATAAAATATAGAATCGTTGAGTTAGTATCCCATAACACAAGTCTCGAACTTACTTTGGGGCTAGCTCAATCTGTGTGATTTGTCCGTATATATTTTTTTATTTTGATGATGCTGAGAATTGATTATTTTGAATTAATCCAGAGTGGCACTCCTTCGACTCTCTAATATCGAATGCAAGGGATTCTTAACGAGTCTCTTGATTGAACCCACGCTTCAATAATTCAGTTTTGTGTGCGAAGTAAAAGTCAAAATACATATATTAGTCCCCTGAAGACACGTTCTGCTTTTCTGTTCTATGAGAAAAATAAACCGGTCAAGTGAGTCAAACTCGCGTGAAAAGGTTTTCGTATAATTAATATAAATTATTATTATAATTAATATAAATTTCGATTCCCAACTCGGGTCACAAATGCACACTACGAGCGTGCAATGAGGATCAGTAAAGTTGTAGCAAATTTAATAGGACTAATATCCACATTATTCTTCATGACATTACAATGATATATCTTTTTGAATTATCCAAATCGGACCATTACTTACGAAGATATTAATAAAAAACCTCATGCCGTTCCTGCCGCGAAAAGGCATTGCACGCCGGTGCGTGGGACGTCACTGTGACGGACCGAGCGCGGTCGGCAGTCGGCACTCATAGAGCGATCATTCGACTGAGCGACGGGGCGACGCGGTTCGTCGCTATATTTAACAATTTATTGAAATAAAGTGTTGTTAAGAGTGTAATATTTACGTATAAAACGTACTTATTATGGGAACTTATAAAGAAAACAAAGCAAAGAAAGAATTTTTATTTTTACTTTTGATTGCTATATAGACAATCTTGTAAATTAACTAAATCACATGCTATTGTTACAATATAATCAAAAACACAAAGAATGAAATATGGACATATGCGTGAGGTCCGATCATTTTATAGTCTTTCAACTTCTATATGCTTCTTTCAACGAGAACTCTTATCGCTTATATCAGCGATCGTTTTTGTTTGCAAAACTTCTTCTGCTGTAGGTTTTGGGTTGGAACTGTCCGTACTTAAAACTCTTTAAAACTGTTCTATTTCTTATCTTTTCTTAAAATCAGGTCTATAATTTTTAGGGTTCCGTACCTCAAAAGGAAAAAACGGAACCCTATAAGGATTCCATTTCATCACTTGGTTATCCGTCTGTCTGTCTGTCAAGACCCATTTTCTCAGGAACTTAGGAGCGTAGAGGTATCAAGCTGAAATTCATATCAAATATTCAGGTCTACTGTCCCTTGGAGCTATGAAAAAATCAAACCGTTTATGCCGCAAATTTTCGAAGCCAACGCAATCTAAAAATACAGCTGGTTGTGCCGCAAATTTTCGTGTTTTTCCGATATTCGTAGGGAATCAATACCTACCAGGGAACTTCCCATGAACTCAGAATCTTAAAATTTAGTACGAAGCAACGTCTTTTAGCACAGATAATGGAAAAATTGCGAAGAACATAAATTTTAAGCTACATCATATAAGAAAAATATTTTTAATAATCTTTCGACATTCGCAAGGGAATCAAAACTTCAGGGTACTGCTTCAGGCTCCCGTGAAATCAGAATCTTAGATTTTGGTACCAAGCAACGTCTTAACGTAATTTTCCATGTCTTTTTCCACCTGAAATATCATGCCGTTAATAAATAATACCATATTTTAATCGGCCTCACATTTTTGTATGAAAATGTCGATATTGTTTTCTAGTCCATCCTGGGTCCCATACGTTGTTCATTTAGACGGGCACCCTTACATCCTGTATTAACTTATTTGCTTACAACAATCAGGCATAGCTGGGGCAGATATATATATTATATCATTCACTATTTGCTTTTTACTCCAGTACGTCCCGGTCTCATTGTTTTGACCTTGGAATATTAATATTACATAGAATAGAAATGGAAACAGAAACGGAAGGTAAATAGGTTTGTCCACCAAACTAGAAAGAAATAAGAAGGTATGTTTTATTAATACATCAGGCTTATAAAAAGAGAATACATAGGTACTAACTTATTTCCATATCAACTTAATAAAAGGTAAGAATAGTTATGTAGGTACTTACATCGAAATGATATTCACAACAATGTCTACTAGCCTGGGTAGAGGGTGGAGTCTAATCATCCCTTTTTACAACGGAATATAATTTTAAATTGTATTCCGTTGTAAAAAGAGATGATATAAAATTCACACAAAACTTCGTGAAAGATTATTAATTTTTCCAGAAGTTTTGTGTCTTTCGGCACGTTAAAAGATAGTTTTTCTGGCGCTTTAAAAGAAGTGTTTGTATAGTTCGGCACTATACAATATTTGTACATAGTTAAAAAGATAAATTAGACATAAATAATTTGTTTTAAAGTCGCAATTACCACACAAAACACTGCGCGCCTTGTCACTGCCAGCGGGCAACTAGCGGCTTCCGTCACAGTGACGTCACAGCCACCGCGCCGGCCGACCAGTGAATTTTGCTAGTAATTTGGTCATAACTTCGTCAATTTTTATCGTAGAACAATAATTTTTGCACTGTATGTTATGGATTTCTTAGCTCTATAATCCTGCATTCTCAACTAAAAACTTTACGGATCCTCATTGAGTTATTTCCACAGGAAATTCCTCAATTTGAAATATATATTTTTTTTAATGACCCTCGACTAGAATACACCGACGATAATAGTTTTTAAACTTTAATAGCTAATGAATTCAGAGAAGCATTAATCTCTAGTCTGCTTCACTGAACTAAATTAATTTGTGAATATTCAGGTGTAAACCTACAATGAGGCTCACCATTTAATTTCGAATATTGCTTTAGTTATTACGTGTTTACAGGAAGCTGGCTTTCGTTTAATTTAATTAAAATAGGAAGTCTTTTATTGATCTTTTTAAATCCTTAGTCTGTGAGTATTGTACTATCGACAAAGCCTTTGCCGGAGCAACGTTTATTGCTTCGCTGGATTGTTCCTTTTTTGCTACGATTTAAATTCGCAGTTTTGAGGAAAGTATACTTAGGAACTGCGAGGAGGATTTACACAAGTAGAATTAAAAAATATATATATTACTTGTTGAACCAACAGCCTGTTGCCAATATAAAAGTACATACACTAAACGTGTTATATTTCTGTAGTGACAAATTACGCCTAATCGATACTTTGCAAAATAGGCAAATGAAACACCTTACTACGTCATTATATCAAAAATATTCCTATGTGCAGGAAATGATTCAATAATGTGAGGCAGATATAAAAATCTCTTGTATGAAAAATTACCTTGCCCATGCTTGGCCTGAATGAATAAGTGGCCTATATGTTAATTACACGATCTAGAAACATGTATTGTAATTAGAGTTTGTACTCTAATTACAATACATGTTGCAAAAATTCCTCTATCTACAGACGAGTTCCAAAACAAAAGGAACGTGTCACTTCACTCACAGAGATTATAATTGCGCTCTTAGTGAGTTGTTTCGTTGCATTTGCTCAATCTTCATACAGAGGGCTCGTTCCTTAGTCGCTTATTAAAAAGATCCCTAACTCAGTAGCACTTTTCAGTGCTTTGTGATCATAATATTAAATTGTTTAGTTATTTAAATTGATTTAGAAATAGCATGCTCGGTATATTATTACAATTGAAAATATGTGATGAAAAAGAACTCGGCCACAGGTAGGATTCGAACCCACGTCCCTTAGGTTAACGCCCTAAGTGTGATACCATTACACCACCGTGACTTCGAATCACCGCGTCGAATTCTCTCATCACATATTACCCCGTAGGGTATACGCATTTCAAGCATGCGTACTTCTTCAATACTACCCACTATTTAGTAGTGTGGTATTTTACTTCATTCATATCCGATGAATAGAAAGTTGATTAAATTGAAGAAAGCTTTTACTTATTTAAATAGATTTAGAAATAGCATTACAATGCTCGGTATATTATTAAAATTGAAAATATGTGATGAAAAAGAACTCGGCCACAGGTAGGATTCGAACCCACGTCCCTTAGGTTAACGCCCTAAGTGTGATACCATTACACCACCGTGACTTCGAATCACCGCGTCGAATTCTCTCATCACATATTACCCCGTAGGGTATACGCATTTCAAGCATGCGTACTTCTTCAATACTACCCACTATTTAGTAGTGTGGTATTCTACTTCATTCATAACCGATGAATAGAAAGTTGATTAAATTGAAGAAAGCTTTTACTTATTTAAATTGATTGTTTAGTTATTGGTTGCATGTTTTTGATATTCTTTGGTGTTCGTTTTCTGGGCTTTTAAGGGTAACTCCTTGTTTCTTTTATCAGCCACGTCCTTCTTTTTGAATTCCAAAACTAATGTCATTTTCATAATCATCCTGAAAACATTCACGCATGTCAACTTTTCATAAAAATTGCCGTTCGCCATCTATGATTCCAAAACTGACTTCAATTTCGTGACCTACACCCCATATGCCTAGCAAACGACACCCAAGTGGATTTTTCATGAATAGTTGCGCCCGTTATCTTCGATTCCAAAACTAACGTCGTTTTCGACATCAATACCCCAAAAAAACTACACCCATGTCGATTTTTTCTAAAGAGTTGCGTCCGCTATATTCGATTCCAAACTGACGCGTGGTGATGGGCGTATATACGCATTACGCACACGCCCATCACCTCGCGCGCGCGTCTACGTAGGTACATGCGCTGCACACGCAACCTATGTGGCTCTGCCATAACTATGCCAGAGTGGTGTGGGTAAGATAATATAACTTAGTAACAACTTTTTAATGGAATCTTCAAAACCTGGATTGACTATACGTAAAAATAATTGTCCAGCCTTCTCACACACTAAACCCACCCTTTCTTTTACAAGGATTACTATAAACGCGATTGTTTTCTCTACTCGTGCATTAGGCTAAGTTTAGTCAGGCTCTAAACAGAGTTATCGCATTGCTGTGCACACAGACAGCGGAATTTACTTTCTTTTATTGAATCAGCAGTCGATCTCGGAGATCGCTAGCTTCCTCTATTCTATTAAATCCAATTTATTGGCAGGAAAAATCTATTCATTCAATTCAAAATAAAAATGGTTTTAATGACGGCTTTTACAAATTTCGAATAGTGCGCGATATTTTCCACATATCATTTAACTCTCAGTGTTCGTACCGGTAGATATGCATAACTATTTTTAAAACATAAGTAAAACGAGGAGTAACTGGCCACTTAAGCGTTTTTATCCACTTCAAATATTTTTTTGTCCTAATAGTATTAATTTATATATTTTTTTGTAACGTCATTCGATTATTTGTTTATTTTTATGTAATTTCTGGTAAAAAGAAAATAAATTCGAACAGCCTACGTATTTTTATAATTTTATTAAGAAAAATAGTTACTACTTTAGTAGTAACTGGCCACAAAAAATCAATAACTAGCTAGGACCGAATTAGTAACTGGCCTCATGAAAAAACATTATCTTTGAATATGAATATGAAAAAGATACTAAAAACTTAATTTTAAGGCATAATACGGTTAACGATCTTTATTTTGTCTTTAACACAAATTTATAATCTCATTAATATTTATTACATAATTTTTCTTTTGCTTTTCTTTCTTTGCGAAGTCTATTTCTGATCTCTTTTGACCTCTTTTTCTCAGTGTTTATTTAACTGTTTCGCTTTTTTAACATATTAATGAAAGGCAATTTTTTTTAAAATTTATTTATTTAAACTTTATTGCACAAATTAACAATAGTGTACAAATGGTGGACTTAATGCTATATGGCATTCTCTGCCAGTCGACCATAGGACCAAACAGAGACATTGAGTTTGGGTGGTGCGATATAGTGAGTATGATATATAAACGTTTACAAAAAGAGCTTAAAAATTATATATTATAAAAATTAAATATCATATAAAATAAGTGTAAATACTTATGCGAATATAAACATATAATAATAATAAATATATATCTTTATATATATACTAGCTGACCCGGCAAACGTTGTTTTGCCATATAAATATTTTTAGGGGGATGAAAAATAGATGTTGGCCGATTCTCATAGATACCGGATAAGCACAAAAAATTTCATCAAAATCGGTCAAGCCGTTTCGGAGGAGTATGGCAACGAAAACTGTGACACGAGAATTTTATATATTAGATAGATAGACATATAAATATAAATAGGGATGACTTTTATTTTAATCAGAGATTCCTTGAGAAAAGGAGACTTCCTGTAGTAATAATTTGCGAACCGCACGCTTAAAAGCGTCTCGACTTGGTGCTTTTCTTACTGAGTCAGGGAGAGAATTCCACAGCTGAATGGCTTGGACTTGAAAGCATTTGGCCATGAAGTCAGTACGGTGATGAGGAGTAGCTAAAACTAAACTATTTGAAGAATGAAGAGTGCGGGAATGAGTAGAACAAAGGAGTTGGAATTTAGATTTTAAATAAGAAGGAGAATTGGGATCTTTAAGGCGATTAGAGTCCTCAATGACCTTAGGCGTTTGAGCTCCTCGCTCCGCGCCACAACCGCGCACCCCGCACGAAAACATCGATCAAAGACTACACGGCCTTAGGTAGGTCAGATAAGCGCTTCATACATTACTGCCTATTTTTTTGAACTTTTATAAACGTATTTATATTTATTTATTTCGACTAGAATAGTTTGATTGCCTAAGAATTCATTGAGTAGAATAGTTGAATTAATAAGCGACCTAAGTCATTATTTGACTTGCTTTTTTTTGTTTTAAAGCAGAGCCGCACTTACAATTCTGTTCTATTTGATTCTATACTAAAACAGAAGCCAGAAATATACTTTGCAGTTTTTATCATAACTGTGTCATTGCCATTCGACATGTCGATTCGACACATCATTCCCTCCGTATTAGCAGGGCTTATTACTACCTATTTATTCCTAGTTAGACTATTTTAATTATGTGTAAAAGATAGTAAGTTCATAAGCAGACTTATCACGAACGGAGTCAGCCGGGCAGGACTTTGGAGTAGACGTCTTCAAAAACGAGTAATTTATAAAATACCACCCTTTTCAAAAATAGCTTATCTCAAAATCTATAAAAAAACGCATCAAAATCCGTTGTGTAGTTTTAAAGATCTAAGCATACAGACAGCGGAAAGCGACTTTGTTGTATAAGTATGTAGTGATATAAAATGAAGAGGGTCTTTTCATATGTTGACTATTTCTCTCCTGACAAAATTTCAGTTTTAATTTTTTTTTCGGTTGATAACATTGAAATTAAAGGATAGTAGGGTAGGATTTACTCAAAACATATAATTCCAAAATTTTTGAAATCTGTCATCATCATTTTGAGTAGGTGTCACGGGCAATCGACCATGCACACCCTGGTGTCAGAGTTCTTTTGAACCGCCTCTCGGCCTCTGACGTGGTTCCTTTTAATGACTACCAGATGGCAGCCGGGATCACCGGCTTAACGTGCCTTCCGAAGCACGGAATCATCTTTATTATCAGACAATCAGGTGATTCAAGCCTGCAATGTCCTAACCAAACTGGAAACAACTAAACAAAGTATGCTTCCGGTGGGAATCGAACCGACCCCCGGGTCAACAGGCAAACGCCTTGACCACTGGACCACGGAGGCTGTTCCACTGGACCACGGAGGCTGTTTGTGTGGTGTGGCTGTGTTGAAATCTGTACATACCAATGAGTACTCTTGCTGTCTCTAATAATTTAATAATATTTCTGATTAAATTCATAGCTGCATATTTAAAAAATATTTTCTCAGATTGTGCAAAAACAAAAAAAAAACGAATACCCAACATTTGAAAAGAACCACCTCAAGTATACTAACAGCATACCGGTACTATTTTAAAAAAATACATACAATATATAGCACATATTTAATTTTTCTGTGTAGTTTTGTTCTTCGTTTTTTTCAGACTATTGTAACTAATTAAGGTTTATATAAGTATATATAGTATAGAATAGTAATAGCCGTGTGGTATCCGGCAGAGTAGAATAGGACCACTCCAAGTCTTGCCGTGGATGTCGTAGAAGGCGACTTAGGAAATACAAGCTAAACAAAGCTTATAAACATCTAAGACACCAAAAAACGCATCAAAATCCGTTGTGTAGTTTTAAAGATCTAAGCATACAGACAGCGGAAAGCGACTTTGTTGTATAAGTATGTAGTGATATAAAATGAAGAGGGTCTTTTCATATGTTGACTATTTCTCTCCTGACAAAATTTCAGTTTTAATTTTTTTTTCGGTTGATAACATTGAAATTAAAGGATAGTAGGGTAGGATTTACTCAAAACATATAATTCCAAAATTTTTGAAATCTGTCATCATCATTTTGAGTAGGTGTCACGGGCAATCGACCATGCACACCCTGGTGTCAGAGTTCTTTTGAACCGCCTCTCGGCCTCTGACGTGGTTCCTTTTAATGACTACCAGATGGCAGCCGGGATCACCGGCTTAACGTGCCTTCCGAAGCACGGAATCATCTTTATTATCAGACAATCAGGTGATTCAAGCCTGCAATGTCCTAACCAAACTGAAAACAAATAAACAAAGTATGCTTCCGGTGGGAATCGAACCGACCCCCGGGTCAACAGGCAAACGCCTTGACCACTGGACCACGGAGGCTGTTCCACTGGACCACGGAGGCTGTTTGTGTGGTGTGGCTGTGTTGAAATCTGTACATACCAATGAGTACTCTTGCTGTCTCTAATAATTTAATAATATTTCTGATTAAATTCATAGCTGCATATTTAAAAAATATTTTCTCAGATTGTGCAAAAACAAAAAAAAAACGAATACCCAACATTTGAAAAGAACCACCTCAAGTATACTAACAGCATACCGGTACTATTTTAAAAAAATACATACAATATATAGCACATATTTAATTTTTCTGTGTAGTTTTGTTCTTCGTTTTTTTCAGACTATTGTAACTAATTAAGGTTTATATAAGTATATATAGTATAGAATAGTAATAGCCGTGTGGTATCCGGCAGAGTAGAATAGGACCACTCCAAGTCTTCCCGTGGATGTCGTAGAAGGCGACTTAGGAAATACAAGCTAAACAAAGCTTATAAACATCTAAGACACCTCTCCAACCCGTCTGGCCAGCGTGGAGAGTGTAGGCCAAGTCCTATGGCTGACTGGCCAAGTATGGCCCTAGTAGTACAGAGAGGGTCGTGCTCCTGTAGTGGAGACTAAAAAGGACCTGATGATGATGATGATGACGAATAATTTTAATTTAAATAAATTAATTCAGATGTCTTCAATAAATCTACAATCGATAAAAAAATAAATAATGTCTATGGGAAATTTATTCAGGTAGGAACACAGTTGCGGTGAACTTGACCACCGCAGGCACGCACGACCGTAGAGAGCGCTGCCGTCCCTTGAAACCACCTAAACTAGTTTTCGGAGAAAATGTATGGGTGACGTCATTGAACGTTCGCAGACGGACGCCGCAATCCTTGAAAATCATACCTTAACTCAGAATACAGAAATTCCTAAGTTTAAAATATGCGATATTTTTTACCGTGGCTGCCGCCCTTATACGGGTTTGCATCGTGGAATTGAAAATGAAAAGGATGGCAATCTGTTATGAGCTAAGTATTCCGGAATATTCTTCTTGTACATCGGAGTGATTACTAGGTTTCAGAGGATGCTTATCGTCTTAGCGGTAGACGTCTAGTTTACTAAGCGTTTTCGCAAAGTGTCTATTTTTGGCAAAAATGCTTGGTTAAACTAGACGTCTACCGCTAAGAGGATAAATTATACTACAATAAATAATTTAAAATCTTATCTGGGAATGCTCAAACTAAACTTTTAAATTATATCTCTGTTCAAGCTCGCATCATCGCATATTTCTTCGATTATTTTTTTTGAGGCATTCTGATCCACCTAAGTGCAATTTGAATCTCAATCGAACGTCGTAATACGTATATACATCATCATCATCAGGTCCTTTTTAGTCTCCACTACAGGAGCACGATATACATATTATGCGCTAAATAAACACAGCGATGTTAAATTACATATTACTTTTAAAAGTAAGATTCATTATTTTACACTAATAGATAAATTTAGGTAGATAACGAAACGAGCGAGATATCGAACGAGACAATTGTACCGTCTGACTGCACTACTCTATGAACGTACTTTACATCGTCTCCACACACACAAACAAAGAGAAAATACGCTAGATCGCCCGTAAAAAAATAGCAGCGAGTGACACAGCCTCCCCGTTTGAATGCCAGCGGACGACGGCCGCCTGCGCCCGCGCAGGTCACCCTCATCAACAAAACGTCGGAATTCATCTTTTTAAATAGAAAACCATGTTCGATTGCCAAAAGCAACGTATTATTCAAAGAACAAAGAATTCTTTATTTATTTGTGCAAAAATATTTTAACATATCATAGCCATTTGGGAGCAGTTGGAAATTAAAGTAAAAAATCGATGACCCGTAATTATTTTTTTAATACACAATAAAAATACGTAAAGAAAAAATAAACATGTTGAATAAAGTCCTTGAACTGTTGTCTCACATATATTTTTTTCAACTATTCCTGGCCAGCAATAAAAGAGGAGTAGGCTCTACAAAATGCTCATTTGATGGAAATTGAGGGATCTAATCGCCTTAAGGATAGTATACAGTATACAAAGGATTCTGGCGTTACGACGCAAAGGGATAGGGAGCCAAGATAATCGAGATCGAAAAAAGGAGATATGGTCGTATTTTCGAAGTCCAAAAATAAATCTAATACAGTTATTTGCTAATTTATCTAATTTGTGGAGAAAAACTTTATTTAAATTAGTGCAACAAACGTCAGCATAATCTATTATAGGAATAATAAAGGATTGAGACAAGGATATTTTAGTTTTTAGGGGGAGAAAGTTTTTATACCTGTAAAGTTTTACACAATTTTCATGATAACCATTTTATTTGTCGCTTTAATGATAAGGCTTAAAAAAAGTTTTTGACATGCTTTAACTTTATGTACCAAAGTTTCAAAGAAAAGATCTCATTTAGTAACTGGCCGCCTTTTTGGCCACCTATGCCAGTTTCTGATAAGTGATGATAAAAATACCTGATATTTTTTTATACGGTTTTATGTCTAATGCACAATGCAAATAAGAGTAGTTTTTAATCAAATTCCGTCATTGACTATTTTATCAGTAACTGGCATAAGCGGCCAGAAACTGAAAATTTGCATTTATTTCTTTGAGTTACTGGCCACCCCCTCTATCTCAGCTTTTAATGTATCTAAATTAGATTAAACATCAAATAACTGTCGCTTACTGCTTGAACTTCTATAGTCTTACAACTCACACACTTAATTTGCCTTAATTAATCAGAAATTACAATTTTTTTACCACAACCTTCCTTAACGTTTTAACAAGAATACACCTTACACGTCGAAAGACAAACGACAAGCGACAAAATATTACCGTCAACTTTGGCGCTAGTGTCCATAATGGAAATTATTTGTACTAAAATGACAGCTAGATAACTACGGAGTTCGAAATTAAATAAATAGATGGCGTATTGTTAACAAATCTCTTATTTTAACTTAAATAAGTATAGAGTGGCCAGTTATTGCAGGTGGCCAGTTACACCTCATTTTACCCTACTTGTCCTTGCATAATACTAAAGATTTTCATTGCATTAAGAATCGGCGAAAAATACATCAGAATTATTTAGGAATATCGATTATCTATAGTAGTAATAACAAAGATTTCTTAGTGCAATAGCATTAATTCAAATAATTAACTATCCACCTATATGTAGTAATATTGTAAATACAAAACTAAATGTCTGAAACCTATTTACTCACTAACGACTGAACCGATCGTCATAAAATTTTGCATACTACGTTGCGGCACGGAAAGAACATTAAGACGATACCACTGTAAATAAGGTCGTTCTGAACCTTATTTATCTCGCAAAATATTTCAGTTAGGAGTTTCAAATCTAAGTAATATGATTTTTGACTATTTCATCTCCAAAACTATAAGATGAAAACACGTTTTGATAAAAAATTCTCGATTGAAATATTTTTTGAAAAATGGTCTTCGTTCGCAGAGTTTTCGCTATTGTAGCTTAAAGAAGACGAATGAACTAATGATTTTTAGACTAAAAGATAGGTCATTAGTAATTTATCAAAATTGAAATATGAAAATACAATTAAGCGGTCTGATTTTGTATAAAATAGAAATAACGAATTTGGCGCTTACGTTTTTTTGTTTGAGCGACTCGAGACTATACCTATTTCATTATTCACGAGCTCAACCGCCAAGCGCTATCTCTTGCGCGCACTTGATCAGTCTGCGTACGCCTTTGCCGAGCGATAGTCTGTGCAAGTTCCTAGTTTCTTATTATTTCGTGTAGTCTTCGTTATTTTAGTATTCAATAATTTTATATAGGTAAGTATTATAGTTTTTAATTCCGGCATTGCCGTGTAATAATCATGGGCAAAGTGAATAAAAACCTAGTAAACGAAAACGTGTCCGATATTACTAGAAAGGAGCCTGCCTGCCTAATGAGGGCAAACAGATGGTGAGTACCTACCTATCCTATCTACCTGTGTATCTTCGTAAAATATTATATATATTTTTTTTTGTGGGGGAATAAAAGACTAAACCATTACTGATCATATTTAACTTATCAGTCATATTTATTTTAAATCGAAGTGGGTAGGCAACTACTTTGATAAAAAAATCGGCATTTTTTTCGAACATTCATGGGAAAAGACGGGGTGTTCCTAGTCATACTAATAATTTATTCATATATACATACTTACTCGTAATATAGGTATCGAGCCCATCGGATGAAGTATTGGGTAAATAAGTATAGAAATAACAATGTACCTTATTACGTAAACATAAATTAGCTAATATCAAAATTCCTACGGTTTTCAGGACGAACAAAATGCCTCCGAGTTTAGAATCGGAGGTCCGTTTGTCCGAGCCGCCCCCGCCCCGCTGTGCCGCGAACGCAAGAACAGGGAGGTTGTAATCAATATGGAGTCGGAGCTACGAATTTTCGATTTGAATGAGCAAAGTGTTATTCCATCATCGGCGTCACAAAATTGTGAAACGCTTAGTATCTGATATAGGTAATTGTAATCTAACGATTATTCCAAATGGGATATTTTTTCGTATTTATTTTATTCGTGTGCTTAAGTATATTAGTTAGGCTTAGGTTTGACATACGATTTTGAAATTGATATCTAATAACCCGTAAATAAACTCTAAGTAAAATTACTGTTACTGGTAAATTAAGTAAAGAGAGACATAAAAGGACTTTATTTAGCCATCATGAAAACCATAGAAACGATACCATAATTAATTTGATTTTAGAATAAGACAGTTATTATTATGATATTCCTAACTATGAATGTGTGATTTAACGAAACCATAATTTTTATTAAGTTGCAATAAAAACATGAATGTTTATTGTATGTTTTTTTTAATTACCAATATTTGCTATTTCATAGTCGAATATCAAAAGATAACAATATCGTTATAACACAAAAATGATACGCAAACTCCATGCGTTCTAAGCTCCGAGTCGATATCTCGTGATAATCGTAGTAGTTGCAGGCACGGCAGCGATCGCTGTGCGCGGGAACGCGTGTAAAGAGATAGCGGGAGCCGGGGGGCGTATTGCCAAACTGTATACTGACCCAGACACCCATAGTCTGTACTGAACTACGTCGTGCTCATTAAAATCACAAACAAATTGGAGCAAAGTACATACGAGCTCAGAGCAGTCTGAGACGGTATGCACTTTGCTCGCTTGTATGTAAAGCAAACTGTGACACGCAAATATCTTTAACTAACTATACAACGTGTTTCGTAATTTCCCGTAACTTTTTTATGCTTTTGCGATTTTTAGGTATCCTATCCGTGAAACTGAACAACTTTCCCCAAAAAACATACCCTATGTGAAGTACTTTAAGTTCAGCCGTTGTAAGTATGACTATAAATTAATTTGAACTGTAACAACTATAAAGAGTGTTAAAAAACTATAAATGTGTCCACTTCAGTATTTATTAATTTTTCAAAGAAAGATGCACTGACACAACAAATTGTACCTATTTTTAATTTCAGTGTAGGTAATAATAACTCAATTAAGTCGATATTATAAGTGATCGATAACAAAGTAAATGAATTAAAAAACTTAAATAACAAGAGATGGCGTCGTCACACCACGCCTTTCGTGCTTTATTTCCCTATCGATTTTTTTTGTTAATAATGGGAAAGTGTGAAATAAAAATTATATGTTAAAAATATCAGTAAATATGCCAACTGTCTTTCTACCAGCATACTCGTACCGCAAACTAGCCAAGTGTTAATTTTATTCAAATTATTAAGGCTTACACCGATCTATAAAAAACAGTTTTAAAGTCGGTTTATTTTTTAAAAGTAACTATTTTTACACTTTGTTTAATAAACACGTGCGTAATTGCTTATAAAGTCACGACCACTGGCCAAAAAAAGGAGTCAAGGTCGCAAGCGGCGCAAGTTTTAGAAGGCGAGGCAGGGAAATAAAACATGTCTGCATTCGCATGCATTTTGTTCTAAATTATCATGCCATTTCATACTACTCCAGACGCTGGAAAGTATGGATGTCTGGAATCGTATGTATTTTGCTCAAGTATTTTAAAGCAAAATGTATTTTGATTCAGACACTCTCTGAATAGGTATACAGTTTGCTCTTCAACTACAAAGGCAAACTGCGATCGAAATCAGAGCAACCCTGGTCTGGGTCAGTATACAGTTTGGCAATACGCGGCCGGGGGAGAGACACCCCGCGCATTTGCTTAGCGCCGCCCATAACTAGGTACCAAACATTTGAGGCCTCGTCTTAAGTACCTTTTATTTCGGAAAGAAGTAACGATTCCTGAGAAATCAACATTAACGCGAGCTTAGTCACAAAATACAGAACTACCTACCTACATTTTATTTGCTTGCAAATATTTGATGCAATGTAAAATGAAATATTTTTTGGTGTGCAAGCGAGTCACCTGATGGTAAGCGATCAGCGCTGGACAACTGCAACACCAGGGTGTAAAAGCAGCGTTGCCAGCCATTCTAGGAGTTGGGGGAAGAATGGGGCTCCGGCTCTCTCACTAACCGAACAACCATGGAAGCGGTGAAGCTTCAACTTAAAAGTTGATTTTCTATGGTTAGAGTGTGGTACTTTCCCAGAAGAGCCGGCCCATTCATGCTACGAGCAAAAATTCATTTTGCCGGTAGAGTGGCTCTAACACAACTAGTCAGAAAACTGATTCAAACGCCTTAAAGCGGAATCAACCTACTCGCCTGCGATCTCTCTATCTTGGCCTCTAGGTCCTCTGTCTATCAAGCAAGAAGTATAGACGTGACTCGTATGTGTCCCCTAGTATAATTATTTTGAACGTTTAGAATTTATATTATGAAATATATTTTTATGTTTTTCGTAGGTACCTCTAAAGATAAAAAAGAACCCTTTATTCGTTTTTATCATGATTCATACGTTGATTCACGATTTAGACGATGTTAATAATATCTCATGGAAAGCTTTGTCTTTCGCAGAAAACAAACGTCTCGATTTCATGGTGACAGTGTAAATAAAAGGATGATGTTTACACAATGCCGTCCATGAGCTCATACATTAAGGAGCCCAGCACTCCAGCAGGTATATTACGAGTATATTAAAATAGAGACGTCATTTCAAAGAGAAGAGTTGTTATCCTGTTTTTGTCTTTCATATAAGGGTATTATGTTTTTCGCATTATACGGAAATAAAAGATAAGAGTTTTTTAATTATATTTATTACATTTACTTATTTAAAGTAATTATGACAGCGATAAGAATAGCCCAGACAATGGCGAGCTAAAATATCTAGTCTGGTCGTAGAGTTGAATTAACTATTATCTAGATTTAGATGCAATTAAGTATGGATATAGTTGACGTCTCTAGGAAGGAAATACAATAATTTTAGTTTTTTTTAAATTTAGTTCACTGCAAATAATTGCAAAGTGATGTGTTCCGCTATTTTGGATGTATTGTTTGTTTTGAATATGTGTAATAAAGAGTATTTAATTATTTCATTTATGGATAGTTTTTAAACCTTATTACTTACTAGCTGTTGCCTGCGACTTCGTACGCGGCAATTTCTGTTATTATAGATATATATGTCGCGGACATTTTTTTAGTTCGTTCAAAGAGGATTAATACTTCAATACACATTTTTTGGGAAACTTGAACCGTTTACGCATAGCAGCACGCGTCGGATGTCCTTAACTATGAATAATTTTCCCCCGTTTTCAAATCATTTTTTATTGATGCTTCGCTCCTATTGGTCGCAGCGTGATGTTTTATAGCCTAAAGCCTTCCTCAATAAATGGACTATCCAACACAAAAAGAATTATCCAATTTGAACCAGTAGTTCCTGAGATTAGCGCGTTCAAACAAACATACAAACAAACAAATAAACTTTTCAGCTTTATAATATTAGTATAGATTAGTATAGATAAATAGGGTGCCTAGTCAATATTGAGACTTGTGATTCAACCTAAAATGTCTTGTGATAAAATCTAAATGCCTATATGGACAGACTAACAACCTGTCCCAAACTATGCGTAATGGGAACACAGTAAAAGGCACTCGACTAAACTGATGGATGGATTGCCATCTATCTCAACCACATGACAGCGGCTAGCTACACTAACTTGTAAATTAAATCAAACCCAACTCTGTACATAACCAAATATATAAGCTCCGTATGACATAGGCACCTCCTTTTACCCAACTCTGTACATAACCAAATATATAAGCTCCGTACATAAGCACCTCCTTTTTTCCGCGTCTGTGTAAATTATAGCCTTGTTATATGCTGATGTAACTTTCTTTGGGTGAAAGTATCTCATTCAAACATTGGTAGCTTTTGGGTTGATCCATTACAAACAAATAATCAAATCTTTCCTCAATATTACGTTTTGCTTTTCTATTTGTACGGATTGCGAAGCCACACAGAGGTAACTAATAGATAAAATATAAATCGATGTCGATATCGATCTATGTTGACATTTTACCTGCTAATATGCGTAATAAAATGATTTTATATACCGTGCTAGCAGCGCCCGCGAGTTCGTTCGCGTACATTTTATGTTATGTTTGTATGGGGGCTTATCATGACAGGAGAAAACAAATAAGTAGCCTGTCCTGTGTCCTGTACGCCTAAATGTACATCTACCAAGTTTCATAAAATTCTGTTTATTCGTTTAAGACTTATGGAGAAACATACATACATACATACAAACAAATCTAAAAATCCTCAATTTAGTTTCAGTATTATGTATAGAGCTTATAAACACGATATGTCTGAAAACAAAGTAACTTACTCCATGACCAACCATTACATGATGCCAAAACTTTGTACCCCTTTTTACCAAAATTGCGCGGACGGAGGAGTATGAAATTTCGCACCACATTTCGCACACTTATAGAGAAGAAGTCCAGAATGCTAATATGGTCGAGTTTCGACCACTAGTTTACTTATCTAACGTATGTTTATTATGTTTAAAAAATGTTAGGTAACTAGATTTAGGTTTCTGCCGTATTTCACATATTATTATTAAAATTTTGTTTTTTTTTTTTGTTTTTTTTTCTCTCTTTCACTTGCAAAAGAGGTAAGATTGCATTGTGATGTCCGGTCTATTAAAGTGAATTGTCTTGTCTGTAATTATTGTTCGGTCCCAATAATTTTTTACAGAATCTTTTTCAAGTATTTTATCTGGCGCGTATTTATAATAAGCAAGTGTTTGCTGAATAAGTTTATATTTATATGCTATATTATTAATTGTAGATGACACTAGCAGCTTTTAACTGATGCGTGTGCGTCTTGATGTTTGGAGATAAAATACATATTTTGCATAATTTCCAAAAATTCAAATACATTTCCAGTTTGGATTGAAAAGTGACGTTAACATTAGTATTACTTTTGATCCTTTTACTGCATGCATGCATCAAACTTTCCTTTGGTGTTAAAATGCAAAGAATGCATAATGATGTAATATATCATTAAATTTTGCATTTATTACATATTAAACTGAAAGCTAATATATGATGATGATTAAATGGAAATACTGATCTGATCTCTTGTGTTGTGACGTGAAGTCGCCTGCATTAAATTGAGCATATGATCAACGACAGTGACAGAGCCCCAATAAAGCGCGAAGCAATAAAGTAACAACGGATGTCCTTTGAACTGATTTCCGTTTCACAACTATTGTACGGAACTCGCGCACACACGCACGGTGCAAAATATACAAACTAGAAGACAGGTAGATACAGAAGAATAATTAAGTAGCTTGGCATTGCACATTAGCCCACTTTGCATTTTGATCATCTGACGGAGCGTTTATTAACATTGTCAGCGCCTTACATATAGTAGATAAAACCGGCCAAGTGCGAGTCGGACTGGCGCACGAAACGTTCCGTACCGTTATCTATAAAAACGGCAAAAAAATCATGTATGTTGTGTGGGAGCCCCCCTTTTAATATTAATTTTATTTTTATTTAATTGTTTATTTTTAAAGTTAATATATAACTAAATATTCTCTGAATATTTCCAAACGTCTACCTGTTGCCGTTACCAATATCGAGCAAAAACAAGGAAAACAATCACGTTTTCGTATGGGAGCCCCCTTAAATATTTATTTTATTCTATTTTTTAGTATTTGTTGTTATAGCGGCAACATAGTTATATCATCTGTGAAAATTTCAACTGTCTATCTATCACGATTCATGATACTGCGTGGTGACAGACAGACAGACAGACAGACGGACAGCGGAGTGACATTAATAGGGTCCCGTTTTTACCCTATGGGTACGGAACCCTAAAATCATTTACCTATAATAAATATGGACACTCAAAGGACAAAATATGTAGTCTAGCGAAATTGTATTACTGGTTTCGTCACAAGGCGATATTGGTGGGTCTTATAAAAAATATTCTCTAGCGGCCCTTATTCTACAGATATGAGCTTGTTGACCAAGCTGATGTAAATTTATTGTCATTGATTCATTATTTGTTTCTGATGAAAGCAAACACCGTGAAATTGCGAAATCTGTGGGTTTATACAATTTCACGATATTCGACTTTATTATTCCTTACAAAATAATTATTACGTGCCTTTATTTTATACATACATCAATATCTCGTGGCAATATCTTCAAGATCCTGGCTATAAAGTTTGAGATTTATTTACATTCCTTTTCCTCCTCTTTACCTTTTCTCGATGTTAACATGAGGTCAGAACTCTCTTCCACTGTAATCTGTCACAACGCTGACACCTTCCTGACTATTGTCCTCTCTTACGTACTTCATCCAACTTTTCCTTGCTCCTATTTCTACGACCTCTTACTTCCGTTCATAAAGCACTTATTTAAAGTCACTGAAATAATGTCAATATATCATTCGCATACATATTTACATATTTAGTAAGTATTTACGTGTTAGATCCCCAGATACGGCCGGAAATGTAGAAACAGGATAATAGAAAAATAAATATTAATCTATTCACACATTTCGAACTCGACACCCAGTGGTTTCAAGTGAGCATCCTCTTGTAGAACTCGTCATCTCCTGATGGTACAAGCGGTAACAATGAACAACTTTCCGTTAGGGACATTATAACATGAAATCGGTGCTCCATGGAGACTATGAGAAAATGAATAGTTGTGGTATAATTTTTAACGCATTCGCAATAAAACGTAGATACAATACGTAAAGACTAACGACAATTCCATGTACCTGCCGTGCATATTTTCAGAGCCATGATTGATTGCACTCGCGGTGTCGGTCTGGTGTCGCATCTTTTATTTTATAATTTGAGTCCGTGCGATTCGCGTGACTTCAACAAAATCAGGACACATTTTACACTGATTTGTATCAATTTGCTCACACCTACCTGATGTTAGAATTGTAAGCTATATGTGTGAATGTACCTTCAACGATTTCGATTTTGAGTAATTTACTTGATTTGAGTACTGGCCATAGTATAGTTGGGAGCCTCAGTAGGGGTAATAAGGCTATATGGGTCCCAGACTGGAGATGCATTTTAGATTCCTCCTTGGACTAATATCACGCCAAACAGGCAAAGGCGTAGCCAGGACTATGTGATGGGTAGAACCGGAAAAGAAAAATAAAAAATTATTTACTTCACAGTTTCACAGACTGGCACCGTAAAAAATCTGTGCGACCTTGCAAACAGGAGGGGCCTCTGCGGCGCCGTTTACATTTTAAATACCTACCAGACAACATAGTGGTCAATGCCACTAGCGAGTAAGCACATGTTGTCTGGTTAGCTGGCTAATGTCAGCTTGTATCACCCACGGATTTAAAATTCAAATTCAAAACGTTTATTCAATATAGGTTTCTTTGAACACTTATTAATTGTCATATTTCACTTCTAAACAATTGTTGACGTCAAAATTTACTTACGGTTAAGTTGAATGCCGCTTCCAATGCAGAGTGCAGAAGATTGAATTAACTCGTAGTTATTACATAATACAACAATGGGTTTTTAGAATTTTGTTCAAGGAAATTTTTAACAAATAAATATATGTTTAGGGGCAAATAACATGGATTGAGCCCCACAGTAAGTTGTGAACTTGTGTCATGGGATACTAACTCAACGACTTTATATTTTAATACAGTTTATGCAACCCATGAAGTCTAGCGGTACTGATTAGTGGTATACGTGTCACAGTGTGCCTGAGGATTTAATCGGGAATGCTTTTAATCATAAACTTAATAAGGGTTTAAATAAAAAATGAATTGGTCTCAGCTGTCACTTGAATTTTCTACATTTAGGTGAAATGCAAATACTCCCTTTTTTTACTTTATTACATATTTTCGATAACGAGTTTCGTTTGGAGATATGATTTTTCGTAGAAAGCGATTGAAAACCGGTTTATGCGACGAGAATATTTTTGATATTTCACATTATTACGGCTTACAAAATATTTTTTACATTATTTCAATTTTTTTGTTTGCATTTCGAAGCTCTTGTCAAGACGCGTCTTTTAAAACCCCGACCAGCACATCAAGACCCAAGACCCACGACACTTCTCTACTGTTACTAAAACGTATTTTTGGAAACCAAAAATATAATAGAAAGCTTTTTTCAATTCACAGCGAATAACTATACGAATTAATCCAGACGGAAAATTAAAAGTTTTCTTTTGTATGATGGCACATTTATGAATTTGATTTGTCGGTGCTAGATGGCTTTCGTTACTTGGTTTATTTTATTTAAAGTAAATCATACTGACTATGATTAGTAGTAGTACAGAGAGGGTCATGCTCCTGCAGTGGAGACTAAAGGGACCTGATGATGATGATGATACTGACTATAAGTAGTGTATATATTCTTTGCTATAAGTATGTTCAAATTATATAAAACGTGCGCTCAGCACGTTGACTAGCTCCGTGGCGCAGCGGTCAACACGCCAGCTTGCGACAGGGAGTGACCGGGTTCGTTCCCCGGCCAGGTCAAGATGGAAAATGATCTTTTTCAGATTGTCCTGGGTCTTGGATGTGTATCTATATATGTATTTGTTATAAAATATAGTATCGTTGAGTTAGTATCCCATAACACAAGTCTCGAACTTACTTTGGGGCTAGCTCGATCTGTGTGATTTGTAAAAAAAAAAATCTTCAAAACGAAAGTGAGCGAGATCAGCCTTTCTCTGCCTATAGCCTAAGATCTAGATCTTTTTAATATTATCTATAAATGCCAATGATTACGGTAGTAGTAAATAAAGGTAATGCCTATGTTTAATTATATTTAAAACAGTATTAACCCTCATCTGTATTGTTTCAGGTCACAACCTATTAACCAACACTGACCACGATGAACTAGACCTAAAAGCTCCTCCGCCATTCTTCCGCGAACCTATGCGTCAAGAAATGGTAAGCATTCACCTCAGCTATACTTTATTGGGACCGACCGGGTGCATCGGCTATGGGTTTGATTTCGGCTAGATACAAATCGATACATATAAGGTACAGAAGATAAATATATTTTATTAATCAGCATGAGGGCTAATCAGCGTACTCTTTCTGTACAAAAACTGTACATCAAGTCCAACGAGATGATCAGAAGAAGAGAACACAAACTCTTAGCTCATCGACATGTATTGCCATCATTGGGGCTCTAATAAAGACGATACGAGGATATACGATAATATCAGATTATTCTGCACATACTGTTCATAAATCTTAAAAAGCATGGTTTTCCCATGGACCTAAGAATAATATGGACCGGGCGTGAGGAACGTCAAAGTGAAGCAAACTTTGGTTACATGTGTGCAGTATAGGGTGACCATTGTCGTCAAAAATTACCCAATAATTAAGAGTAAATAAATTGTGAGTGGTACTGATGCCTAGTAGCACTAATATTATTTATATTTTTTTTACAAAACGTAACATCTATGTCAGAGAAGTATTATGAATTTAGACATAATGATCCAGAAGGGCAACTGTGAATCAATCTCATCTTTGAGCGACCTTAGACGTTTTGGGGAACTTGATAAAAGGAATAAAAGAACGAAATTATAGATAACATTTTTATTTTACTGTGTTTTAAGTTAATAAATAACAATACATATAATTTTACTTACAGAAAAACAAACCCTCGAGGCCTTATATTGATGGTAAATTTTAAAATAACTTTTTTTATAATTTTGCAGATTTAAAGATTCATCCGTCTATAGATTATTAGTGTCATCGATAAATCAACAATATTAAATTCAGAAATTGTTCAAAGTTAAAATCTTTTATTCTGACGTCGGCAAATGATAATAAAATACTTTCACATTTACATATAAGTATAAAATATAAACATTGAATATCTCTATCTTTAAAAAAAACCGCATCAAAGTCCTTTGATGGATGACGGACACAGCGGGAAGCGACTTTGTTTTATACTATGATCCCGAAATTGACGCCACTTGTGTGATCTACACGCCAAAATACCTCGAAAATATCACCCCTGTTTTGCATCCCATAGGTGTTGTTTGTGATGCACCCAAAAATAACTCAAAAGCGACACATAAGTCATATTTTCAAAAAAAATTGTGACAGTCATCTTGAATCCCAACACAAAATTGACGTCAGTTTTACCCCGAAATACTCCGAAAACGTCACCCAAGTCGAATTTCCATAAATAATGGTGATGGCCATCTTGAAAACTGAAAATGACTTAATTTTTGTTGATATCCCAAAAAATTCCAAATCGCCAATAAAGTTGACTTTAAATGAAAAGTAATGTCAGCCATCTTGGATTCCAAAATCATCTCACTTCATACATTTATCATCAACACATACATCGATTTTCCAAATTTAGTTCATAAATGCTGGAGTTATGACGTAAAAATATGCAAAATGAAATACAACTGGAACTGCTCCTTTTTTTGAAGTCGAGTAAAAGTATTAATAAGAAAAATACCTTTTCTGGGCACGCGATCTTAATCAACGGCGATATGCTCCTTTTGTCATATAAAAATTGCTATTTTTAAAATGTTCGGAACAAACAAATGAATAATTTGATGGTACCCATGATGCATCCTTTCTATTTCTTCTAATAATATCGATCCATTATTTTTTTACATAAGCATCACGAATGGGGAACCTTAAAAAAATAAACAAAATAAAATTTTATATTAAAAATAAAGAACAGGAATCTTGAAATCATATTCTGGCAACACCGACAGTCCGACTTAGCGTTGCGCTGTCACCGGGTCATTGACTTTTGCGGCGCAAAGAAAATTATAAAATCATATTAGTTTAATTTAAAATTGTAGTTGAAACGTGTGTTTAGGTTACCAACCAATTCGTACATACGAGTAACTGTAGTGTTGTGTGTGTAAATAGTATAATTAAACCAAGAAAATATGCGATTGAGTGAAATACTTACATAGTCTCGAAAACAACAAGAAGTTTGTATTTACCTATGATACGTGATACCGTCGGACTTTTTGTGTAGTTTACTATAATTTTTACATTCTTTTACCACACAGCTCGGCATTATTTTATGTTTTTATGCTTATTTTCAACGAGTTTCAAAAGGCACACCAACTTCGCGGTAAGTACAAGTTTGACATTTCGTGAGTTTGACATTTCGACCGGGGAAAACCTGCATCCATTTGAGTGTCGATGTGTGCGTGAATTTCGTGTCACGTCACGACACGTCTGCATACATTGTGATTTGCTTCACTGCCACATTCTCAAGGTCCTATCCTGATTATTCTTAGATCCATGGGTTTTCCTTACAAAGTTTCTCCATATCATCTAGATTCTCACTTCTAGTCTAGATCCGGGCAAAACATCGTATTCATATTTTTTGTCACATTCTATCTTTTTTCGTGTGTGTACGTGGCCAACGTTCTAAATGAAAACTCTTCGCGATTGTACATATACATATAAGTTTTGTGATGCCCTCTTCACTCCACATTCAACATATTCGTCATCATCATTTCAGCTTTTTTACGGTCCATTGCTTTGTATAGCCGGCCTTTTTTCTGTTCTACATATAATAAGGGTCGCATATTTACTGTAACTATGAATACTTTGCACAGTGACTGAGGGTCAATGTTTGAAACATACCGTACAATTATGAAGTCTAATTTTTACTTAGTCTCTTAAACGAAAATCATTATATTTTCTGCTCATTAAAACTTCTATATATAAAAATGAACAACTGTTCCTTTTTATGTTATAGAATTTTTCGTCTGTAGGCGTAAGAACGACTTTTCTTACGCCTACAGACGAAAGTCCGGGAAACTGTTAAGAAACCAAAATAAACCGAAACACTGAACACTGACGTTTCTGAAGTACGGTTTTGTCTTGAAGAATTTTTAAGGAAGCGGTGTTTAATTAGAAAAAAATTAAAAACATTTCAAAATTGTTTTTTACTACTGCTTCTGCTGAGGAACAAAGTAACATAGAAGTTACCAACCTTACTTTTATTTTCGTACGCTAGGACAATTACCGTGGAGTTACTTGTTTACTTTACGTTTACTGCTTACACGATCTCCAAGTTTATTTACCCTGCGAAGCTCAGCCCACAGAACCCTTTCTTACGAGTCAACTGCTAACGCAGTAATTTGACAAGTTAAGTACGAGTAATAAAATAATAATACAAAACAGATATACGGCCGAATACTCAAATCTCGTGCTGTCACTGTCTAGTAGTCTACCTGGCTAGATAAGACCGCGATATATTAAACGTCTTTTAATTAAGTCAGAGTCAATAATTTTCTTCAGGATAATTAATCGAAACGCACGGGCAGTGATAATCTAAATAGAATCGTTTGCCATCAAAGAGCCCCCGCGACGCAGTGGCAGTATTCTGTCATGACGAGAAAATTGCCACTGCGTCACAAAGGCGAAGCTTGCTCGGGATTGCACGGGATTGCCGATTACACGTCAGCGGCAGACGCGTAGTAAGCCATGTAGCAGTTTCGGCAAATTGTCGGGAACAGAGGAAACCACTTTACAAGCCTATGAGTATTGATCTATCAACTGCTCTTTCACTCCACCAAATGTATCACTGAAAAAATACGTTAATTTACAGATGTTATCGAGAGTGTATTGTATGCAATGCATGCATATGATTCCAGAGATTTAAATCGCTTAAAACGTTTAAAATCTCTATATGAATCTAGATGCTGCTGTTCCCGCGCTCAATATCATCATCATCATTTCGTGTAGGTGACACGGTCTCAGTTGACCCTTGTGTCAGAGTTCTTCCGGCTCTCGGCCTCTGACGTGGTTCCTTTAACGACTACCACCAGATGGTAGCCGGCACCAACGGCTTAACGTGCCTTCCGAAGCACGGAATCTTTAATCTGGAAAAAACTAAACAAAGTAGGAATCGAACCACAACCGCCGGGTCTACAGGCAAACGCCTTAACCGCTGGACTACAGGAGCAGGCACGGAGCAGAGCAGAGAGGAGGCAGCAGCTCACATTGTAAAATTGGTGATTAACATAGGAGGAGGATAAATACATTATATTTAGAAATACGCCGAGCATGTATAAAAATAGTGACGAAGCGAGAGAAGTTTGTAAGGATCTTAGCAAGTGGAGACCTATGGTCTTTGCCTAGCCCCATGGTAAAGAGGCGTTATAATATGTATGTAAGCGAACAACGTCCGGAAAGTTGTTCGCTGTGCTGTTTCAAAAGCGTGAAACGTTACTATAACATTTTTTTAGTTAGATCATTCATTATTGCATTACATTGCCTGTAACCTGCAATCAAGACGTGAAAGCGTCTTGATTGTACGGTATGTTATTTGTCATACATACATGCATTACTTCCAAAATCAACATCATTTTGGCTTTGTCGTAGTCGGTAAATGAAAACAAATTTAAGATTTTATGTTTGGTTACTTTAAAAATTTTAGTGATTAAGCCAAAGTCTATTGGGATTTACATACAGTAGAAGCTCCTCATTAGTTATTTGCGACCTACTCTTCGTTTTTGCGGATTCGAAAATAAATATATGCAGTATTTTTAAGAGGTTCCGTATCCAAAAGGTGATAAAGGGTTAATAAACCTCCAATTTCCCTCCGTCCGCCTGTCTCCAGGCTCTGTCTTTTAAACCCTAAAAGGTAGACACTTGAAATGTTCACAGAACGTATAGGTATAATATCTGTCGCAGATGGATTGCATAATTAGATGTTACCTAATATTGCTAGATGGTTTGTAAAACAGCATGAATTTAAAAACCATCTGATAGAGATTTAGCAGTTTCGTAAAAATCGCACAATTGCATGAACGTTTTGCATTTATTATTGCAACAGCTACTCAATTAGACCCTCAAACTAAACTTGTTAGTTGTATATTGTCAAACTAATCTTGTTAGTTTGACAATATATGTAGATTTTAGTTCTAAAATTTGACGCTCGTAGATCAGTGTGTCATACATAACAACAACAACGTCGTCCAAAGGTCCGTCAATTTTAATTAATAAAACATATTTTATGAGTAAATTACACAGTGAAACCAAAAATTATAAAATAGAAATAAAAATTGAAAATTTGTCTGATTTTTTCAAGTCAGTGTGGAATATTAAGAATAACTTTATAAAATTACTTACTAAATATGAGAATGAAATTTTGGCCTCGGACAAACGAAACAAATTTTCATGAAAAGTGATGTTTCTGACATCTTGGATCTCAAAATTGACGCCACGTTTGTTGCTTTTCGTGTGTGTAAGTGGCGAAAACCGGTTATTTAAGCAATTGAATTAATCATAATGAATAATTGTAAAGAAATGTTATCAGAGCCTTACAGGCACATAGGGACCAAGTCTTAATTGAGTTTCTTTCGGCGTATTCTATTTACTAATTACTAATTTGCGGCTAAAATTAATTTCCATGAAGAGTGCGGTCAGCCATCTAGGACCCTAAAGTAGAAGACATAGTTATTCAACAGCAGGTTTTACTAGAAAGTCTAACGGTAATCCCCGTTTGAGTAATACTTTTGTTAACCATATGGAGTTGACAATCCTTCCTTTAGCTGTTTAAGAAAACGGTGCTGTAATGATTTTATGAACCATTTAGAAATTTTGTGTAAAATCTTATTTGGCAATCCATCTGCGGCATTCGACTAAATGCGAGAAGCGTGTATTTTTCACGTTTTTTCTATATTCTGTTAAAGCTGTTGCTTACTGCTAAGAACCTCAAACCACAAATAGGTAAAAACAATAGTATCCGTGCAAGAAATTGTTTGATTAACCGCACAAGAGAGCTTAAATGGAAGAGATTAAGTTATGTATACGTTTACATCGGGGACCTTATACAAAAAAAATGGTTTTGTAGTTGAATTTTAAATGGTGGTAGGGAACCCTTAGTTGTGAGAATCCGACGCGCATTTTGCCGGTTTTATTTAAGTTAGATTAAATAACTTTTTGTCTCGTTCCGAACCGAAATTTTCCGCGACACAGGCCTTTGTTATTTCTTGCAGATTTCCCACACTGTCAACGATAAACGTGTGTTTAATACCACCTGGTTCATGCACGACTAGTAATAGCGTTTTGAAAAAATACAACATGGTACTGTGGAGAAACACACATAGAAGTACATTCTTTTTTAAATCTATGCATTCTTTGAAGTTTTTTTCAGATAAAAAAGTCAAAGTCAAAGATTTTTTTTCAAAATTGGGTACATGTATCTCTTTATGACAGCTCCGTGGCGCAGTGGTTAACACGCCAGCCTGCGACACGGAGTGCCCGGGTTCGATCCCCGGCCAGGTCAAGATGGAAAATGATCTTTTTAGATTGGCCTGGGTCTTGGATGTTTATCTATATATGTATTTGCTATAAAATATAGTATCGTTGAGTTAGTATCCCATAACACAAGTCTTGAACTTACCTTGGGGTTAGCTCAATCTGTGTAATTTGTCCGTATATATTTATTATATATTTTTGAACATATCATATTTTTATTTCCTATTTTTTTTATATATGCAAAATCGATATACTACTATCGTTTAGAACGACCACTGATGAGAAGAATACGCCGAAAGAAACTCAATCCAGACTATTGATATGACTATTGACTATATGATAATGCGAACAGTGACAACTGACTGTCCTAGTTGACTCCGAGCGGAGAATCTGTCGCAAGTTTTAGTTAAGTGAATTTAAGATGCCGTGAAATATTCTCAATCCCTCAAAGAACATCGCCGCCGAACATTGCGCGCGTATTTTCACTGCGTCCGCTCACTGAGACGGCAAACAGAACGTCGCGGGAGAATTTTATATATACAGAAATATTATATGTCTCTTTAATCCGTAGACGCAGACCAGCGGACGATAACAAAAAGAAATGCGTGTATTTCATGTAACCTACCCCATGCATGACCGAACGCCAAGGCTCAAAAGCTTTAGTGACAGTCTACACTGATGATGATTAGTGACAGTCTACTGACATGGACGCTATTTCAATTTCGGTCGCTAAGAGAGCGACATATTCACACTTTACAGGCTGCTGAGCAATGTGTCTTTATGCGATGTGTGCGAAAAGGCCGCCGAGTTGTCAATGTCACTCTAGATGAAAAACTATCGGATTTAAAAAAAAATATGATAACGTAGCGAATTTATTCGTAAAATTAAAGAGAACGTGGATCCGCGCAAAGATTTCATCATGGACGTTTGATAATCTACAAAAATCTTTACTCATCAATTTTAAGTAGTTGGGTTATTTAAAAAAAGACTATGTTTGGTAATGGAATACCTATATGTAACTGTGATTCCGTACAATAGTTCAATTTGCAGTGGAAAGAGATTTTTGATTTTACAATCAGTGCCGCCATACCGACAAATTCGGTAGTATAATTCTGCCGATTGTAGAAAAAGATTGGATTTCTATATACTTTTTACATTTACCAAAGTACGAGTATAATGTATATTACGAAAAAAGAAGTAGTGTTTATTTTTAATAAAGCGTTTATTCTGTTAAATCGCTATTGTAACGATCGTTGTCATATTATTCTATAAAGAATGTCGCTGCCGAGGTCAAATTTGTTGACATAATGCTCTTAAAATTTCCCCACAACGATTTAATTTTAAAGACTTACAACGCCTTGTGGAGTATTTTTATTAAAGTTAAGTTTACATTAAAGCAACCATAGAGCTAAATATTTTTTTGCATGGAGACATTGTCCAAATCTCATTGGTGATGATGATGATGATGATATTATCTTATGTCCAGTCCTCTATAAATCTATAGAATGCTATTTGAGACCGCTCGTTGTATTTAATTTTTATATATTTTTAGGTTAAGGTATTTATTCATATGGGCCATAATTGTTTATTTTATGTAAACTTTTATATTGTTGCCTGAGACAAATAAATAAATAAAATAAAAAATATGCTGGAAATCATACGGATGATTCAAAAATCAGGCTCCAATATTTTTCTTTCTACTTTTTTATTATTTTACGTTGCCTGTAAGGTTGACCGAACGCCGCACCAAACGGCTATTGGAATATTGTTGTTACACCTGCGTGAAATGGGGGCGCCATACGACAGAGTGAGATGAGACGATATATTTACCTTAGTCCGGAGCGGCCATTTTTTGTAGATCTATAAAATAGGTATATCACCCATCTGAAAGGGATTAAGGCAGCGTTTTCGATAAAAGCTCCCGGGTGGCTTAACTTTTCCCGACCTTCCAAGAATTATCGTTATATTTCAACTAATTTACACAAAACCTTGGCAAATTATATACCTAAACCTTTCTTATAAATCACACTATCTATAAGTGAAAACCGCATGAAAATCCGTGTAGTTTTTGAGAATTGCGACCAGACAGTCAGACAGACGCGATGGAGGACTATAATGTGTAGTGATACATACTCGTAAATAGATAAACATCCAAGACCCAGATCAATACTTGGCCGGAGATCGAATCCAGGACCCTTCGATTCGATTGTGGAACCATCAAGCCATGGAGGTCATCAAAGAAGACTTGTCTAGTACAAACTACACGTTTCACGGCGCGGTGCCGTGCCGTAGAGGCGTGTGCCTGCGTACCTCTATAATTGAAATATTTACTTTTGTTGCAGGCGCAGCAGGCCCGATGTGCCACACTCAAGCAGAGCGTAGCAGACATCGATACGGTGTCTATCTACCCCACTTTCGAGTTCCAGGTAAGTGTTTGTATTCTTCTTCTTGTCGAGTGTGTTGTTAACTAACCCAGGCCAGATTATTCAAACTGCCTTATGGCATTAGACAAAATGTTCTTCTGATATTCTTTTATTAATTACATCCTAACTACGAATAAGTTAGCATCCGAATAATTAACATGAAAGGGTGACGATAGATACTTTGTCACAATACGGTTAAAATATTCTTGTCATAACTAGGGATATTAAATAAAGAGAGCTCATAATGGTAAGTCCGAGCAGAATTTGCACGTGAATGACCGGTCTACAATTACCTACTGACCGTCTTCCTACTGTTAAAGGTGGCGTATATTATAACTTAAAAGCAACATGTCCAAAACTTTATTCAGGATATCACCATTTTCTTTCAAGAGTCTCCTTAATTATTTTTACTTTAAATATTTCTTCAGAGAAGAAATATACTGAGAACAAATTGGCTAGTTCGATCAAAATAATAATGAAAACATTGGTCCGTCCGAAAAATAATCAAAAAATATTGGATACGTATTTTTTCTTTCGTCAAATAAATTAATTTAAAGCGCGTGGAAGTTCACGAGTCGGATTTTTAGTTTAAGCTAACAAGTATAGCAAACTGTGACGTAACATGAAATTTTGGATAATTTTGAATTTAACGGACTATATTTATATAATTTTTCGTTTAATTGACAATACGTGTCCAATATTTTTTGATTGTCTTACTGACAGACTTTATATATATTTTTAGGCAACTAGCCTATTCGGGCTATTTAGAAAAGAAAGCTCTCTCGAAAAACTTGAAAATATTACGCAAAATCTATATTACCATTTTTTTTTTTACCTTTTCTCACTATTATGTGGTAACCATGGACCTAAGAATAATATGGACCGGGCGTGAGGAACGTCAAAGTGAAGCAAACTTTGGTTACATGTGTGCAGTATAGGGTGACCATTGTCATTAAAAATTACCCAATAATTAAGAGTAAATAAATTGTGAGTGGTACTGATGCCTAGAAGCAGTAATATTATTTATATTTTTTTTACAAAACGTAACATCTATATCAGAAAAGTATTATGAATTTAGACATAATGATCCAGAAGGGCAACTGTGAATCAATCATATCTTTGAGCGACCTTAGACGTTTTGGGGAACTCGATTAAAGGAATAAAAGAACAAAATTATAGATAACATTTTTATTTTACTGTGTTTTAAGTTAATAAATAACAATACATATAATTTTACTTACAGAAAAACAAACCCTCGAGGCCTTATATTGGTGGTAAATTTTAAAATTACTTTTTTTATAATTTTGCAGATTTATAGATTCAGTCGTTCTATAGATTATTAGTGTCATCAATAAATCAACAATATCAAATTCAGAAATTGTTCAAAGTTAAAATCTTTTATTCTGACGTCGACAAATGATAATAAAATTCTTTCACATTTACTTATAAGTATAAAATATAAACATTGAATATCTCTATCTATAAAAAAAACTGCATCAAAGTCCTTTGCGTAGTTCTAAAAATCTAAGCATACATAGCGACAGACGGACACAGCGGGAAGCGACTTTGTTTTATACTATGATCCCGAAATTGACGCCACTTTTGTGATCTACACGCCAAAATACCTCGAAAATATCACCCCTGTTTTGCATCCCATAGGTGTTGTTTGTGATGCACCCAAAAATAATTCAAAAGCGACACATAAGTCATATTTTCAAAAAATAGTGACAGTCATCTTGAATCCCAACACAAAATTGACGTCAGTTTTACCCCGAAATACTCCGAAAACGTCACCCAAGTCGAATTTCCATAAATAATGGTGATGGCCATCTTGAACACTGAAAATGACTTCATTTTTGTTTATATCCCAAAAAATTCCAAAACGCCAATAAAGTTGACTTTAAATGAAAAGTAATGTCAGCCATCTTGGATTCCAAAAAAATCATCTCACTTCATACATTTATCATCAACACATACATCGATTTTCCAAATTTAGTTCATAAATGATGGAGTTATGACGTAAAAATATGCAAAATGAAATACAACTGGAACTGCTCCTTTTTTTGAAGTCGAGTAAAAGTATAATAAGAAACATACCTTTTCTGGGCACGCGAACTTAATCAACCGGCGATATGCTCCTTTTGAAATATAAAAATTGCTATTTTTAAAATGTTCGGAACAGACAAATGAATAATTTGATGGTACCCATGACGCATCCTTTCTATTTCTTCTAATAAAATCGATCCATTATTTTTTTACATAAGCATCACGAATGGGCAACCTTAAAAAAATAAACAAAATAAAATTTTATATTAAAAATAAAGAACAGGAATCTTGAAATCATATTCTGGCAACACCGACAGTCCGACTTAGCGCTGCGCTGTCACCGGGTCATTGACTTTTGCGGCGCAAAGAAAATTACATAATCATATTAGTTTAATTTAAAATTGTAGTTGAAACGTGTGTTTAGGTTACCAACCAATTCGTACATACGAGTAACTGTGGTGTTGTGTGTGTAAGTAGTATAATTAAACCAAGAAAATATGCGATTGATTGAAATACTTACATAGTCTCGAAAACAACAAGAAGTTTGTACTTACCTATGATACGTGATACCGTCGGACTTTTTGTGTAGTTTACTATAATTTTTACACTTTTACCACACAGCTCGGCATTATTTTATGTTTTTATGCTTATTTTCAACGAGTTTCAAAAGGCACACCAACTTCGCGGTAAGTACAAGATTGACATTTCGTAAGTTTGACATTTCGACCGGGGACAACCTGCATCCATTTGAGTGCCGATGTGTGCGTGAATTTCGTGTCACGACACGTCTGCATACATTGTGATTTGCTTCACTGCCACATTCTCAAGGTCCTATCCTGATTATTCTTAGATCCATGGTGGGAACCCGTGGTTTTTTCCACTTCAATACTTTCTTGATTATTTAAAAGTTCAATTAGTTTCGAAAACAGAAGTATGTACTTTGTTTGTATCGTAGTTTTGACATTTCTTTAAATTGAATATATGATATCACTCTAGGAGGGATCTGTGAAAAGGACGGGGGAGGGGCCTAATAATCATGAAATTGGTGTGACGTAATTTATGAATGGCCCCTTGCCCTTGTCACACTTCGAGGTACCCCTCTCCTCCCCATAACGTATGACGTAATTTAAAAACCAGCCAAGTGCGAGTCGAACTCGCGCACGAAGGGTTCCGTACCGTTTTCTATAAAAACGGCAAAAAAATCATTACTGTTGTATGGTTGCACCCCTTTAATGTTTATTTTATTTTTATTTAATTATTTATTTTTAAAGTGATTGTATTACTAAATATTCTGTGAATATTTGAAGTCTACCTGTTCTGTTTCTGTGTCTACCTGTTGCCGTTATCAATATCGAGAAAAACGAGCATAAAAAAACCAGTTTGTTGTATAGGAGCCCCCTTAAATATTTATTTTTTTCCTTTTTTTAGTATTTGTTGTTATAGCGGCAATAGAAATACATCATCTGAGAAAATTTCAACTGTCTAACTATGATGGTTTATGAGATACAGCCTGGTGACAGACGGACAGACAGACAGACGGACAGCGGAGCGAAATTAATAGGGTCCCGTTTATACCCTTTGGGTACGGAACCCTAAAAATGATATCTTGCATCTTCGACCGGAATACTTCAGAGACCGAGATGCACTCTCTTTCTTGTTCACTCCGCGTCTTCGGGACCTTTTGCTGTGAGACCATTGGCACTTATCTTATGGCGACATTATGCCAGTATTTCTATGATTTCTATTTGCATCCTCTCTGTCTAATCAGTGGACGTCAGTTGCACCATTAATGGACATTCAAAGGATTCCAAGCTCGAGAGTAAGCCAAACTAATCTGGTTGTAAATACCGCTTAGAAGTACTTAGCGTGGAAAATCTCTATTTGTTTTCTCTATTTCATTACCGTTCTTGCATGTTGATAAAGAACATATTGAATTTATACATATTGAAATGTATAAACATTTCAATCATGTTTTTGATGATTTGATTTCAGTAGGATAAATATTAGCCGACTTCTAAAAAGGAGATAGTCAACCTTCCACCATTTTTATTACCTATCCTAAGATACTTGGATTGCTAAATCGAATCTAACGATACCTTGATTTCAGAAATCAATCCAACAGATACGAGGTAATAACTTCCTGCGATTAGTTGTTATAGGTGTATATAAAAGTGCTTTTTCATCCTCTGCCCGTTTTGACCTCGGCTTTGCTCGTGTTAAACATGTATAACACAGGTCAAAAACAAAGTTTATTTCTATGGAAACATATAAAAAACACATATTCCTTGTCAAAAAATTGTAGCGCGTGCTACTCGAACCGATAAAATGATCTAACAATATCCGATTCATTAAAATCAGGCATTCGAACTTTAGGTTTGTTTCATTTTCATGTCTGGAGGTGGCCAATACTGGTGTCAGAATTTTCAATCGGCCTAAAGGCAACTGACATAGCTTAACTTCAACTACCAATATTTAATTATATATACAATTTAAAAAATAAATAATGAAATTAAAATACAACAAATATTTAAGGGAGGCTCCCATACGACAGACATTATTTTTTTTTAGCCATTTTTATATCTTACTAGGTTTCGTCCGCGGCTCCGCCCGCGTCAAAGTCGATCCCTCAGAAATAGTACCTACCCTACCCTTTTTCCCGGGATAAAAGGTAGCCTATGCCCTTCTCCGTACTCCAGAAGACTTGTACGCAAAATTTCATGGTGATCGGTTCAGTAGTTACGGCGTGAAAGCGTAACAAACAATCTCACTTTCGCATTTATAATATTAGTAAGGATATGGTACGGACCCCTTCGTGCGCGAAGTTTTTTCTTATTCTATTCGTACCAAAATGTTTGTTATGTTTGTTGCAGCCAAGTTGGTTACGTACTAAGGAGTTTTGGGAGCAGTCGTTCGAGGAGCGCTACGAGAAAATCAAGAATGATACTAGGCGACCCCAGCTCAAGGTAAGAAGATGAATCCCTTATTAGAAAAAGGCATGACATTTGTGAAACCTACATTTCACTGTTATCTAACTGCAATATTTAATCTATCTTTATAAATAAAGTATCAAAATCAATAAAAAAAAAGTAATATACAATTATGTTCTTAAATTATTTTTAACAAAACAAAAACTGACTTCAACTCTGTATATTGAAAAGTGTAAAAACTGGAACTAAAAACAAGAAAATAATAATTTCTTCACTTGAAAGATGTAAAGGACAATGAACCAAATTTTTACGTACCTATTTAATTTTTTTATATATTTTTGGAGTCGGTACCAGCCGAAGTAAAAATATCCTTAAACCGGCTCGCGCTTTCCGAAGGTTTGTTGACTTTGTTGTGAAGGAATGATTAAACTTTCCTTATCTTGGCTGGCACTGACTATAAAAATAACTGATTAGAGTAGAGGTTAAAAATAACTGATTAGGTATAGTTGAGGTTAATTGTAAATAGGTACCTAAGTAATAATAATTTTGGTGATTGTCCTTCATGCAATTTGCTTTCACGATAGGCTTCATACTTTACATGTATGGGGGGAGGAAGTAAGGGAGGGACCCAATTTTTTAAAATGTTTATTTCACCTCTTCGCCGGCCTGATTAATACGAGTATCCCATGCAAAATTACAGCTTTCTATTACTAATCGTCTCAGACGGACGGACATGACGAAACAATAAGGGTTGCTTGTTTACTACGGAACCCTAAAAAGATCGTTTTCTATCATGACTTAGCCGGGGGTCAGACTCGGGACCCTGTGATCCAAAGGTACTTGGTACCATTGAGTTGCAGAGTTTGGTTTTATCGTTTGGCTCCGAATACAATACTTATTGGCGTTAGTAATTGCTTATGATAAGACCTACTGCATTGTATATCAGAACTCAATATCTTCATAAATCACCAACAGGTTTTCGCGATTCACGACTTTTGTCATCATCATACTCCGAGCAGTTTCCCGGTTACATCCACAGCTGACGTCGGAGTCCGTTAGTATCACAGTATTCATGCTGTGATATTATTTGGCGAAAGTATTCACGGTTGGCTGGCCCAAGAACCGCGGACAAATACCTGTGATAATGAAGTACATGATTTTTCTTTTCCATGAGCCATCTAGAAATGATGACAGTTTTGGCAGAACAGATTTTGTCGAAATGAGCTTGATGAAATTCAATAAAAAATATAGGTCAGCCTCTGAAGTTTAGAAGTTACTGTATAAACAAAAAAACATTAAAATCGATATTGGCCGTGTAATAGCGTAACAAACATACAAATAAAAACAGGCAAATTGAGAACCTCCTCTATTTTAGAAGTCGTTTAAAATTTAATTTACTTATCGTTTTTATAATAAGAAAATGAACTTGAAAGTATTTAATTTATCTTTACTAATGTTATAAAGAGGAAATATTTGTGTGTTTATAATAATGTAAAAGCTTTAAGACAAGCCTCTGTGGGTGTAGGGTTAATTAACGCAATCTCCCTTAATTAAGATCAAGAAATTCATTAATCCGAAGGATTCTTCGTGATTTTATTTCTTTATAACTGCTGGTATGAAAGTAAAGATAAAACTTAGAATGCACTATGTGCATACTCTTCCCGCGTAGATCGTAAAACCTTATCGAGATGATGAGCGAAAACCTCAGGCATTAGTGTAATTAATTTTCAAAACCAAACCGAAAAACAATTTTCGGTCTAATTTCCAAAAACAACACCAACACAGTAATTAGTATCCTAATACTAATAAACTGTAAAATTACTACAGTTCGTGCAACTCACATCAGCCGGGATTTACTCCAGGTAAATACGTAGTACCTATCTGTATGCCGTGTGGTTACACGCTACGCAGGCCTTGAATACAAGGCTACTCCATTCAGTCCCATGGATGTTGTTAGTGGCAATTCCGAAAGCATTCCCATGGAGGCTTGACGTCGGACGACGGCCGGTCACAAGAATCGCGAAAAAATAACAGTATTTAAGCGGGTGCCTCGCGAACGAAAAACGTCACAAGCCATTAGGCTGCGCAGAACCAATCGGCGATTAGGTGAAAAAGATGAAAAGACTTAATATTTTCATATTTATAAAAAAAATAAGAAAGGGGGCGACCTCCGAGACGTACATATATAAATATTGTCATGTGAGAATTATTGTTTTAGATGTAAAAATTACAAAGTTTTTGAAGAAAAATGCTTTTAGGTATCATACCATATAGGTATATAATATCATTTTTAAATTTTATATGTATCTGTTTCAAACTCCAAAAAGGAAGCGATCTTTTTCAAGGATTGATCTAAATTATACAAATACTTTTGATGTATTTAATTAATTCAGCGCATAGTACCAGTGATTTAAAAACACGTCAATTTTCACAATTTCGTGCAGTACCGACTTCATAAGAGGTTTGACATTAGGCAGGCGGCCTTAGGGTGCGTTACCCTCGAAATCAGATTTCGAGTCTTGTGATTGGTCAATTCATGCACCACTAAGCTCCTCTCCGCTCCACTCCGCGTCAGTGGAGACGCAGCCTTAGGCCAGCACTAGGGAATATACAGATACGTACAAGTGTGAGCGTGAGAGTAAAAGAGGATATGTTTTTAACACCTATACTAGTACTAGAAGTATAAATCTGTAAGGGTTAGTCATGGAGTAAGTTATTTTGTTTTCAAAAATATCGTGTTTATAAGCTCTATACATTGATACTGTAAATCTAATTGAGGATTTTTATGTTTTATTTTATATTCTATAAATACTATAAAAATGGAAATCTTGTGCGTTACGCACAAGTTTTCCACTTTTATAGTCACTCTTATTATGAAGCCATTAACCCTTGAAGAAGTTCTCACTTCATGCATGCATAATGATCGACGACGTATGACGTCACAAATTCATACGCTGTTCAGTGGAGCGTTTCCTCATCTAAAACTTGTGAATTAAAAACTTTTATATTCGAGTTTTTTGTTTAAAACATTTGTCATTACTTAATGGATGTGTAATTTTTGGACGGTATTGAAATAGAAAAGCGAAAGAATACGTTCAATATATAATAATGTGCGTAACAAACAAACAAATACAGAAACATACTCACTTTCTCATTTATCATAATAGTAAGAATAACGATACGAGCAATCTATCGTTAATATTATGGTATGAATATTAATAATGGCATTAATTGACATATATGAGAAATATTCTCATGTCTCTATCCCTTAGGCCTTAGAAGGTAGACAGAGGTTACATGATCTTAAGAATTAAGGTTCTAAAATCCACGTTTAAAATGTTGATAGGAATAAAGGTGGAAAGCGGATTAAAAAAAAATGGGTTGCTCATCGCGTCGTCTATTGACATGATCTCTTAATTTTTTTCCATTCTCTCAGCCGGCTTCTACTCGTACGGTCAACGCGAAAAGAAAGGCAGCTGCTTTATTCTACGGTTTCTTTTTCTTGCAGACTAGTATCGAATAATTAATTTAATTTAATGTACCTAATTGACATTATTGTACACTAAGTAAGTAAGTAAAGTAAAAATACTTTATTGCACCACAAAGATACATTACAATTTAAAGAAAAAAAAACATAAATAAAATAGCACAATAGGCGGCCTTATCGCCAAGGCAATCTCTTCCAGGCTACCTTTGGGTGAAAGGAATAAATTGACGAAATTAATGGATAATGCGACTAGTTTGAGAAAAATAACTATGAACAAAAAATATATAAACAAATATATACATACAATAAATAAAATATATAAAAATACATACATACATATAATTACATACACACATCTAAGATTTAGAGTACATGACAGAAGTATGTGGTGGGATTCTGAGACGAAGATTATCTGAACTGCGTAAATTGCGCTCATGGATGTCATGAAGAAAAACGAAGCACTCTTTTAGGTACCTGGGATATGCAGGGTTAAAGAGGATAGAGTAAAGAAGAGAAAGAATATGCCAGTCTCGGCGAAGTCAAATAGGGAGCCACTTGAGTTGCGTGCGAAATTGAGATACATGATCGTACTTCCGTAGACCAAAAATTAGTCGGATACAAAGATTTTGAAGACGCTCAAGTTTGTTTATTTGCTCCTGAGTAATATCTAAATAGCAGGTGTCAGCATAATCTACAATGGGAAGCAGTAAGGAATGTGAAAGTGCAATTTTGGTAACTAAAGCTACTCGAATTTGATTAGTCAAGGTTAGCCTCGACTTGCGTGCCTTGAATGTAAGTAAAAATATATGTATGTATTTTCAGATAAACTGTAAGCACTATGCGCGAGAAAACCTCTAGTCCGTCAAAACTGCCCTCCTTCTCGTATTGAAAGATATATACAAATACGAGACGGCACCTCTTGAGTTTTATGTGGTTTTATGTTAATGTCTGGGTCTGTTCCCTTTAGCAGTTTCCATTAAATTTCTTAAAAAATTAATAAATAAATAAATTAAATAAAATTTGTTTATGTCAGGCTACTTGGCCCATATTTTAAGTCACATTTAACAGTCGTCGCTCGATACAATTATTAATAATATTAATTCAATTTAATTTTCTGTCTATAATTAATTACTCTACTTATCAGGCACTTCCATAATAGAGAGGTCCAATTTTCAGCCACTGTTTTCAGAATGATGTTGCGACTACCCCTCACTCTGTTGATCAGGGATGCGGTTTTTTTGCGAATTCTCGCATGGAAGCCATCAGTGTGGTAGTGCGCAAACATCCCTGATGCACTACAATGCATCAGGGATGCAATATTGACTAATTTCAAAGCTGGCTAAAAGCTTGTTTCATCTCTTTCAACATTGGATTGCAGCGGAATTCGCTAATACATGTAAATTTCAGTATTTTATTAAAACGCGCGGTGTGCGATTGCTAATGGAGCAAAAAAATGTCGTGACAGCGTTCTTTACAGACGGCGCCGGCGTCTGTGGATCACTAAGTGCTTGACGGCCGAGTGCATCTATGGACCGGCTGCACATTTTCTAACAACTTTGATACTAATCTGTTTTAATCTAACGGATTATAACTATCTCAAAGGAGTGCTCTGATTTTTTGCCTGTATGTAAAGTATCCATGATTTACGTCTGTCGGCACGGACGAGATAAAACTAGATTGCAGTATGTATTATGTGAATTTCGGAGTAAAAAATTACCCACCCATACCCTTGGCCGACTTCTACGGTGTGCGCTAAAAGAGAAGTAGCTGGTTTATCCTACGTTTCGTCTCCCAGACCTGCACTGTAAAATTTTGATAATAAGCAAATACACTTGCAGTCTTCCAATTACTCGTAGTTGTAGACGTGTCTTAGCAAATTCGACGTTAACGAGATGTTTGCAAGTTTGTTTGTTTACTACTGGAATAACTACGTCATGTCAGCTTGCATGACTTTTACATGACCGCCAAAAACTTACCCTGTAAATTTTAGCATCTGGAATTTTATTATTATAAGCCTTCTGTCAGATATTTCACAGTTTGTTAGGTTCTTTAGTTCCTTTATTGGTTGTAATATCTGTGTGCTTTTTTGTAGCAAAGGCCTCCTCCTACTGACTCCACTTTTTGCTTCTCGGGCTAGTGATGTCCAGGTACTGCGCGACTACACACACTACCTTAATTTAATCGACCCATCGCCTGAGTGGTCTACCCCGTTTTCTTCTCCTGTTACTTGTGTACCAGTTCATCACTAATTTCGACACCTTGGCCATTTCTATTTGAGCTTTTTCATGATTATCGTGACATCTTTTGTTCTTGTGCATCTAGGGTACTAATGAATAATGTTACGGGTAAATTAAAGGCGGCAGCGCCAACGAGCATCTCCTTTCAAAATTAAATAATTGGAAGCAAATCTTACTCTACACTAATATAATGAAAGAAAAAGTTTCCGGCAACTGGGACCGCGGCAGATCCATTTTATTTTGATCATTCGACAACGTGGACTGCTCACAAATTAAAAAAATCTATTGTTCAAGACGAAAACAGAGTAGTCAAACGATAACATGTTTGAAATAATAATATAATTAAAGTACAAAACTCTTTTATTAAACAATATCATTCATTTATGCAAGGTTACATTTGGGTGATATGTCTCTATATATTTATTTATTTGTTACAAAAATACTGTAACAGTATTCCGCTTGAACAATATTTGTTTTATTCATTTGTGAGTGGTTCCGAACTCGCGCACTAATGGTTCCAAAACTGCTAAAAAATCATGTCTGATGTACGGGTACGGTAAATTTAATTTCTTTATAAAGTGAATATATAACCGAATATTCTGTGAATATTCAAGCGTCTACCTGTTTTCGTTATTAATATCGAGCAAAAACATCACGTTTATTGTATGGGAGCCCCGTTAAATATTTATTTTATACAGTTTTTTGAATTGGTTGTTCTCTGTGAAAATTTCAACTGTCTAACTATCACAGTTCATGAGTTACAGCCATGACAAACGCACAGAAAGACAGACGGACAGCGGAGCCATATTAGTAGTTTTATAAGGGATCGCTAAAAAATTATCACATATCTACTCTAAAAAAATTAGTAAATATGACTGAAGTCACAGTTCATCAAGGGTTAAGTTAGAATTGAGTCACAATTTTAATAATTAACTCGTATGTCGCGAGTTCCAACAGCACAGCTGGAGACCACCCGTAAAGATTTCTGGCCGAAGGGTGTCGTCATTCGGTGTTATCGCAAGAGGCTGAACACCTGATATATTTCTGTGGGCTACACCCTATCCCAAAGTTGTGCTTCACGTACAATACGTTCCAATTAGATCATATTATTATACTAGCGACCCGGACCCCGGCTTCGCACGGGTGCAATGAACATATAAACCTTCCTCTGGAATCACGCTATCTATTAAAAATATCGCATCAAAATCCGTTGCATACGCGAGTAGTTTTATTATCTAAGTTTATAGGTGAGCTCCATGGCGCAGTGGTTAACACGCCAGCATGCGACACAAGGGTGTAAAAAAATTGGGTTCGATCCCCGGTCCCGGTCATGATGGAAAAACGATCTTTTTCAGATAAACCTGGGTCTTGGATGTTTATCCATATACGAGTATCTATTATAAAATATAGTTTCGTTGAGTTAATATGCTACGACATAAGTCTTACTGTAAGGCCTAGCTCAATAAGTGTGATATGTCTCTCCCTATACATATCTTTACCTAATTATATAGGGACAAACAGAGGGAAGCCACTTTGTTTTATACTATGTAGTGAAGTTTTATTTCAACGTTTGTTAAAGGCTATGTTTTATAACATTTGTGGCCTGAAATTAATAAATAAATAAAATTCCTACTTTAACTGCATTCTGCAACGTAGCCTGAACAGTTCATGCCAGGCTGGCCCGGCAATTTGTATGGAAATGTCAAAGTACAATGAGTTCCCAGCATTGGTCCCGTAGGAAAAGTTGCTCATATTGACGGGCTGGGCTACCCCTTTAAAATACCTAAACATTTTTTTTTATGTATACCATTCAATCGTGTTTGGGTCACATAAATATATAAGTGTACCAAATTTTAATGTAGGTAATTTGTACAGTAGCATCGGAGGAAATAGACTGTGACTGTCCCTCGGTCGTACATAACCCTAAAAAACGAACTTAAACCCAACTACTGAATCGATCTTCATAAAATATTAATGGGACCAATTCAGACGTAACCTTTACAAATAAGAAACTATTCAAATCGGTTCATAAATGACGGAGATATGGCGTAATATACATACAGACAGACGAATTGGGAGTTCGCAATTCGTTTTGGGAACTCCTCTTTTGAAATCGGTTGAAAATAACGAATGACTTACTGCTAGACAGGGGTTTACTAGATCATTGAAGCGCGGGTCGTAAGACCAATCTACGCCGGACACATGAGTTTCGGCAAAACCGAGGGTTCGGCCAATTGTAAGCCGAAACCGAAACTGTCGCCGAAACTCTGTTCATATGTCGTAACTTTCAAATATTATTGAATTATGTACAGTACGATTGGAAATTGAACTAAACAAGCGGAACACCAGCGGAAACATAATATATAATTTCCATAAAACTCATTGCTGATTTTATTTTGCAATATTTCGTCCAATCTACCATTAAAATTGTTATTGAGGTCTTTTTATATTTATTTATTTTCTAAATCTTAGTCTTCTGTCCTGTAGGACAGAAGACTAAGATTTGCAGTTTTCATGAAAAACTTATAAGTTTTTCATGAAAACCGCACTGTGGTTTGTGAAGCTAATACAACTCCGAGTCTGCCTATAGATTTATTGCAAACAAATATATCTCTCGCAAAAGCATACCCAAGGAGAGTCACAAAGGCGGCCGGCTTGATGCCAGTGCCATCATGCTACTATAAGCTATTATGAAATCCAGATTATGATGAAGTCCCAGGGCACAGGATAAAAGTACTAATACTTACGTATAGAAGTCGCACTAAGCAAAGGTATTCAAAGAAATATCAACTCAATGTCAAAATTTCCAAAAAAATTTTTTTAAAATTTCAAAATCTTTTATTTAATTTGGGTCATTTGGACACTTATTAATTGTCATATTCAAATGAGAATTGTTTAATGCCGCTTCCAAAGCGGAGTGCAGAAGAAGCGGCAACAAACTGCACAGCGCATTTTCTCCAATCGACGTCAACTTACAATTTTAGTTTATCTTAAAAAAATGTTGTTTGCGATACGTTGTAATTTTGTTTGCGCCAGAACGCAGCACCTTTCAGTTTAGAAACCTAAAGCAACCCAATTTTATACTTATAGCTCTGAACATACGATTCATAATTCGTTGAAGTCGGTGAAACACATGACCAAGCGCGCGTCGTTCCTACTGGATTTGTTCGGTATTCACCACGTTTTCACCTTCGAAGGGGTCGCGTAGGTATGTTTTCGACACCGACACGGGGAGTGAGACAGCTAGGCCTGGTTCAGATAAGGTTTTAATTACTTTTAAGTTAGGTAAACACAATTCACGATAACTTGCAAACTTCGTTCACTCAGATCAATATCTCGCACTCGTAAGCAATAAAAAAGTTAATTGGAATTCTGTAACGTTAATTAAATATTAACTAAAAGGCATATGCGATAAGCGATAACAAATATTGTATTTTGTATTTTTGTTTCTCGATTTGACGCGAAACAGTTACAGAGGTTGTATAAAATGTAAAAAATAAGCAACCCGAGACGCAAGATCCCTATACTCTTAGAGATATATTATTTATTTAAGATATACAGTACAAAATATTATTATTTGAATGGCCGAAGCGATTTCAATCAAATACAGTGATTCTATGGACACTCGATTGAATTATAAACTGCATCGAAATCGGTTCAGGCAAGGATCTCGCCAGCCTTTGTGTTAGATGAGGGCAGGGTTGTGAGTGGAGTGGAAAAACGGGTCACTTACGTGCTATTTCGTCGGGATTGCCGACTATAGTTTCGGAGTCGCCAGGAGCCCATTTTCGGGAACCTCTGCCGCGCGTCCCGTACTCGCCGAAAATAAATATTTATATTACTTTTGATCGATTAAATTTATTTTAACATAAACCAAAGCAATTCAAATTTTCGATAATGCGAAAGAGATGCATTATATCGGTGCTACACAAGCTTGTAGGTCAACCGCGCCCTGTCCGACCCTAACTAGAACCAACATATTCTTATCCGAAAAGCTATCTTACCTTACTTAACTTAATCACGCTAAATGGTATATTAGTCGATTTTTCGTGCGTTTTTAACTAATGAGTTATAAAAGCGCGCCATTCCTAACAGACTTTGCGTTTGTAAATCGCGTCATTATGTCATAAATCATATTATGCAGTATGTAGCGCCATCTTGTTACATTGTACTGGTCGCTAGTGTATTAAAATCTAAAAAGATGGCGCCACTTCGCTGCTGAGATACGAGTATACTCAAATGTGTTTTGTTATCTGACTCGCATTTGTCCGCGGCCTCTCGTGTGTACATAGATGAAGATAAAAATAATTATATATGCAGGCCTTATTTGTAACAAAACTACTGGAAAAAGAGACCGTTTTTTAGGGTTCCGTACCCAAAGGGTAAAAACGGGACCCTATTAATATGGCTCCATTGTCCGTCTGTCACCAGGCTGTATCTCATGAACCGTGACAGCTAGAGAGTTGAAATTTTCATAGATGTGTATTTTTGTTCCCTCTTTAATAACAACTACTAAAAAACAGAATAAAATAAATATTAATTTGGGCTCCCACCCATACAATAAACGTGTATTTTTTGCTCGCTATTAATGACGGCAATAGGTAGACGCTTGAAATATTCACAGAATATTTAGTTATATATTCAGTTTAAAAAGAAATAATTAAATTAAAACAAATATTTAAGGGGGGGCTCCCATACAACAGACATGTTTTTATTTTTCGTTTTTATAGATAATGGTAGGTACGGAAAACCCTTCGTACGCGAGTCCGACTCGCACTTGGCCGATTTTTACAACACTATTAGATCTGCAGCCAATAGCCAATACTTACGTTTTGTTTATAGGTTATCGTGGTACCGCACTCACACAACGACCCCGGCTGGCTGAAGACCTTCGAGCAGTACTTCGAGTGGAAGACCAAAAACATCATCAACAATATCGTCCAAAAGCTGCACGACTACCCCAACATGACCTTCATCTGGACCGAGATCTCGTTCCTTAACGCGTGGTGGGAACGCTCGCACCCGGTCAAACAAAAGGTAGGTTTATTGACGGTTACGAAGAATGTGCCAGCTGCTTCTCCTTCTTATTCAATGTGGTGTTAAATAATCAAAATTATTAAAGTAAAATTATTGTTTTATGTGTATGTCTGATGTATAGCACGTTTTTATTCAAGCTGTTACAATTTTATAACCATTGGTAAATGTAAATATGAAATGAACAAACAAAATTTGTTTGTTCATTTCATATTAAAAGGCATATTTATTTATGAAGGAGAATATTTAATATCCTCCTTCATAAAATAATATGCCTTTAAAGCAACTACAGTGCGCTATTAAAATATAAATTGTTGAGTTTTTCTTTTTATATTAAAGCAGCTTGGCTTGAGGGCCTTACCACAAGCTGTTTGATGCGCATTCTAGCAACCTTAATATAAACTAGATCATTTGATCTAGTTTAAGTTCATACAATAAGAGAAAATAAATTCGAAAAATAGTTAAGCCTGAGCAGGCCATCCCTGAAACTACTAGTTCAGGTAAATTCTGAACGGCGATAACTCTTGACCGATTTTTTTTATGATATATTTGAATGCGTTTGACTTCTATCTTGCCTAGGAAGCAACGATGAGGTCTAGCGTGGTAAACGCAAACCCAAATAATGCCTATTCACTCTTGCCTTGAATATCCCTCAATTGAGACGGGAAACAGTGACACGGGGAGGGAATGCCATTCCTTTGCGGTTCGCATAATGAAGGAGGAGGCGAATCTAGAGGTACGATGAACATCGACTACGTACGGGTGGAATCCGTGCCCACGCCGTGTCGTCCGAAGATGGAATGGTGCAGGGGGAAACACACAGACTTGCTAAATCAGCGGTGTCTGAGGCCCTGAAGCCGTTCTCATCATCAACGTGTATTATTACGTGTATTATGGAATATATGATACACGTCGTTATATATGTTGATATATCCCCAATTGTTGACATATTCTTTTTGATAAAAGTAACTAGCCAGTGAAACTCTATATAATAATGTAATTTGACATTTTTCACGTTTTTTTTCAAAAATTTTTGGCCATATTTTCGTGTTTAAGTCCGTTCCTTGTTTCTCAAACAAATGAGACGAAAACGTATTTCTCTCGGGTCGTCGTCGAAGAGACATTTATATAAAAAATGCTATTATTTCAGGCTCTGAAGAAATTGATCAAGGAAGGCCGCCTGGAGATCACTACTGGAGGCTGGGTGATGCCCGATGAAGCTTGCACGCACATCTACGCTCTGATCGACCAGTTCATCGAAGGTAAGTAAAATTATGCATGTGGCCCCTACTACATGCTGTAGGTGCAATAAATTTGTAATATCTTTTTTTCTACCAAGTTTCTTAATCAATCAAGTCAAAATTGAAACTGACAAAATCATTGCATGAAGACAGTTCGTGAGACAATCTACGAGTATACGTAAGATTATATTGTCTTGATGTCTACCATTAAGCCGCGCCTCATTTCTCTTCCTAATCGCATCGCGGGAATACTCAAGCATTTTAACTAACGGCTTCTTAGTTCGACTTGGTCACTGTGTAGACAGTGATAGCAGCAGATTACATTTAGTCAACGAGCAAGGGTCTTGGATGTTTATTATGTATCTAATTTGAAAAATAGTATCGTTTAGTTATTTATAAGTATATTTAGTTATTTATAAGTATATTATTGTTATGTAATAAACCTACGTCAATGCAAAATCAACCTTACATGCTATAAAGTCAATTCGTGAGCTGACCGGCGTCAACTTTCGGAACCCAAACGTCTTGTGGCGCTTACTTGGCGAGGAAGGTTTTTTATCGCAGACTGTGTATCTAGTTTTTATACTTGATCGAAGGTAGTAACGTAAAGTTAAAGATATTAGAAATTTTGTTTCTGTTTCGGTCATGGCATGACTGGATACAGCCGGGTTACTGAATTCAGAAATCTGGTTGTATGTCGGTCGGATGAGGTATGCTCATAAGTGCCTTTATTATGTATTGTAAATGTATTTAAAAAAATGTGATTTGTCTTCTGTTAACACAATGTGGATAAGACATACATGCGCGTAATAAATAATACCCCATACTCGTGGAATAGTCTAACACATTAAAATCCATTTTTAATCTTAAAATAAATCTTCTTTGAACGTTTGTTTATCATGCTGTTGAAAATACAGGTTTTCATCGAGCTTCAATGACTTCTTAATTCAGTTTAATACCTATAGCACTATAGCTTCACGTCGACGAGTCCCATTTATAGCGAAAATATCGCCGCTATAAAATCGCCGTGTGGAGATTGATACAATGAGTTACGTTAAAATCTCGACCGTGGAGGTGGGTGACCCCTAAAATACCCAGCTGAAATAGATACAGGTCTTTTAGATTTTTAGAGAAATTTAAAAATGTCTAGAATATACCGTGGTTTAATTTATTAAGCAAATGTTATCCACACTGTATATCCACATAGTATATACCAAAGTTTATAAACAGGTATAAATATTATACGAGTCTGAAAATAAATCCACGAAGAGGCCACTGATCTATATTTACTAAGACACGTTCTTAGGTCACTTTAAAAAAATAACAATTAACATTTAGAATAAAATTGCAGGTCACAACTGGGTGAAATCTAACCTTGGGATTGTCCCCAAGACCGGATGGTCTATCGATCCCTTCGGCCACGGGCCCACGGTTCCGCAGCTGCTTGACCAAAGCGGCCTGGAGGGGACCATCATCCAGCGCATCCACTACGCCTGGAAGCAGTGGCTTGCACAGCGGCAAATTGAAGAATTCTACTGGGTTCCCGGCTGGTCTACCAAGAAACCGTCCCTCGTCGTCCACAACCAACCTTTTGACATCTACTCCATCAAAAGCACCTGCGGACCACATCCTTCCGTATGTTTAAGTTTTGATTTCAGGAAAATACCGGGCGAGTATTCAGAATACACAGCTAAACACGAGGACATCACCGACAAAAACCTCCACAGCAAATCTAAGACACTGATAGAAGAGTACGACCGCATAGGCTCACTCACACCTCACAATGTGGTGCTGGTGCCGCTCGGCGATGACTTCCGATACGAGTACGCCTCGGAATTCGACGCCCAATACTTGAACTACATCAAGATGTTCAACTACATAAACAGCCACAAGGACCTCTTCAATGCCGAGGTCCAGTTCGGCACCCCTCGCGACTACTTCAACGCTGTCAAAGAACGGCATAATAAAATACCTACACTGAAAGGAGATTTCTTCGTGTACTCGGACATATTCAGCGAAGGCAAACCCGCTTACTGGTCCGGATACTACACCACTCGGCCATATATCAAGATTCTCGCCCGGCAACTGGAGCATCAGCTTCGAACCTCCGAAATACTGTTTACTCTGGTATCAAACTATATTAAACAATCTGCCATCCTTAGACTCGTCGCTTCAGAAAAACGGTTGGAAAAATCTTACGAACAGCTGATCAACGCTCGCAGGAATCTAGGCTTGTTCCAGCACCACGACGCTGTGACAGGAACCTCGAAGGCAAACGTCATGTATGACTACGGCACCAAACTGTTCACCAGCTTATACCACTGCATCAGACTGCAAGAGGCTGCTCTCACCACTATTATGATCCCCGACAACAGTGTCCACTCACAAAACGTTATACAGAGCGAAGTCGAATGGGAAACCTTCGGAAAGCCGGTTAAGAAATTGCAGGTGTCTCTAGTCGATAGGAAAAAGGTTATTTTATTCAACCCATTGGCCGAGGAAAGGACCGAAGTCATTACTGTGACTTCTAACGTTACCAACATCAGGGTATACGATACTCGTATGAGGGAATACGTCCAGTATCAGATTTCGCCAAATATTGATATCCGTGAAGATGGCAAACGAGTTATCAGTGAAACCAATTTTGATATCCTCTTCGTCGCTACCCTGCCGCCACTTAGCTCCGTCACCTTCAACCTTGAGGAGCATACCAATCGCTCTCACCATTGCGAAGTATTCTGCCTGAATTGCAATCCGGAGAAAAAGTCTGATGAGAAGCCTCTCTTTGTTACCAAAAAGATGATGCCTGGAGACATTCAGTTGGAGAACTCTGTGTTGTCTTTGCTTATTAACAGGAATACTGGATTTTTGCGCCAAATACACCGAAAAGACGCAAGGAAGAGGAATGTTGTTGAAATGCAATTCGGTGCTTACCAGAGTGCCCAGAGACATTCCGGGGCGTACCTATTCATGCCCGAGTATGACGCGCCCGAAAAAAACGTGCTCCACCCTTACTCAAACTGGAACAGCCTGCAGGATGACAACATCGTTATCGTTTCGGGACCCGTCTCTACCGAAATCACGACTATGTACTTGCCATTCTTAGTACACACTATCAGGATCTATAACGTTGAGGAGCCGACGCTGAATAATGGCGTCTTCATTGAAAACATTGTTGACTTCGAAAACCCGCCTAAGAATCGAGAGACTGAGCTATTTATGAGGATCCAGACCGATATACAAAACGGCGAACCACCGGAATTCTACACCGACCAGAACGGTTACCAATATCAGAAGCGAGTCAAAGTGGACAATTTGGGGATAGAAGCAAACTATTACCCAATTACTACGATGGCCTGGCTGCAAGACGACGAGACCCGCTTGACTCTGATCACAAACCACGCTCAAGGTGCCGCAGCTTTCGAACCTGGCCGGCTGGAGGTCATGCTAGACCGAAGGACTCTTTACGATGACTTCCGAGGCATCGGTGAAGGCGTTGTCGATAATAAACCCACCGTATTCCAGAACTGGATCTTAGTCGAGGCTATGGACCCCGGTAGAGGACGACGAGAAACAACCGAAGATCAGAAAGTATTCAAGCATGTAAATGAGCGAGTTTTTAATGCTAACCAAAAGGACGCTACATACCAGGTGCCTTCGGAAATGGCCGACTACATGAGCCGAGCCATGAATTACCCTCCGAACGTGTACTTGGTGGATACTAGCGAGGTCGGCGAGGTGGAGGTCAAGTCGCATCAGACCTTCGTGCAGAACTTCCCGGCTGGCATACACTTGATGACTCTTCGAACCATCACTGACGAGATTCTCGAGCAGTTCCCTAGCTCGTACTGTTACATGGTACTGCAGCGCTCCGGCTTTAGCTGCTCCATCGGGAAGGCTCTTAACCGTTCCACAGCCTTTTCTCCAAAGACCCAGTTCAACGGCCTCCGCATCCACAACCTGACGGCCGTTAGCCTGACTGGCCTCAAGAAGTACAGGAACCTCCCGGGGCTTGACAGCATCGAATTAGATGCGATGGACATAAAAACATTCAAAATTAGATTTTGAAGACTGCATAGAAATAAGTATGAACGACGTGTCATGATATTATAAAATTTTATAAATGGACTTACCCATCTATTTTTGGCAAGATATGTGTGTGGGGTGAGTCTTTGAAAGAAATGGTGCAATTTTGATAAAAACGAGAAGTCTGTGTGGCGGCCGCGGCCGCGTATTGGTGCAAATCGCGAATCTCGAAATCAGCTCTTTCAATTTTATCAGTCATTACATAAAAGAAATATATCACAAAATGTTTTAAGTATAACAATCTCAAGATGTAGTATCTAGGTAATCTACCTCAGGACCAATGATTTACCTGTTCGAATATGTACGATTCTATAAGAAATAATCTATTTTAACTTATCCATATTCTATTTATATCCAGGTTATATCCGCTCTCTCCTAGTAAGCAGCCGCTTTCTCGCTATAAAACGGCTGCAGTGAATAATTTCATTGATTACCCATAAAATATAACTTATTTAGTTTAAAGATATCTCCTTTAGATATCTCGTTAATAAACTTTCCTATTTCTTATACAGTTAAGTTAAATATTATTATAACATATAGGTAACCTGTGATAACGCTATTTAAAAGGTTAGAATAATTCCGTTACTGACCTGCCTTTACGGCTTTTGATAAAGTGGACACGCTCGCGATGACACAATAATTAAAATAGAATTTCACGCCTGTAAGGCACGATAATTTTTTATGACCATGGCCTAATACACTTTGGTCCGTAATAACGAATTTATCACAATATACACAATTGACTTAACAGTCACAAATTAAAGATATACTACGATAATTTGCCGCCTGAGAGTTGTTTGTATAGTCAACACCGGGAATCATTTTAAAGAGCCTTAAGACTATTACTATCACATCTTTCCAATAAGACAAGTAGGATTGACATACTGCAGTGACAAAGTTTACTAGTAAACCTAGTAATAATAAAACTGACCTGTGTGAACAGAATCTTGATATTTTACACTTTTTACATTAATGCCGTGTCAGATAATATAATACGCATAATAATAATAGTCACTAGAATAAGGTAAGATAGAGGAATTTAATCTCGCCTGATAACTGGGCAAACTGTTTTGGAACTAAAAGAACTGTCTTATACTTCTGGTGAATTTCTTCGTTTTTCATCGTATATGTTGTCTGTAGATGCATCTGTGTGACTGGCTTCTTTTGCGATGTATGTGCTCAAATATATGAACATTTATTGTAGCTTAACTTAACCGATTTTAGATAGATGATATTAAATGGATATTAACATCTTTTAACAGTATATAACCGAACTTCTAAGCGTACTTTAGAATTAAGACTATCTTTTTACGTCCTTGTCACCCATTAATTTGTTACAATTAGTTTGTACCCATTTTTGTTTCATACTTATATATATTTGTTTTGGACATTTTTTCAAAATTAAATAAGGGGTTCACTTCTGGCGACTACTGGGCTCCAGAAGAGCAAAGGCTAGATGAAAACGCCAAAGAATATTTGCGATTTTCAAAATGTAGATGCTTCAGAACAAAAAATATGAACCTTAGGTACACTTACAAGCAATGCTCTTGCGATTATATTTGGTTGTGTTTATTTTTTTTATATAAAAAACAATTGGTTGTATAGTTGGTTTACGGACGATAATTTTACGTGATAACGGTGGAAGAGAGATAGATGCGTCACGAGCCGACCGCTTAGAGCGATCGTACCTCTCTATCGCTTATTACGCGCTCTCGCTTGCAAACGAAAAATGGCGTTATCACGTCAAAAGAAGTTGTCCATTATTTTTCGAAAATTGTAGCTTGTTTCCGATGGTATGTACAAGTTAAATTTTATAAGATGTGTTTTTTAGATTTAACCGGATATTAGGTTTATTTTGGATTTCTCGTTTTAATTTATGTAAGAACATAAATATGCTTTTTTTACATTTTGAATCATTTGTTGATTAGGAATATCTAGAGAAAATTACATAAATTATGTTCCTATTCAATTTTGCAAAGAATAGTTAAGATCTTTGTTGTAGGTATAGCAGTATAGTGGTCACTTAACAACTTTCATAAATGCATTTTCGAATTATAACTTTTGAAGAGTTAATAAGTTCCGCCGCTTTGAAATAATTTCTTAAATAAAGCAATAATGCCTACGACGAACTCTATCACTGCCGGACCTAGAGTCGCTAAGATTAATAACAAGTGATGCACCAAGTGAGACTTTGCCATTAGCCGTTATCACCGGAATTGCGTTTTATTAGATCTTATTATTTGTAAATAACCATAGAGTAGGTATCTCCTTTTTTAAATATGTATACACCCGGTTTTAACCGACTACCGATAGTTATAAGTACAATGTAGCTTCATGTTTTAAATATTGATGTTTCCATTCAAATATCACTGTAAGGAGGGTTGATATTCTTACTTTTGGCGCGTGTAAGCTGGAATAGGGTCAAATGTAAAACAGGCGATTTTATTACGCAGCTAACTTCGCTTTGTCCCATTTTATGTCGGAAAATGTATGTATTTATGATTGAATGAGTTTGTATGCACAATCTGTATGTGCCAAAAATATGCCATATATGTAAACACCACACATATACAGCATAATAAATACATACATATTCATTTACTAATAAAGGTGAGTTCAACCCTTCATTCACTTCAATCATAGGATAGATATGAAGTAATATACAATATGACATAGTAAACCAAATATACATTGCATTTCATATTGTTGATTTATTTTTGTGATACGTTTATGTTATTTTTGTAATTATTGTATTATTTATCATCTTTGACATTAAAGAATAATTAAGTTTTCGACGAGTTACGCATTTTGTGAACCTTGTACGCGTTCCGTTAGGCGCTATGCTAATGCCTCGATGAATTCCGACGCGGCTGCTGTGGGCATCTAAATGCTACGCAAATACTCTGCCCTGTGTTCGATAGCCGACGCAAACAAACTCGGCCAATACGCTTGGCCAACGTGTACAAGGGACTACATATTTGACATGTTGTTTTAAATAAAGTCATCAATAGGTAATAATTTTTGTTCGAAAGTCTGTAGTTGAAATAAATAGATAGAAATATATGAACATGTTTTATTTATATCCCGTCCATCTAAAAACATCGTAAACTCTGATTGTGTACATTTTAGAATATATAGAAAAACGTATTAGTCTGAACTTAATTGCATTTATACATTAGATTTAAATTATTTATTAAAATATATCAGTTATAGAAATATAACAACGAGACCTTATTCAGTATGACGGTAGTAGGCGGCAGTTCGTCATTTCTTCTTGATCCTGCTGGCGATCCACTCCAGGCCCAAGTGCAATCTGAAAATTAGAAATATGAAAATATCCACTGACGTTGGGTCGGAGGGAGATTCACAATGCAACAAAGGAAATTAATTATTCTCTGGTGTCAGATTTTTCAAGCTGCTTACTGTCTGTCACATAGCTGAACAAGGAAATAATATACAAGTATCTAGTTAAGAGTACCTCGGAAGAAAAGTGGAAGCCAATAAAATTCATAAAGATGACGGGATTAGCGCGCGTTTTACTGGACTACCACCTTCAAAATTGCTGCCCCAGTTCGTCGCCTACAGGACCTAGGTTTTGAGTATCTCCGGTCCGCTCGTGTATAGCCAACATTTGTTTGATCCTCGCGACCCGGATGGCTAAAATATTTGGATAGAACAGGTCGGTTCGGAGTCGGCGCATGCTGTTGCCATGCAGAGAGAAACCCTACCTAACCCGTTTTTCTCGGCAACTGCTTACACCAGCCCGGAGTCGGTTCAGCGATCTTGAGTTAACTCAAGGCCGGTGACGCCAACCTGCAGGCCTTATGAGCCTTTCAAGCAGTTGTCTTACCCTTCGCCGGTGAGTGCGCAGCAGGCCTGTATGTGCCACGGGTGCTGCTTGATGGACGTCAGGTCTAGCTGTTCTGAAATCTCAGCCGCCGTCATCGACCCCTTTACATCCTGGAATAGATATAAAACATGTTATTGTACTTCTAGATAGAATACATACCTATGCCGGGACTGTCTCACTCCCCGTGACGGTATCGAAAACATACCTACACACGGCGACACCTTCGAAGGGGAAAGCCGAACATATGCGGTAGGAACGACGCGCGTTTGATTATACGTGTTCATCATCATCATCATCATCATCAGGTCCTTTTTAGTCTCCACTACAGGAGCACGACCCTCTCTGAATACGTGTTCACAGACTTCAAATTATGAATCATTTGTTCAGAGCTATAAGTATAAAATTAACATGCTATAGGTATCTTAGCTAAAAGGTGCTGCGTTCTGACGCGAGCTAAATTACACTGTATCGCTAACTACACTGAGTTGATATTTCTTTGAATACCTTTGCAGAGAGCGACTTCTGTACGTAAGCACTATACTTATTTTGTGCCTATGTGCCTATGTGCCTATGTGCCTATGTACCTGTAGAATTATAATATCAATGGTATGATTGATATTATAATTCTACAGGTATAGATATCTCATCCGGCGGCGAGCGGTCTAAGCAAGGCTCAGGCAAGTTAAGTTTCAAAATTCATCGATAGATGGCAGTAGGTCCACTGCTAATTAACTAAAATATTTAGAATTTATTGAAGCGTAAAAATAGCTATCACGCACTTATTTATACTGGGTGGCGCAAAAGTAAAGACCCTATTTGGTTCAGCTATAACATTTTTTCTAAATTAGAAAACTAGATTTAGGTTTTTTTAAATGTATATTTGTGCCATTAAATTTCGTACCATTAGGATTTAAAGATGATGTCTTTTAAATGGTGACCTCCAGAGTTGATACACATTTGAGCCCTATTTATGACATTTTGCATAACTTGCCGTAACACTTCCTGCGATATGTTCGTTATTTCTTGACGAATGTTTTCTTTTAGAGCTGCGAGAGTCTGTGGCTTGTTCACATACACCCGAGATTTCAAAAAACCCCAAAGAAAGAAGTCTGGACTGGTCAGATCGGGTGATCTTGCAGGCCAAGGCAAATCGCCAAAACGAGAGATAACTCTGCCTGGAAAAGCGTCCCTCACTAAGTCCGTAAGAACATTGACACAATTATTCCACGTTCTTGGGGAGTAAAACGGTCCATGTTTATTTTCAGTGTATTTTACATTTGTTCACTACACAATTTTCAAAAACAGAATGACAGAAAATGTCATATAAAAAAAATAAAAGTATTTTCTTTAGTGCCAGTACTTTTGCGCCACCCAGTATGTATTTTACCCAAAAGGCAAAAAAGGCGTTAATAAGCCTACGCTGTCCATCCTTTCGTCTGCCACAGGACTGTATCCATTGAACCGTACTGGATTTTTCCATAGAACGCATCTAGAGGTATTGCCGCTATGACAACACATAGGTAGGGTTTAAAAATCTATTGAAAAGGTAAGATACATATTGTTAGACCCTATAGGTTAATTGATCGTATCTGTTGGTAGTAAATGACGCGGCTCGAGGCGAGTAACACCTAATAACACGGTCATGTGTTGTATTATTTGGAGGAGAGAATAACTTTTCTTTGGCTAGTTGTGTTGATTTTATGTTTGGTAAATTAATTAATTAGCCGTGTGGTACCCGGCAGCAGCCGTGTGGTACCCGACAGAGTAGAATAGGACTACTCCAAGTCTTCCCGTGGTTGTCGTAGAAGGCGACTTAGGAAATACAAGCTAAACAAAGCTTATAAACATCTAAGAGACCTCTCCAACCCCTCTGGCCAGCGTGGAGAGTGTAGGCCAATCCTTTGGCTGCTCTGGCCAAGTATGGCCCTAGTAGTACAGAGAGGGTCGTGCTCCTGTAGTGGAGACTAAAAAGGACCTGATGATGATGATGAAATTAATGAATATTACGTATTATTTAATTGTTATTTTTAGAACTGATTGTTATAAAAAGGCCGAATTACTTAGTCTTAGATTACATTCCGTTCTACAAAACTGATTGTTACAAAAAGGCTGTATTACGAGTACTTATTTTTTTTTTAGATTCTATAAAACTGACTGTTACAAACAGGCTGAATTTCTTGTATTATCGGTATTACATTCTGTTCAGGACTTTTCATTCACAATTACCAGGAAGTAAATAATATTGTTAATAATTGTACGTACACCAGAACACGCATTTCTAAATCAGCAAATTACCCCACTACTGTTTATACAATTACCTTAGTGTATAAGCTAGTATTATCCTTACTAATATTATAAATGCGAAAGTGAGTTTGTTTGTTTGTTTGTTACGCTTTCACGCCGTAACTACTGAACCGATCATCATGAAATTTTGCATACAAGTTCTCTGGAGTGTAGAGAAGGACATAGGCTACCTTTTATCCCGGGAAAAAGTACTATTCCCGAGGGATCGACATAGCTAGTAATAAATAAAGAGGTCATTCCATACCATCATGTTACCAATCTTCGAAGTTTAATTTATTTCGCCACAACAATGACAAGTGTTTGATTTAAAAATAAATATTTGAATATATGATCCCTTCACATTCATCTTACGAGTTTTACTACGTTCTTTAATTTACCCGTTAAAAACTTGGAGAAACCGGAGACCCGGTTCTTGATAGCGTTTGAAACCGAACACTTAAAAATAATGGCCGGTTGGATGCCCTCACAACAAATTTTAAGAACGAAATAAAAACAAAAAGTAAATTATATAAACATTGGAACTGGTAAAAAAACTAATAAAAAATATTAATATAGTACTGCGTGATTTTACTCCCTACCTAATTCAAATTTAAACTACAAAAAGCACTCTGCTTCTCATTTCTGAATGTTTCTTTACCGCCCTGCCTGCCTGCACAATCTACATTGCGAGTCCAAAAAAGGTACTAGTCCCGTATCTCACAACAATACATTGCTCGACAAAATGGGTTTTTATAAACGTCCTAGCTGGATAGATAGATTTTTCCATCCAAACCTAAGTACTAAATTGAATCGTAATTGGAGCTGTTATCTAGATAATTTTCATATGTATACAAAAATTGTCGTTAAAAGGTCTTGCATTTTATATCGAGGAATGTATTTATTATTCATACTAAAGTCCCGTCCCCGACGAACTTCGTTTCCTTATAAAAAATAGATATTTGCCGATTCTCAGACCTACCCGATATGCACACAAAATTTAATAAAAATCGGTCTAGCCGTTTCGGAGGAGTTTGGTAACAAACAGCGATACAAGAATTATTTTTAAACGCAACTAATAACAAACTTTGCCTGGACCTTATACAGCATTTACAGCTGTTATTATACCTATAACCGTCAGCCTGTGATCTTGACCCCATCAACACTTAGGACTGCGGGCCGATGTAACTGCATCTCAAGTGCATATTAGCCCTGGCCTTGCCTTGAAGGTCGCGCTCCGACACGTGGGGACCCAACGCGGATAAATGGCTAAGTGGCTTGGAGGGCCCCCAGCGTTGCACCGTAGTAGGAAATAATGAACGACAATAATGGTCACAGACTATGCAAATTGTGTAAGTATAGCCTGTTATCTCATTTAATAATAAAATTCTTCCATTTCTTTTTACAATTTGACATATAGGTACATAATTACATACTCAGTATACATATATACATTTCTTTGCCAACATTAAATTAGGTACTTAAGCTATAAAATATTTCTATAATTTTTTAAATTGTTGTGTATGGCAATAAATAGCTTTTTATTTATAAAGTCCGGCTTTTAAATATGTGTTTAATATATTCGATATTTTAATCAGATATACTTAATTTTTCTTAATGTACATTTACCACATCAATTACTGGTTGTAATAAAAATTGCTATGTTCATGTGCTTGAGATAGGTTTCAATAGAAACTTGTGATACAGATAGGAGTATATAGTATTGTGCTAAGCTCCCAGAATATAATGTTCTAGAACTTTCTTCAACATTGCCTGTTCAGCTTACAAACATGTTTCGTCTCCCTCCCACATCTTCTATCGTGCTCACATATATATTCTATCCATCTCAAATATATTTTCGAATATTCTGAAATATTCTGGCTGCTGGAACCGGAGGCATACATATGTAATTTTCTAGAAAGCCTACAAAATTGTAAATACGACAACGGACGAGAAGATTCAGTTGACTACGCGTTTTCGTAACGTTAGCTTCGAGCGATATTAATACGTGTAGTGAACAGTGATTAGTTTCTGCAATCCCAGCATCATCATTCATTACAGTCACAAAATTCCATTGCTAGACAGGGGCCACTCCCAAGAATTTTTAGCTCCATGGGAGGATATTTCCATACTCGCCACACTTGGCAGGCGGATTGGCGAGCGCACTTTCTTTAGCTTTTTGTGCTTCGACGCTGCTGCCTATCGCAAGCATTTTTAAGGTAGGGATAAATAGGATTTGACATGTTTGAGAAAGGAATGAAAGGTATTGGGATACTATTCACTCGTATGAATCGGAGAAAAGCAAGTAACAGTTAGGGTGGGCGGGAGCGTAACCGATGCCACACCTGCAACCACCGGACAGGACAGGCAGTTGAGTTGAGGGTGACACCCCTGCCTGGCCATTACCTCTGACTTAAGCTTTGCGTATTGGATATTCGACGTGTTGCAAGACCATCAGTGTTGGGATTCCGTACTTAATAAATTTCCTCCGAAGAATATGGCGTTATACTCCAAATAACGTAACAGCCAACAAATAGTGTATTTTGATATGAGAAAATTACAACTGAACCGCACAAAGATTAATAGGTAAGCACATTACAGAATGATTTTGGACATTTTTTTGGCAGACCTTTTTCCCATAGTTCACGCAAAGTCGAGATAGTTTGCTATTTTCGCTACCTATCCCTTAGAGTCTTCTTGCTGTTAGTTCAAGCCATTTAGATAATATAAAAAATAAACTATATTGGCACGAATTATTATTAACTTTATCATAAATTGTACGAACTATTGATGGCACTGCACTCATGAACTTTAAAGAACTTTGAGCATCGCGGTGGACCCCTGGATACAATGGTAATAGTTACCGAAATCCCTATGCGAGGGAGCTGGCCGGGTCTAAGTTGAGCAAAATGACGACTGGTTCTTTTTGAATTTGTTATCTGTTTTATAGCAATATATTGCTGACTATTTTTACAATTTAGGCAATACTATATGCATATAATACTAGCTTTCGCCCGCAGCTTCGCTTGCATCAACGTTCAGCGTCGTTCCCTCAGGAACAGTAATTACTTTTTTCCGGAATGAAGGGTATGTCCTTCTCCGTACTCTAGAGAACTTGTATTCATGATAGGTTGAGTAGTTACGGCATGAAAGCGTAACAAACAAACAAACTCACTTTCGCATTTATAATATTAGTAATAAGGATAAGGATACCGTCATAGATTAGGTAAGTATGTAACAGTGGGACATTCATTGCAGGCTTGAATCACCTGATTGTCGGATAATAAAGATGATTCCGTGCTTCGGAAGGTTGGTCCCGGCCGCCATCTGGTAGTTGTTTAAGGAACCACGTCCGAGGCCAAGTGGCAGTTCCAAAGAACTCTGGAACCAGGGTGTGCATGGTTGATGGACCGTGTCACCTACACGAAATGATGAATGATGATGAGCGCGATTTCTACAGTAGAAATGGAGTGGTACTTTTTTACCTTAATTTAAAAAGGTTGCCTCGCGAATAATAAATTGTCGAAAATATTATATCAATGCTAGTATCCACTTGTTTGGGTAGTTAATCAATCAAGAGAATGGATGAAAATCTGGGATAGAAGGTTTTTTTGATAGATCTCATTTGATTTAAATACATAAATTTCTGTGGGAAACAAGAAAAATGCCACGGAATTTAATGTCGGTCACTTAAGAGCGCACCAATGCGACCCGGCTGAAGCCATTTCGCACCCCGCGCCGCGCCCCCTCTACAATACATCGCGAATGCGTCTTGCGACCGATCGTCGCGGCCGTGGACGTATTCGCGCCATATTCCGGAAAACTACCCGCTCGCTTAGGTTTTGGAACGATGAAATCCGTTGAGACTACTATATGGTCAAATATACTACTATTGTATAACTGTAACATTGAGACATTTATTATTTGAAAAAATATATATTAGGTAGGTATGCTTTTATATTTTTCATAGTCCCTTTTTAGGGTTTCTTAGGCAACACACCCTTCATCTGTCTGTCTATCCACAGCTTTCGAGAAATTTGTCGAGAAAATGGTAAAATAAAAAACATGAACACAAAACAACTAAAATTTATTTATTTATTTTTTGTACTATTATGAAAATAACAATACAATCATACCAAAATAATACTAATAATAATTAAAACTACTTAAAAATATAAATATTTACAAATTATATAGTCCCTGCAAACCGTCATTCTGCGGCAAAGTGCCTAAAAGGCTGGCAGCATTGCCACGTTGGACGGCAATGCTTATCCTATGAGCCAGGTAATTGCCAGCCTTTTGGTCGCGGGATATTTCGATGAGTCTTTGACAGAAAGTCAAAGAGATGATGGGCTGATGGACCCTACGGACCCATTGTTTCTACCACAAAAGGCTCAAATATGTAGCTGTCTCTGATACATGCATACTTGCGCCTTTTGAGGTTTTCCGCTGCGGCTGCTGCTGTATCGGCATTTGACTTGGCGACCTGAATGAGATGAGACAGCGCTAGGGTATCAACGCATGTAGAATCCTATACCAAAGGGTGCGCCAATCGCCAAGACACGAGAATAATTCCATCCGGTCTCTTGCCATCATCACGGACCAAACCAGTGGGTTCTAAAGCGGGTGGTATATTGGTTGCAAGAGAGCGGTGGATAATATTGTTTAGGGCGGCATGACGCCCCAAACGGCGGCACTCCTAATGCAATGTAAGCCGCGGTGACCAAAGCTATCGATGGTAACCCCACAGGGGCAACGGTGAGAGACTAAGCAGTGTACAGTGTTTGTTTGATATGAAATAACAAATAAATACTGGTATTTAGATATATATTATGGTACTAGCTTTCGCCTTCGCCTCCGCCCGCGTCAATATCGGTCCCTCGGGAACAGTACTTTTTTCGGGATAAAATGTACCGTAAGTCTCTTCTCCGTACCCCGATAACGTATATGCAAAATTTCATGATGATCGGTTCAGTAGTTACAACGTGAAAGCTAACAATCAAACAAACAAACTCACTTTCGCATGTATAATATTAGTTCGGATTAGGATTGTTGATTGAAAAGCTGCAAACTACTAGCGTTAGGGAACCGACCACTGCAGAGAAGAAGACGCCGAAAGAACAGTATTGGTCACCTACTTGCCTGAAGGGCTTTGTATGATTTTTATATTATCTTTTATTTTTTTTCTGATTTCGTTATATACAATTTCAATTAATATAATGTTGTGGAACACGTTATGTTAGCGATCGAGCGTGAAACAACGAAAGATAGAAGATAGTAGTCTCAAAGAGTCAAGCAGACCTGTCCCCCGCCGGCAGCACCCGTTCACAAGTAGATGCATGGATAAGCTCAACCATATTAGAGGGAATTATGTATATAAACGGGACTTAACACGAACCTTTTTATTATTTGTTTCCGTTGACGTTTCAATGGAGAAAAAAGGTTCGTGTTAAGTCCCGTTTATATACATAATTATGTGTTTAAAGCGCGAAAGTTTAGAAAAGAATATTAGAGGGAACTCAAAATTATACAAACTAAAATAGCAGCAACAAAAAAGAAAACATAAAATTAAAATGAAAGTGTTAAGAAAAGTCCTGCATTTCTCATGAGGTCGGCTCCAAGCATTCTTGTCAACAAAATAATCATTAACGCCATAATTAGCTTTTTTCAATGAGATATTTTTTGTAAACTCTTTAAATTTGGAAAGGACAAAGCAGTAATATTACAAGTAGAAAGGTAATTATGCAATATAGTCAGGAATTTTATTATACAAACGAATACTGAGCCCTAAGAATGTATTCATAGTATTCTGTATTCTAAAAGCTTCATTAACTAGTTTATTTTTGTTTCTAATGTTGTCTGTATGAACACGATGTATTTCATACACACAATAGTTGAAATCCATTTTTTTTTATAATAATGGCTTAAAAGCATAACAAACAAACAAAACAAACTCATTTTCTCATTTAATTTTATAATATTAGTTAGGATTTATGTTTTGTTTGCTGCCTTTATTAGATTGGGGCAAATCTCTCTTAAAGGCATGTTTCGTGTGTACCTAGGATCTAACAATTCTGGTAGTATAGACTCAAGGTAAAATAATTTAAGTTTTGGAATCATGACGTCATTCCACAACCTCTGATCGCGTTGTATGAACTCAACTTTAATCGGCCGATCTGATCCAGTCCATACTGCAAATATGCACTCCTTTCTACCTGTAATATTTAATTGTCCTTGTACTTGAAAGTACCACTCATGCCTTTTGTTAATCACCAACTGGCCTTTTACATTTTTCCAAAAGGTAATTTTTTTGTTTTTAATGGCATCTTTTAACGTTTCTCTATAACCCGACAAAGGACATTTTATTTCTACTATGCGATTCTCGTCCACAATGCCATCAGGGGATGCACCTAAAAACTGATTATTTTCATCAATAAATAATCCACAAGGCATTATAGTTATATTTTCTTGCTTCTCCAGTTGTATTCGAGCAATTGGTTCATTGGCTTTGCCGTGTTGGATGGAGGGTACTGCGGATAGATCCGGTTTGTACAAAAGAGCTTTGACGATACTAGCGGATGTACTACTCTTTTTGTTTATGATCTTTCCAAAGTTCGATGCTGTCAATAAGTTCCGTCGCATTTCTAGCCATTTGCTGCAATTGCTTTGGAGAACTGTTTCTCTCTCAATTTTTTTTCTCTCCTCGTCTGTTTTCTTCAAGTTTGTAAGAAAAGTTTCTTTAAACATTTCTAAAGTCTCTTGCGGCATATCGGGTTTTAAGCAATTTTCACCATAATTTTCATCTTTCTTATCTTTTTTTTCAAAAATAATTTTTCTTCGTGGCTTATTTTTATTACACCTAGCGCTATTTGCTTTTAACTTTTGAATCTCAAGTTTTTTTGAGTGTGACTTCGGACTAACACCAAGTATTGATTTTTGCAACTTGTATAGTGGCCGTTTAGAATTAAAGGACACCACTGCAGCAGCACATCTTGTCTGGTACGATCGACGAAGACAAAAGTTAATCCTTTTGCCACCGATACATTTCGCAACTATTGCATTAAATTGCTCACATCGATTGCTATCAACGTCCTCAATAAGACTGCGCGCGTTGGCTGCAGTGGAACCAATTACAAATTTAATTTGATTTTCTAGAGGCGTGTTACGGAGTTTCGCAGTGATATCTTCGCTCTTTTTATCACTTTGGCAGTAAAAATCCTGGCAATTCAGATGATTACTAAAAGCATGATTATACGAATTAGTAATGGCTAAATACAGATCATTAATTTGTTTTGATTTTGCGTCATTATTTTTCTTTAAATGTTTAATTGACGAGCAAATAGCTTTCCTTAATGCCAGTATCCTATGCATATTTAAAAGCTTTCTTTCTTGAATTTTGTACCTGGTATCCTTTGTTAGGGCTTGGAGCTTATTACACAGGTTACGAAGCAGATGATTGCGGCACTCAATTTTTTCCACAGTATAATGAGGATAAGGCCGAGCTTCTAAAATTTTTGAGTATGTCGAAGCATCACCATCAGCAATTAGTTTCCCATAAATTACTCCATACATATCTAAAGACTGCTTAAATCCCTCAACCAATATTTCGGTTTCCATATTGGTTGAAGGACCTGTGTAATTCTTGAAACATTTGTGTTCTTTTGGAGTTACTTTTTTATTTTCGGCACGAGCACAAATGCAGCAGTACTTATTTTTTACACCAAGAAACAAAACTTTGCCGTACTTTCTACCTATAATAGCGGCAGCGCCCGAAAGTGAAGAATAATTTTTCTTGTATGACCGTTTTGCCCAGCATCCATCAGCTATAACATCTATCAAAGGTATCCCGTCGACATTAACCCTGCCTTCATCCAAAGCACATTGCCTTTCGCGAGCAGCCGCTGCCTCCATCTCAACCGTTGCTAGCTTTTCCCATTCTTCACTAACTTGATCGTCTATTTTTCTGTAAAACGGCTCTGTCATAAATGGGATGTTCATCGATGCAAAAATATCTTTCAATTGGGTATATCCCACGCCAGTAGTTGCGGCACTTGTAACAACAGCAGTGTTTAAATTTAGGTTTGTTGTTGGACTGTTCTCAGAAGTATCGATAAAAAGTTCCACGTTACACATATTGCATTTGAATTTTAATTTTGAATAAAGTCCCGATCTGTGTTCTCCAGTTAATTGCAAATTATTAATGCCACATCCAAAGGCTCTCGAATGGCAAGAAATTTTTTTCAACTCAGTTAAAAAATGTTTTAAATCCACGATTCTTCTATCATCCGAGCTCCCAGCCATGTTTTCATTACCGTCATCATCAGGCAACCTACAAAGAAATACGAATTAAAATAAAGTGTTAAATTTTCTTATAATATTAATATAGTTTCATATATAGTTAATTGACGCTAAAAGTTACTAAATGAGATATTTACCAATGGGCGTTATCCTTACGAGTTTTATTTAAATATACATTTTTTTATTTCGAGAAAAATGTTAATATGAACCTCTTTTGGAAAACACCCGAACAGTAGTGACGATGAAGAGCTTACCAACACCACTAGTTGGTAAGCACTTCATCGTCACTTTGAATGATTACAGAACTTTCCGGCAGACATTGTCTGTCCTAAAACAGTAGTATGAAAGAGAACTTCCAGTTTTAAAATATGTAGACTTCACAAAAATATTTTTGAGTTTATTACCCTTGATTTTCATACTGTAAATCTGTAACTTCCTTTTTTTTGTTTTCGATGTCTTCTGTATATTTTGTCAGAAGTTTTACTGGCCTAAAATAAAATTTAAAAATTAAATTCCTATATACTTATACAAAAAGATGAGTAAAGTGTTGTATAGCCAAATACATCATCATCATCGCCAAATACATACTCGTCATCTAAATTCCAAAATAATGGCGATGTCTGCGTACGCCACTCCTCCGATGAAGTGTTGGAAGTTTTTTTTGTTAGACAAAATGTAAGTCTAAACTAAACGGTATACTATAGTTTACACTTTGCTATTAGCTTCTTTCTATGTACACAATAAAGATATCACAAACTAACAAAAAACGTATTTAATACTGCTATATACGTGTAACCAAATAATGAACATTACCCATCATTTATATTTTGTATAAATAACTGCGACTCTGTTCCACTCGATGTGCTTGTATTTTCCATGAGTGTTACTTCTCGCTTTAGCGCCCACGTCGAAGCGACAGCCGTCTCGTTCATCGCGTTCAGCTCGTCAACGAATGGAAAATTGTAGTTTCTGAAAATTACGTTGCTAATTTATTCCTATTTTATACAATACTAGCTTGTTTCCCGCGACTTCGTCTGCGTAAATTATAGCGTATGTCACCTATGGCCACAGAATAAGTACTCTATGGCCCAGTAGTTTTTGAGTTTATCCATTGCAAACAAACAAAACATATAAACAATCAAATTTTTCTACTTTATAATTTTAGTATAGTATAGATATCCTTGCATAACATGTTAGAGTCAAGTATTGAAAATAGAAACTAATTTTATTGTATAGTAACAAGGCATCGAACTAATTCATATTATCTTTACAGTTTCTAAGTGTAGGTAAATGTTAGATAAATAAGTAATAAATATGAACTTACTTCTTTTTCTCTCTCATTTTCTGGGCCATCTCCCGCATATTTATTAAATGTTTTTTTTTACCAGTTTTACGGGTTTTACCCATCGTAAAATTGAACAATTAAAAGATTTTTAAAAACGCACAATCTTAGCCAACAACAGAACTATTCACACAACACACAAATAACAATTATATTTACAACTTACTTAATTAATACTTTTATATATATTTACAAACGAAACAACAAAATTCTAGCAAAAATTGGCACACGTCTCTTCCGCAATGAGGTCGGCACAGACTGACCTACAAAGAGAAAGCAGGATAGATCTAATGACTGTAACGCGTAAAAAATGGGAAGAAGATAGTGAGTAGGTACAAGCGGGCGTCCTAGAATTAACGGGCGTAAGCGCCAAATCACATTATTGTTATTTAAAATAAAAGTACGAGGTTTATTAAGTAAAAAACTTCGCCAGATTTAGAACTAGCTATTGCTCAGCTAGGAAAAAAAAATCATTGTTAAAGACCTTAGGGTTTCGCCGTTCTGACCACAAACATAAAAAAGGGGCTATGTTTGCAAAATAAAAGTATCGAGGTTTTTGATATTAATCGTGTTTTCAGGTTGTGCATTTTAAAGAAAATATGTTGAAGTTTTATATATATTAAATAATAGGCACGTAGTCGTTATAGATGTAGACATCTAGACGGTTGTTCATTGACAAGTTTCGCATTTGTGCCCTCTTAAATAACAACCATTACATATTTGATTCTCCCACATTGTTGATTCAGCTGGGCGCTCACATTTGTAGCGTATGACGAAGACGTCACTATTACGCATTCTGGTACGTTACTACATTTAATGTACATCACGTTCACGATCAGTTGGCGATTGAGGAAGAACTGCACTTTCGCTGCTGTTACTTGTTTGTTATATAATAAACTAGCTTACAATGTCGACCCCTCGGGAACAGTACCCTATGTCCTTCTCCGTACCCCAGACAACGTGTACCTATGCAAAAATTCATGATGCGGTTCAGTAGTTACAACGTGAAAGCGTAACAAACAAATAAACTCACTTTCTCATTTATAATATTTGTTAGGATTTGATACATTGATAGTAATATATCGAATCATTATATCATCTTATAATAATAAGTTGTGGATCAACCGCACAGGCATATATCAAGGTAGAACGGGATGGCAGGATTTTGCCAAGGAATCGCGCGTGTCAGTTTTGCATAAGCTACGCCCCCAATTTGACATCATTACTAGCGAAATAGAATAGTAATGTGACATGCACAGAAATAAATCGCGTCATATCGATAAACAGTTTTACAGTTAAAACCGCAGAATAAAGCATGTGTTCATGTCGGGACATGCGCAATGACTGATGAACGTTTAATAAATCTTGCTCCATCGTGCAAGATTGAGACACGCGTATACCGCCCACTTGGCCGTCCGTTCTGTCACCTACACGAAATGATGATGATAATAATAATAAGTTCCTGAGTGACCGAGTGTCACCGGCAGCTCTTCACCGGGGAGAAGATCCCAGGGATGACGCCTAGCTAGACCGATTTTTCACCCCTACAAGCCCCTACACACAAAATTTAACCTGAACAAAAGCAAATCTAAATCCCAAGCATGGCCCACAATAGCCGCAGTCGGGTATTGTGCATTGCGTAATTACATTCTTCTGCGACCCGCGTATCACTTGCATGCTCAGCTGTTGTGCTTCGGAGTTCGGATCCACCATTATTATAGAAGCCGTCGAAAACCGCCCTTCGTAACCTCTATACTACGACGTCTTGTTAATCGTCGCCTTTTTATTGCGACGTTTGGTTATATCGAAAAACTGTAGTGCGAACTATTTTACTGCGAATATATCATACTGCGATGTCTTGTTCTGTCAACGTTTTTTCGATATTAATGTTAATTAGAAAAACTTTTGAAGTAAGTTTTTCTAAGTATCATTAATATTGCGGCGATAACTAGCATCGTAAGTAGCATCGTATATCAAATTATACCTGTTTGTTGGCGAACACGAGCAGACAGGCCCGACTGAGTTCCTCGTGCGTCAGCATACGGTGCAGCTCCTCGCGACTGATGGTGAGGCGCTGCCGGTCCGTCGAGTCGATAACCATTATCACGAACTGGAAGGAATCATAACAAACAATGTTCAAAATAATAAAAAATTAAATTAAATACATATTCAAAATAATAAAAAGACGGAGTAGATAATGGCGCCGATGGCAAAATAACTGACGAAGCCTAGCTGGAAGCGTTGAATTAAACCCAAGGGTGCGATTTCTATATTCCAAATCAATCTGACTCAAGTAAGCTGTTTCGGCAGCTCCTTTTGTAGCAATTTTTGATCATACGAATGCTGTCATACTTTTCGGCAGGTTGACAATTTGTGTCACCAGCGTAAGTCACTAACAAATGTTGGAGGCCGGTAATCTGTCATACAGGTTCTCCTAGTACGGATGCCAGTCTCTCACATATAAGTAATAAATGACTATTGTAATACACTCTACTTCATGTTTATTCTGTGTGAAAGAAGAAATAAACATTATTTTATTTATTATTTTATTATTAAAAGTCTTTTAAGAAAAACGACACGATTTCTTTACCCCATCCGTCCAAATCCGTGCCTCGCATTTAGAAGTAATACCTAGTGAAAGAAAGATACTCACATACATACTTTCATATTTACATACGTATGTAATTATGAAAGTATCCAAGCTCTTGTATCTACAAAAACTTGAAAATAATACACTCCTTAAGTCGTTTTGTAAAAATGTAAGATACACTATACATGAAAGAAGAACGCGGAGGGTTGCAAACTCCCGCAACTTTCCGATTACGAAAAGCTACGCTGGGTGTGGCTTGCTACGATTGCCTTGTAATATTTACCATGTCTTGATAAAACCACAGTTAGTATCATGTAAAACCAAAGGTTTACATGTAAACAATGATTATATGTAAAATCATACTTTTAATTCTACGATCTTTGCAGAAATATTATAAGGTATTTACCATATAATATTTCTAGTACCTAGTAAGTGTATTTACACTTACTAGTTACTAGAATATGATAATGTTATAAATGGGCACAAAGACATACGATCGCAGATCAATATGTAAGTAGTGCAGCATTAGAATTGTCAAAGATTTGCGTCAGAGCGCGACGGCGGTATATATGCACCTTAATAAAACCCAACATTAATGTTAAATTTTCAAGCTGTTTGGGAAAATACCATAGCTTGATCTAAAGCTTGCTTAATCAGTACTGTATATAGCCGAATAGATGGACCACAGAAGTTTATTTAACAGTACTTAAGAATTATTGTTTGTGATGTATAATGTACAACGCACGCCAGTCGTCAAAGCTGATGATAAATTCTACTCAGATATAGAAACCTCAAACATACACAAAATAGTATTATAACTAGCTTTCGATTGCGTCAATGTCGATCTCTCGGGAACGGTATGTTTTCCAGCATCAAAGGTTCATATGGTATTCGCTTTGGCAAAGAACCCCGGTGCAAGGTACAGACGCTTGCACAGAAATCTGACCTCCTCTTAGTAGTTTCACTCTACTCAGAGGGAGTCAGATTTTTCTGCAGGTGTCTGTATCCTTTACGGACGACTTTAGTAGATATAGTTGGGTGTATCTACGCTATGAAGCACCACACTGACAAAGCCTTTTATTTTACTTTTCCAAAAAAAATAAGTAATTTATTGTAATTATTGAAATGGAACTCGGTGACCCAGGGCATGGTCCTCGTGGAGATTGACCACGTATAGCTTATAAATATCTCTAGCTTCTCTGTACTTCGGTGGTTGGTCCCGGGGCGGGCCTTGGCAGCAGCTATAGGCAGTTTGAAAAATCCAACACCAGTATACACAAGGAAAACAAAAATTGATTAAAACCCTGGTTGTCAGACATATGTAGCAGTGTAATAAGCATACAACGAAGCGGTTTCACAATTTCTTTCGCTACAGCTATTGTTACAGCATAGCTTCGTGGTAAGGCACGGCTTGCGCATATCAGCTGTAGATAAAACTATGTTACACATATTAACGATATCGCGGCATTGCAGTAAGTTTTATTATTTTAACAGTGTTTCCCAATCAGTGGTCCGCGGAATCTAATGAGCTAAAATAAGATCGGCGAAAGATTAAAAACACCAAGCTTTACGGAACCATAAGAATAATAAAAAATGTAAATGGGAAACCGCTGTTGATTATGGCTTCTTGTGAAGCAGATTATGTTTATAAGATATTATAATCATAATTTGGTATATGTATATAAAATCTCACTATTAATACGAGAAATCGCTTGCTATCTCTTATACTTTCCTCCACATTATTAATTAGTTATGGGGTTCCTAAAAATTTTAATGAAATCAAAGTGGTCCCGAGTCAATATAGATTGGGCACCACTGATTTAAACAATGCTAATTTAACCATTGGCAAGCGTGACGCTACTGATTAGGTGTCTTAACTTTATCGCTTCATTTAATGGCTACACTACAAATAAATATATAGAGACATATCACACAAACTGAGCTATCCCCACAGTAAGTCGTGAACTTGTGTCGTAGGATACTAACTCAACGATACTATATTTTATACATAAACATCCAAGACCCAGAAGATCGTTTTTCATCATGGCCTGACCGGAGATCGAACCCGGTCGCCCTCGTGTCGCAGGCTGGCGTGTTAACAACTGCGCCACGGAGGTCGCCAACTAAGACATTACACTCTCTAGCAACACTATACAATTGCATAATATATTATACTTAGTGATAGTCAATGGGTACTGAACCACAATGAGCTGCTAGAATCGATGTTATCTGAGCTAGAACATCGATTTAAATTCAAATTACGAGTATATTGCTTTTCCTCCATTCATCCGAGTGAATAGTATCCCAATACCTTTGATTCCCTTCCCAAATCCAATAAATTCCATCGTTCCCTTTCATCATTTATCAACTGTTCTCCCATGGAAGGAGGAATTCTTGGGAGAGGCCCTTGTCCATCAGTAGAGTCCATTTCCGTGGCTGTAATAATGATGATGACGATGATATTTGAAGAGGTTCTGTATTAATTATCTACGAGACAACAACTACTAAAGACTCAGTCAATTAAATGTGTTAAGGAAGATTGAAAATATGACACTGACGTCAATTCCAAAAATATTATCATTTTCATCAAAGGCCCGCGCTTTGGCAAAGGCTCTGGGAAGCTTAGTTCTTAAAGTCACCGTTAGATGGCAGTAGGTCCACTGCTAGTTATTCAGACTAACTAGAATGTATTAAAGCCGAGCCACTTAAATGACAAAAATATCAGCTGAATAAATGTAATCTCCGGAAATGCTGTTTTGTTAGTTCTACGTTCTAGAATGAATATCCTTTAACTAACCCCCTTCCTCTAGTTTGGAAGAAACATCGTTATATCGACAACTAGCGACTCGCCCCGGCTTCGCACGGGTGCAATGCTGATACTAAAATTGTGGGTGATCCTTAAGTGATAGACATATACCATCGCGGACTTTTTTGTTGACCTTTTTAAGGTATACAATACTGTGGTACATTATTTTGATTTATCTCGTGGGGTTCAGCCAGCGTTTGCAATGTAAGCGCAAAAAATGTGTTTATTTACGACATTACATTAGAAACCTCTAAACTTATCAGTGTTTCTCTACAATATTATGTGTGTTTTATACATATAAACCTTCCTCTTGAATCACTCTATCTATTAAAAAACCGCTTCTAATCCGTTTTAAAGATTTAATCATACATAGGGACGGACAGACAGCGACAGCGACTTTGTTTTATAACCATGCCAATACAACTTAACGAGTATCATGCACTGTCTAATTTTTAACGGAAATCGAACGCGATTTAGCCTTATGCGGTTCTGACCTTATTCGTAGTTTCTGAAGACCCGTTATTACCATTTATAATTCAACCAGAACTTTCAATGCTAGTTTTTTACGTGGAACACGAAATATCCAGTCGGTGATACTAGCCCTCGTTTCTGGTAAAGTCACAAGACAAGAAGCCAAAAGCGAGACCGTATTCATATCATGGTTAGGCAAATCGACCTAGCTACACAATGTAGCAGTTTGTTTGTTGTAAGTATACTAATCGTAGACCAGGAGGTCTCCGATTGCTGGAACGCTTGGACCCGCAACGCATGCGAGCGAGTCATCAAACTTCCGGATGTGGATTTTAATTTGTCCATTTACATATTTTCATATCACTCGGATACGTTCTGAATATACGAGTAGAAACTAACGTCGAACCTATAAGCCAGTAATGCTGCTAGTACCGAATTCATTGACGGCCTCCGTGGCATAGTCGTTAACGCCCCAGCTTGCTACACGAGGGCTCCGGGTACAATTCCCGGCGCGGTATACTCAACCTTGTTCTTCAAGTATTTGTCTGTGGTTCTGAAATTACCTAAGGAGTTGTCAAGCGGGCTGCCGGCCGTAAAAACTTTAGCCAAATCATGTCACAGCATCACAGACAATATAACCTATATTGTCTGAGCACAACATGTCGAAGGCTGGGGTCCGCCATAAAGACAACATGTCTTTATGGCGGACCCCAGCCTTCGACGCATCACAGATAAATATGAAACCGGAAAAGCCGTTCGGATAATGAGGACTTTTCACGACGATTCGTTTTAACCAATCATTACTACCATTTCGGACTTTCGGAAACCTGATTCACGTAAAGAGGGCATTATTTACTGAATCATTTAAGTAATCTGAATACATACGGACGGAGCCGCAAGTAAAAGCTAAGCTTTTGTCGGTGTTTTTGTAGAAAACGCTCACAATGTTTTAGCAGTAATAATGAGTTGTTTGGCTTCTCCATATCTCACAATACAATAATCAATCTACAGGTATCCGGAAGTAAATAGCTGTCGTTGAAAATTAGCATACATGAGTCACTTTCAACTACAAACTTAGAAGTAATGACGCCGAACCTGAGAATTTTCGGTTGTGGTATACGCTCCTACACCACTGAGGCACTCTGCCGCTTTACACAATAACGAATGTAAGTCGAAGCCAAATGAGTTCGCAAGTAATGCGCAGCGATGACGTGTCACACATAACTGTCTGGTTTGAAACATTTTTTTATTAACCTCCTTTCCATACATCTCAATTTGCATTTTTGGGGTGAACAGATCTTACTAGGACCTAACCAAGGTCGCAGGAAGACGCTGGATGCAGGCCGCTTCCAACCGGTCATATTGGAAATCCTTGGGGGAGGCCTATATTCAGCAGTGGAGTTCTTGCAGCTGAGATGATGATGATGACTAGGACAAAAGGGGCAAATAAAAAATGTAATGGATGGCTGGTTGCATCGTCGGTAAAAATTTTTTTTAGCTATTAACCTATTCTCTCCATACAGCTTTTACGACCAGAGCGGGATGAGAAAGAAACAGCTAGAACATTCCGTGTTTTGACATGACACGATATAGGAGATAGTTCCTTTTAAGTCAGCGGAAACGGATTTAAAATTAGAAAAATGCAACTGGAACTGACTCGCGGAGATTAAATAAAACGGAATGAAATCAACATCAAACCTGCTTAGCTCCCTATTTCCCCGAGCCGGGGCGGCGCTAACCAATTTGCAGTTAAAGTGATGCCACACGAACGAAAGTTCGACGTCCTTCATGCGTCGTATACTCCGTACGTCGACGTGCGTCTTCTGCAGCGCAGTGCGATATTATAGCTGATACGAATGTGCTGCGTCGTGCTAATACAAAGCGGAAAGGTAACCGCGCTGCGACAACGGATATACTACAAAGCGCATCGCAATAAAAGTATGAACGACGAAACTGCGTTGAGACTACGGACCGATGACAGAGATCTCGTACGGCATGCTGTATGTTGCAACGTCGTAGCGCCCGTGTAGCATCGCCCTTAGGGCTCATACACTGCCGCATCGTAATACGACGCGACGTCGTATCGTGTTTATGTGTATGAGCCCAGGACACTTTTTTTATCATTCAGCAGTGAGTCGCTATCGATTTAAACTTATATCATCCATGACCTTTGCAGGCTTTCACATAGGTTTGACAATAAGATCTAACTTCATCTTCAGTTTTAAGGTTTCAACTTTGTTTACTATGCAGTAGCTGTACTCATTTTAGGTATGTATATTTCGATAAGTGTAGCTTACGGAATTCATTCAATAACGTAGAAAAGAAATTCAATGCTTATAGACCTGGATGGTTTATTGATTATTACAATTAAAATAAATGGTATTAATAGAGTTTGCGTTTGACAAACGAACATACTCAGCTCAGTGGCGGATATTAATCAGTAAAAATTAGAGGAAGATAGGATAGCACATCCCGCGCAAATTGTAAAACTTGATCAAGGGTACGCAAAGGTATCGATCAAGTGTTAGGGCATGGGTATAATCAAAGGTAGCAACCCTTGATCGACTTTTACAATCTGCGCGAGAAAAGGGGCAGCACATTTTATATTTTTTTATTTGTACCAGGAGTCAGCGTGGGTGACTAAATAGTACATTACATACATAGCATCACCTCTTTTTCCCTTGCGGGGTAGACAGAGCCTAAATCCACAGGTCCCGAAGGCCACGTTATGCATGTTGGTGGGCATTAGGTGGAAAAACGGAATCAAAATAGTGATGGGTGATGGCTAGCATCACCTATTAACTTGATTCCTCCAATTTTACCCATTCCCTCAATCGGCTTTTACGATCTGCGCGGAAAGAGAAGCAGCCGGTACATTCTACGTTTTAAAAAAAAAATATATATGTATAATAAAACATATATCTTTCAACATCTGTATACTATCAGACTTATCATAATTTGCTGAGCTGAAGTGATAACACTGTTTTATATTACCACTGCAGCAGGGTTCACATGCCTTATCAGTTTCGTGTAGTATTTTTATAAGTTAATGATGGAAAGATTGTAAACATGGAACTTCTTTGAAATGAGAATGAGAAACGAATTTCTATTTCTATTTCTAAAACTTTGAGAAACGAATTAAATGAGAAAGATATTAAATATGTTAAAACAGTTATTTAGTATTAGACTAGGATAGATAGGATTATATGATAATTATGTTAAACTTATTTTATTTCAAACACAATGTATATTGTTATTGAATAAAGAACTATGAACTATGAATCTTTATAAACAGAAGAATTTCAGTAAGGCAGCTGTTATCCTTTCTTCAAATTGTGTTAATCTCCACTCATTCTTTGGTAGTCCATATTATTATCACAGCATAAACCAAGGTGGACTTGAATTTATAATGGTGATTTGCTTAGCTTAAAGAATATAAAAAGAAAATACATTTTTCATGAGAAATCATACATTCGCAAATGAGTTCAATTTTGCAGACTTACTTAGTTATTAATTTAATACAGAATGAAATAATTCTATAAGTGTACCAAGTTCCAAGTAAATTAGTCCAGTAGATTCAGATACATCAAGATTACCTGCCCGTTACAAATGCTAACTTCAATAACTCTAACAAAGCCGATGCTGTACTATTAACTCAACAATCGCGAGAAACGCAAACACAATTGATTATCTATTGTTATGCTGCCCAATTGGGGCGTTTGGTAGTTGAGCGGTTAAAATAATCTAAAAAAAATATTGTACATATGCATACTTGTACATATATTTATATAAGTAAACTTATGTTCTGAAATTGTCCTAAACTATTGTTGATAACCTATGTTGGTCATCAGGTCACGATAAAGTAAGTACAGTATATCTGGGACCATCATAGCTGTATGCAACTGTAAATATGTGTGACTGTGATAGACATATATTAGCTTGAGGTTGTAACAGGGCAATCTGCTTACTTGACTGAGATAAGTGCAGCTCAATATATTACCTCACTGTTAGTGTAGTAAGTGGTCCATGCAGATCGCAGGCTTTGCTGGCCACCCAGGTCCCACATGACAAAGCGCAGGTTGCGCCAGACCACCTCCTCGACGTTAGAGCCGATGGTAGGTCTTGTGTGCACTGCCTCTCCCAACAGCAGCTGGTACAATATCGTTGTCTTGCCTGCATTGTCAAGCCCCACCAAGACGAGCTTGTGCTCTGTTGATAGGATAGAAACAAGACCAAAATTTAATAAAACATATTCACCAGATCACCTGATCTTTATAATAGTCCAAATCAGTTTATTCCTCAGTATATTTAATTTCTTTGATGTTTTAACATACAGTAAGTATAAAACGAACTGGTTAACAGTAAGTTATATGCTGATAACACTAATAATTACATTTATTATTAGCGCTATCAGCATAACTCACCTGTTAACCAGACCAAATGTAAACATAAAGCTACTTCCTCAAGTGATTTAAATGCCTTGCATCCTTCTGCAAAAATAATAGCCGCAAAATACGACGACGTAAATTCATGGTCAATTTTATTGATTTACATTGATCTACCAGCTGGCCTTGGTGACACTGAGACATTTTAGCAGAAAGAATATACGTCTTCTATTATCTTATCAGGTTAAATGTAACATGACAATATTTGACCAACTTACCCTCATTTCCAAACAAGCTCCAAATCTTCGAAATAAGTAATCCCATCTTGAGAACCCTTCGAATAAAAAGACAAAAGAACAAAGGGTAAAAAATTAAACCACTTGTTCATGTCTTCAGCCCCATAACAGCGAGTCCCTAAAAAGAATTTTACGTCACAAAATTTTACTTGTTAAAACTAAAAACATTAGTTACTTTAAAGGTATATCACTTTTATTATTCACACAGTTGCATTATAGTTATTAATCTTATTAAAAATAGGTTTCACCAATAGGTAACGCGTCAATCTATCATTTCTGTATAAAACTGACATCAGGAACAGGAACGTCAGTCAAGTCGCGACGAAATAATGAATGAATGAGTAATAGACCCAGCGTCGTTCGTTCATGCGTTCTTGCTTGCGCGAATGAACGTCTTTAGATCTTTAGTGAGTGAACCTCGCACTTATGCTTATTATACTCTGTTTGTTTAGGTATTTATAAACATGTAAACAATCTTGATACGTCTTTTAATTAAATAAAATGTACACTTTTTAAATCAAAAGCTTTACACTTTACCAATTTAATGTCAAATTAAAAGTAATTTCATAAAATTCAAGTAAAATGAAAATACTTAGATTTTTAAAGTGTACATTTCATTAAAAAGACGTATCGCATTGACATTGTTTACATGTTTTTAAATACCTACCTAAGAGATAGAGAGTACATAGGGCGCACTGTAAGTTTCCGGAACTGGCCACTTACATAAACAATATTTAAAATTTATTGCAACATTTAAAAATAGAACTCTCTGGCTGTAGAATGCAGTTTGTTTCATTTGACTGTCTTTTGTTTTTACCTTGTGGCGCCATTTAAAAAATTGTGTGTCTGCATCAACATGGATTTAACTCGGGAAAATTTGTGTAGTATGATTTTCTACGATTTTAAGTGTAATTTGACAGCTCAACAGAGCATCGCTCGGCTTGAAACAGCTTTTGGCAATGAAGCACCATGCAATACAACTGTTTATAGCTGGTTTGCAGAATTCAAGCGTGGTCGTATCAATCTCAGTGACGAATCTCGCGATGGTCGGCCGTCCACCGCTGTGACCAACAAAAACATCGATGCTGTGCGCCGTATGATTGAAACAGACAGGCATGTGACCTACCATGAAATTCGCGCATCCTTTGAAATAGGCATGAGTCAAATACAATTAATCCTACACAAACATTTGGGTGTGAGAAAGCTGTGCTCGCGGTGGATCCCACACAACTTGACCGAGGCTCAAAAAACGGACCGCGTCACTTGGTGCAGTGCTATACTTACCAGATTCAACGAAGGTGCGTCAAATTTGGTGTGGGACATAGTAACAGGTGACGAAACATGGATTTATTGCTACGATCCCAAAACAAAGCAGCAATCAAGCGTATGGGTCTTTCAAGATGAGCCGAAACCAACCAAAGTGGCGCGCGTGAAAAGTGCATCTAAGCGGATGATTGCTTCTTTTTTTAATAAAACTGGACACGTGGCTACTGTTGCTTTAGAGAATCGTCGTACAGTGAATAGTGACTTATTGACGAACTCCGTAAAAATAACCGTAAACGCCGTATCATCCTGCACCACGACAATGCTAGTTCTCACACGGCCAGACAGACAAACGACTTTTTGAAGGCGAAAAATGTAGAACTCATGAGTCATCCTGCATACAGTCCCGACCTGGCACCTTGTGACTTTTTTCTGTTCCCAAAAATTAAGAACCAATTACGCGGTCAACGATTTTCATCACCAGAAGAGGCTGTCGAGGAGTATGAAAAACACGTTTCAGATGTCACCACAGAGGAGTGGCACAAAAGTTTTCAAAACTGGTTTCATCGAATGAAAAAGTGCATAGACGCCAAGGGAGATTATTTTGAAAAACAATAAATTAATTTTGTACCTTTAATAGTATTTTTTCATATTCATTCCGGAAGCTTATAGTGCGCCCCACGTATAACTATACTCTCTATCTATGGAGTGACCTTTCGACCAACGACCAATATTTATTCTAAGAGTGAATCGAAGACTAATATTGTCTCTATAGGTAACTTCATAGTTGTAACTAACTAACTGAGAGTTGTAATGACTACCGTCGAGGAACAACGTCACAGATTACAGAGAGCACTAAGTTTTGTGAAGATCGTCGTAGTTCCAACGCGATTTTCTGATGTGTCCATACACATATAGAATAGTGTTTGGAGAATACACATTAAAATATCGATCTCAGGCGAGAGAGGAGTCCCTGGATGAAGTTTCTACTCCGAGCGTCTCCGACCCATATTCAAATGTCGAAAGTGTCCAATTGGCACTCTCGAGCCGTTTCGATGGCTTGAATGGGTTCGTAGACACTGTCCCCAGGCGGCGGGATCGAAGTTTTTTAGGTCCCGCCCGAAACAAAAGCCTCAAAAAATCTCGCCCCAGACGAACTATGCCGCTGCAGACCTCTGAAGATGCGGAAGTACTTCGGCAGCTTAATAAACAATCCAGAAGGAATTACGACATTACATTCGCTCCATTATTAACCACGCGCATTAAGGAGTCGATAGAGCAAAATAAAGGCTCCAAAGTGTTCGCAAGAGTGGAGTCTATTGGGCAGAGCCGATTGACTAAAGAAGGGGGACAGCGGCGTGGTGAAGTCAAAAGCCGAGGTGCTGGACGAGATCGAGATTTATTATGGAATGTCTATAAAAACTCTCGATAGTGGACAGCTGTTTACCTCAGTAGCCAAACCCATTATAAGTTTGGCCAAAGATCCTGGAGCAAAGCTTATCCGACACTATACCGAAGTGGGATAGTACTGAAGAACTATTAGACCTATCATGCTCCTGAGCTACATCTATAAGCTGTTTTCGAGGGTGATTACGAATCGTCGCACGAACAGGCTCGATGCCTTCCAACCTCCCGAACAAGCCGGTTTTCAAAAAGTATCTTGTTCCAATAAAATATATTTTTCATTTTCATATACCACATCCATACGCTGCGGCAGGTTATGCAGAAGACCAGTGGGTATAACCGGGTGCTATGGTTAGTAGCGTTTGTGGACTATGAGAAGGCGTTTGATCTCCAGCTATGCCGCATCTGCCAACGGTATATCGAAATGTTGAAGTGCTTATACAGCACGCCACTATGTCAGTCCGAGCACAGGAGCAAAGTACGGGGGCTATCCGACAGAGTGGCTATCAGAGATGTGCGAGACAGGGAGCGGTGATATCTCCAAAACTGTTCATCGCTGCTCTAGAGAACGCCTTCAAGCTGCTGGAATGGACAGGACTTGGTATATCACTCACCTGGTTGCATGCCGCTTCCAACCGGCCATATTGGAAATCCTTAGGGGAGGCCTTTCAATCAAAAATCAAAACGTTTTTACAGAAAATAGGCCTTTGCATGCACTTTTTCTATGACCATCAGTAGAGGATAACTTTATTAGTGAGCATACGAGTATATAGGTTCTATTCAATGTTTTAACCGGATAGGATTCGAGTTTCCGGTTCGGACTACTGATGTGGAGTGGAACCAAGAGAAGCTTAGCGGAGCATGAGTTGACCGATCAAAAGCTCCAAATCTCCGTTCCTCTTCAGTAGAAGCAGTTGGAGCGGAGTGGAGCAGTTTTTCATAACATGTAGTTCCGGGATTGAACGGAGTCGAGTGTTGTGCAGGGCAGCGGGGCGGTGTGGTGCGGGGCCAAAATCTATGAATAAAAAACCGGCCAAGTGCGTGTCGGGGTCGCGCATGAAGATTACCGCAACATTATCCATTATTATTATTATTTATTAAATTATAATTATAATAAATATTTTTTTATGTTACGTACGAAGTACAAAAAACTATTAGAAACTATTAAGATTTGTTATAGTATACACCACAACAAATCTTGTCACAAACAAATGATACCATTTGTTTCTTGTAAATAAATAATTCCGTGTTTTTTTGCGCTGTAGATTACATATCGTATGTATAGATATTTCGAATGTTGTAAAAAATAATGTTATTAATTTTTTTATCATTGTTTTAATTATTTATCATATAAGATCTGGAACATCTGCATCCGCGGATGTAAGCCTTCAAAAGTCCGCATCCGCATTCACATCCGCGGACGCGAATAAATCGACATGCGCTGATATATTATATAGTTCGTTACTCTATATAAAATTTTCCTGTTCTGTCGTTTTTGTCGTTCTTATTATTATATCATTGAAATTGATCATACATTATGTATAAAACCGCATTTGCCTTGAAAATGGGCTCCTGACGAGTCCGAAACTATAGTCGGCGATACCGACGACACGTGAGTGACCAGTTTTCATAATATATATATAGGTACTATATAATTTGATGACTTAAAAATCTGTAAGGTGTTTGGACTCATAGTTAAATAAAACAAGGTAGTGTTTTTATTTTTATTTACTTAAGCAAAATAAAAATTTTATTTACAGAATTTCATGCATTATAGTAACGTGCGTCTTAACACTGAAAAATACTTAAACCGATACTAGTCCTAATTTACGTCCATACAAAACTTGCACGCAGCAGGTAGGTATAAATATGGCATGTGGTTGGCATATGTTGCCTTATAAGTACTCTCAACCAACTACTTCCCTACCTATTACTTCTAATTTGTCTTTCAAATGCCTAACAAAATAAACTCCACGTAGGTGGACCTACTACTGGTACTGGGACCAACAAGCTAACATTTGCCATAATTAATAATAACATGCAAGTTTACATAATGATGGTAGGCACTAAATAATTACATAGGTAGGTAGTTTGTTGGGTCCCTGAATTAAAAGTTGTATGTTCTGCTGGTCGACATCGATTGACGTGATCCTATTTTTACGTTTTAAGGTACGAAATCCTAAACACGACCGATTCACGATGTACCTATGAATAATTGTGTGTTCTGTCTGGGCCGTCACGCCCCTATTCTGTTTAGAGATTAGTTACCTACTTATTTTTTTAATCTATTTACTATACCTGACTATAAGCCAGCAAGGCTGACGACCGTTTGTAATTTGCATTAGTCGTAAAACAAGATCTATTCTATGAATTCACATTCAGACCAGACTTCTACGGCGTGTATGTCTCGATAAAAACAAGAGCAAAACTAGCGCCTAGATAGCAGCATAGTGACGTAGAGACTCTACGTCACTAAGCACGCGACTTAAGCGCTTATTACACTATCCAATTTTTAGGAAACCTAATTAGGAAATTGGAAGATGTAATCGCTGTTAGAATAGATTGGATCCGATTTAGTCGAGATCGGAGGTCCCGACCGCTCTGTTTCCTAAATTGTCTCCGATTTAGGACAGTGTAATCGCAACGCTACGATTTAGGACGACTATTTGCCGGCCCGCGCTTGGTCGAAGTGGACGTATGCAATGGCGACTGTCTCAGAAGCGGTGGCATTGCCCACTGAAAAAATCTACCTGTTGCCGTTATCAATATCGAGCAAAAACAAGTAAAAAAATCATGTTTGTTGTATGGGAGCCCCTTCAATATTTATTTTATTCTATTTTTTAGTATTTGTTGTTATAGCGGCACCAGAAATACATCAGCTTGAAATTTCATCTGTTTAACTACTACGGTTCATGAGATACAGCCTGGTGACAGACGGACAGCGGAGCGAAATTAATGGGGTCCCGTTTTAACCCTTTGGATACGGAACCCTAAAAATGACAATAACTATTATAATAAGCCATTGGATACCAGACATAACAAATAATCAAATTGCTCGGAATTAAAATCGTCAGGCTCAATTTTTTTCTTAATGATATTTTTTTTTATAACCCAGCATTTTCTATTTTTTCTTTTTTTATATCTATTGTTCCCGCTGCTACGGCTAAGGCAAGCCCTACTTATTTTCTGTTGCTTTAATAAATACGGCGCCATACATACTCTTTCAAATCTGTGATTGATAGGGACGTGCAACCCCAGCGCAATCGGTCGATGGACTGTGCGTTGTCCCGATTTAGGAACCAATTTAGTGTAGTATGATCACTAGCTTCCAATTTAGGTTCCTAACCGTTTCTAATTAGATTTCCTAAAAATTGGATAGTGTAATAGGCGCTTTACGCACTCTACAGTAGAGTGCGTAAGTCGCTGTCATTGGATGATATTTGACAACTGACACATTGTTGACCAATAACAGCTTACCGAACCCGACGCCTCAGTGCTGCCGCCGCTAAATTCAGAAAATCATCATTCTTAGGAAACTATTATTCATTAATGGAAGTCTAGTTTAAGTAAGTAGGTACAAAAATATGAAAAACAGTATTTTATTTTAAACTAAGTCTATGTTATTAAACAAATAATTAACACGTATTTTTTCACCGTTTTACCTTACGGTTGATAAAAAAGCATTAAATTTATACGGGTGTAGTCTTGTCGCCTGTGGAAAGAGTCATACGCTGAGCATATCTTCCAAATTATTATTTCAACTTTTGTGCAAGTCGAAAGTGGTGTTGACCAATCGTGTTTTAGTAATACTTACTCGTACAAAAACATACACACATAACAAAGTAAATTTCTAATATAGAACCAAACGACTTCAGAAGGAGGTTCTCAATTAGTCGGATGTTTTTAAACATAAGGTTTACTCCTTCTTTTATCGACCAATTCGAAAATTATTTTTTATTTGGATGGGTATTAGGTAAGTACCTATAACACATTTTAATTTAATTTTTAGTTTAAGTACAATACTTCGGTTTTCAGTTTCAAAGATTATTAATCAGTAATTGGAATTTAGACTAAAGACTTTTACTGCAATACTCATAAAGACCAACATGTATTTGAGCAGAAGGTTAAGGGTCACTCAAAAATTTACCCTGAGTGTCATTAGTTCCATAGGCGGGAAGTTGATTTGGTTGCACACAGGCATAGGGGAGTCCTCACTTGTCCCAACCAGATTTGTTTTGTACACGCCTCGTATGTTACGCAGAATCTTATCCAACGAGAAGCTGTTATCACTGCTACAGTGAGTATCGGTATTCTCTATATCACACGACGCTATTTGCTTGTGCAGTATCATCAATGCAGAATTGGGAGCGCGGTAATGAGAAGAACCCTTCGTGATTACCAACCTGTAGTTTATTACCATGACTTCGCACGGAAATGATGATTTTATTAAAGGTAGAAACGTATAATACGATAAACTAGATTGCTTTCTATCTACGATAAATATATCTATAAGATAATTTAGAGAGTTTGCGAGAAGTAATGCCGTGGAACTTGGCATATTCAAAATGTTTTCGTACGAGTAGTGCTTGACCCGTCGACGTTCTACAAAGTTCTCTAACAAGAGGAATTGGTGGTGACAGGTCCTGCTGCTGTCAGCGAGACCCTCGTGCGTGCCCCGGCCGTCGTTAAACAGAATCCGTCGATCTAACATCACGACTAATTGACCCTCCTGCAGCGCAGTCACTCCCTGGGCGTGATCCGTAATAAAACTCATCCGACTTTTGCTATCTTGAATGAAGGCCATGCTGGTGATTGGATACACATTCGACTCCACGCGTTTGCTTATATTTAAAACATGATTCGTGAATTGAAAACCATTGTTATCGATGAATATTTCAGGATTATTACCGTTACTTATGTCAGTTTGTATTGACATGAACAGTTCCAGTTCTCTGTATTTAGGAGAAACATCGTAGTCTACTTTACTCTCCAACGAAATTACCTTGGATAGCGGCCCATAAAGTAAATTATATATTTTCACAGTATGCTGCAACAGTCTTCCGTAAACGGTGGTCAGTTCAGTGGAGACTTGACCAGAAATTATTATCATTTGTTTAGATTTACCACCAATTCTGTAAGACGCCAGGACGTCGTGGAGCGGTCTCGAAGTATTTGTATTAAATAAGAACATGCCAGCGTTCTGATCAGAGCTTTTAAAGGACCCATAATCAATTAGGATAAATTTTTCATTGTTAGTTTCCTTTTCAAGCACCATTTTGAGGAACCCTGTTATTTCGTCAATTATGAGTCTGTATCTGTAACTTTCGAGCTGTATGTCACCTGTGCCTATGGGCTCGATGTTGAATGTGAAGGAAAAGTTGGGGTCTACTGTGCTGTCGATGACACACATAGAACAATAAATAGTAGCAGCGTTATTCGTAACGTCATAAGTTTCTTTAATTTTGTAAAGAGCCAGTGTCATCGGAGGTAACGTTACTGCAAAAAGAATTTTATAAAATCTTCTCGATATTTTTATCGCATTATCAGAAATATATTCCCAAACGGGATTCACTTGAATAGTCACATCTTTCTTCATATGATCGGTAATTCTTATTTTAGGGTTTCTCGTTATAAGCTCCATGATTTCAGTTCTTTCGTGGCTTAGTGAATTGAATATATAAATCTGATCCCCTACCGATACAGTCTTAAAAACAGACACAAATTCACCATCTCTGTAGACATACTTTTGAAGATTGGGTGGATTTTGATCTGGCTTGGAAGTAATCAAGGCCACAGCCGTTTCTTGTATGTACCAACAGTCTTTAACCGTTGTAACTATTAATTTATTTGCATATCTCAACGCGTTAGCATTCACAGTACCGCTCACGACGTTGCGGTCAAGAAGACGAGCAACGTTTTCTCTCGATTTAATTAGAAGACTAAATAATTCAGTCGTGTTGTATCCATGAAACGCATTGAAGCTGATGGCTAACGTAAATAAAATTTCTGTAGATCGTAGAGTGGATTGAAGGCGTCTGATTAAAATTTTGAGTAAGGGACGCGTCGTAAAGAAACCTGTCCAATACGCCGGGCGCCCCGACATCGTGTCGGCAAAGTTCAGAAAGTCACCTTTCAATGTAGGGAATTTCTTACGTTTATCTACAATGCTTTGGAAATAGTCCTTGGGAGTACCGAAGTCTATATTAGCTTTATAAATTCCAGTATTGATATTTATGAAATCTATAATTTTTTGATAATTGCTATATTGAAAATCGAATTCAGTTTGTGATTCGTAACGGAAAGATCCCCCAATTGGAGCGAGGACAACGTTATGTGGTGTTACAGTGCCTGTTTTGGAGTACTGCTCAAGCAGTAATTCAGATTTTTCTTTCAAGTTAAATGGATGTATGTTTAAATTCCTATCCGTATTAGCGAAGTTAAATTCCCTGAGGCAGATGTCTTTGTTGGGGCCACAAGCTCTGAATCCTCCTGAATTAAACTGTAAAAAATGAGTAAGTATAGCATTTTTTGGGTAGCGGTCATTTCCCATTTGCTTGAGTTCGTCGTTAAGCTTTGTAGCGGCAGTTATGTCGTGGTCCCATTCTTGGACCCACACGAAGTCACTGTGCTGGTATTCGGCGAGGTACTGTTCCCACGAGAAATGGAGGTTTGTCATTATTAGACTAGACATCCCACAGGCTGTAAGGAGGTAGGCCATGGTTGGACTGTGTGTGACGCTGTTTGTAAGCCAAGCGACTTTTGGAATATAGTTTAGATAATGCTTTAGCCATTGATGACCTGAAATGACAAAAGACACATCAAAATCAGTACCTAAGTGATAGTCACATAAAACAAAAATACAATGACATCAATAAGGCTCGTCATTGAAATAATACTATCGTAGACGAAATAGAAATTCTAATATCATTAAATGATTACTACGAAACTGAAAATGTCAACTGTAACAGTAAAAAGATACCTAACGCAGTTTGTAAATACCTTCTATCATAAGATGAGTTAGGCCAAAAATGTTTGTAGTGGCTTCATCTGTTTCGACCCATCCTCCAGTTGTAATCTCAATGCGTCCTGCCTTCAGTAGCCGACGAAAAGCCTTAAAATTAAACAGACTCAATTATTCCTCAGTTCACTCACTTTGTTCTGTGTTTCCCGATTTCCATTAAAAGAAACAATGAGCACTAATAGATACATAGTACTTTAAATTTTGTCTCTATGTCTCTCGCCTTAACATTATAAGAGACTACCGTATGAAAATCCTGATGTTTTATCTGGGTCTTAGGCGGATACCATCACCACAGTTTACCCACCATACAGTATGGAAATATGTGACCCACGCCCGTACGAGGTACTTACGCTGCCTAGCGACATTTAGCAAGGGTTGCCGAAATTAAACAACAAGAATTGATTACTTAAATAGGGACAAATCAACCAGATTGAGGCTAGCCCCACTCTAATTTATGGACTTGTGTCGTGGGATACTAACTATGTTACTAACTAGTAAGAAATAGAACTAATATTTATGTATATCGCATCTTCGGAAATGTTACTATTAATTATAAAATATAAAAACTAAAAATATAAAAATTTTGATGGGTTACTAGTCGCATCGCCTATTAATATGATTCCTCAGAATTTAGGCCATAAGGAATGTTCCTTTTTATTACACAAATAATGCGGTAGTACTCATACCTACGTACCATGGATATTTTTTCTTAGCCGTGGTACTTCGGTAGTACCACCGTGTGTTTTACCCGTGGTACTATTGGTAGTTTTCCATCCGAAAAAAAGAATTGTGAAAATAAATTAGAACCTACCGTACGGGTCTTGTGTGGAGCTGATTTCCACCATTGGCTCAAATGTGAAACTTCGTTCCACGTGAAGGTAAAGTTGGCATAAAAGAGGAGTTTCTTCACCACATTGCTCAATATCCTGCTCACTGAGTCGTTGTGGTAGCTGTCGAAGGACCTCTTCCAAATAGAGTCTACGTGGGTAAGAGGAACGAGGATAACCTATAAATATAATTATTATTAAAAATGCAAAAAAATGCAGCTACTGGAGAAATTAACTACAACTGTCTGTCCAATTAAATAACTGATGGATGGACAGTGTAGGCTTAGCCAAAAGCCTAGGCCAAAAGCACACTACACTCGTCAACCATAACATGCAACTTGCAAATCCCAACACAACACACTTTAGTGGTGCTTGACAAGGCGGGTAAATTGCTCTTTTTGTTTGTTTTTCAAGTGTGTAAGAGGCACATGTCAGATTTTTCAAGCTTTAGGCAGCTTGCCAATCTAACACCAGCGTTGGCATTTGACAAGGCTTAACGACTGCCATGTCTCATCTAGCAGATTGTCAATATGGGTTCTACAATAGGTACATGCTATCCTTAGGGTATCTGTGGCCCAAGAAGTGGTCTACCTGGGAGAGGTTGTGGCGTTGGTGTCGCTTGACAATGCGCGATACACATCCTTGGGTTTTCATAATGTAGTCGGCACTCCAATTCCATGGAGTGCCGACATACCTGCGACGCTTCATTGGGATTACCTCTCAGTCTCACACATAACGGTGCTCTTTCCTTCACAGAATCGGCTTAAGGAAAGGTCAATTGGCTGCGGTGTTCTCTGAGGTCTATTTTGGTTCCCCTCTTATAGAAAGTTGTTTGGAAGGATAATTCTTCGGGAGCCGAAATCTTACGCTACGCTGACGACACTCTTGTGGTCGCCGTGGTCTTTCTCATCGTGTCAGTACTAGCAACGGCGGGTGTTACGCAATCAAATTTGCCGATTAGGTTTTGGACGTGGCCCTTTATAAGACCTGTGGTCCTAGGCGTTTTGTTTCCTTGGCCCTTGAAAAGTTCCAGCGAGCGGATCGCTAGTTTGATGTCGATCTGTGCCCCGCCTACAGTCAATTTAGAGCTTGGATAACTTGATTGTAGGCGGGTCAGGTCATCTTAGGCACTTATTTATGGGGATCGTAATAGGCAGAAGGACACTGTGAGAAGCTGCGTCTGCCATTTGCAATCATTTTGACGGCTGGCTGGACGTCGTTCGTATCATGAGTCGGGGGCGGTGAGAGATCTAAACAAATGACTTGGCCTTTCGACGTTGACGCCCTGGGCATACGGGATGCATCTGTTACCTTCTAATATAATAAGGGTTCCGCGGGCGACAGAAACAAGATTCAGCCGCTTGATTTAACAGGCTCACTAGATTGTAAGGTGTCTGTGTCAGCGTTCTATTAATAATCTTATTATGGAGAAGGCTAAAGGCCATTTTATTGGCCGTTTCGATCCGAGAACGATTAGAGGCCGCTGGATAAGCGGACGTCGTGCTGGGACTGTGGAGTGCGGTATAGGGCATGCATACCGGAATTCCGGAATATCGTAATACCGGTATCTCGGACAGATTTTTTCGATATTTCAATACCGGAATTGAAGGGCCAAATACCGTAGTACCGGTATTCATAAAAAAATATATATAAATACATATATAAGTACGTATGCAGTGCAGTGTGGAGCGTCACTCGCACGACTGTTATTATATAATGTAAATACTTTTACATCTTGTTATATAACTAAAAAGCAATTTTATGTTATAAATCATTTTAATTCTGTATAAATAATTTTTGGAAGTTTCTGAAAAGTAAATAAACAGTTCGACTATAGGCACCGCGCCGCCGTCTGCGCTTCCATTCACTTGTTTCTTTTAAAGATAAAATGGCGGCCAGATTTTTTATTTATTGTTAAAACTAGCGGCCCGGTGGTTATAAGTTTTTAACAACAAAATTTTAATATTTATAATATATAAAAACTTAAATTTTAGCACTCTTTATAGACTTTCTATGCTTAGAACAGTGGATGAAGTCTGCTTTTGATAAAACAAACAATCAAAATTATTTGCAACAATCCACAAACATATATACAACCAGACACATAGATCTACACCTAAAACTACCAGCCCTGTCTTTGTGTCGGAGCTTAATTAAAAGAAAATGTCTATTATAAAGATAATTTAAATATTAGTATTACTATGATTTTTTGTATTATTTATTTTTCTATCAAATGTATCTAAACCAACCACACATACACATACACCCAAACCCACACCCGCACAAACCACACACAAAAGGAGTTGCCAAGATCTGTTACGGTTCCGTACTCGGCCTCTATTTGTGATTTATGGCTAATGGTGCATTCATGCTACATAATCAATGAGGTGTCTTGTAGTAATATACCAAGAGGCCCATTTTTACAATTCCACCATACATAAACTTTCGGATCCCCGGCTCAAAAGGCGCGGCGTGGGTCACGTAACGCCCGCGTGGCCCCGGCGAATCACGGCGGATCCCGGCGACATGAAATTAATTTCGTTGCTCATTATTTTGATATTACTATATCCTAAAGTATTTATTTAATTAGTATGGTGTAAAGAGGAAAAATAATTTTAGCCAGCTAACCTATTTCAAATGATATGGATTAATACCGTATTTGTGTAGATAGGTTTCCCATTACCGCTTTATAATTGTCGATTTTTAAAGCATTGAAATGGATATAGTACTTTATCTTTAAGAGATAAACGTATGCTCGCGGGCTTTTTTGTAGACCTTTTTACATTTTACAATACTGTAGTACATTATTTTGATCTATCTCGTAGGGTTCAGTCAGCGTTTGCAATGTAAGTGCCAAAAATGTGTATATTTACGACATTACATTAGAAACCTCTAAAATTAGCAGTGTTCATCTGCTATATTATGCATGTAAACCTTCCCATTCAATCACTCTATCTATCAAAAGAAAAAACGCAACAAAATCCGTTACGTAGTTCTAAAGATCTAAGCATACATTTACATAGGGACAGACAGACTACACTGCGGGAAGCGAATTTGTTTTATAATATGTATTATTAAAGTTTTTTACGTATATTACGGTTATCTTAAAAAAAAAATAGGTTTATTGCCAATTCCGGAACTAGTACCGGAATTCCGGTATTAGGTCTCTAGTACCGAAAATCAGTTCCGGTATTGATAACTTTCCGGCATTGCATGCCCTAGTGCGGTAGCGGCCGTGATGTGACTCCATGTGGTTTTAGTGGAGAGTCCCACAATATACAGCTTCCTGGGATTAGGTATCTTTGGGTACAAAACCCTAAATCTTCTCCCAGGAGACTTTTCAACGTCACGCTATTATAATAATATGTATAGGTATACTCAAGTAAATATTTATTTAGAGGTATTATAATAACTGAGTATAATAATATTTTATATCAATAAATTAAACATAAGACTTACTTTTAGAGGTGGCCATTTGGAACTTCTCATCAAAGATTCGTATCTGCTATCAAATATGTTGTTCCAGTAGTGTTTCTTAGACGCCCACGAAGGCTAAAAAGTAATATTTATTATCGTAAACAGGGTAAATTTAATTTATTAGCAATCGTTTCAGGAGTGACTCAGATCACGAATATGAACAACTTTCATTATAGGACCAACTCCAAACTTGCAAAAAAAGTCTGCTGTTCCATAGATTTTGGCCAAATAGATATTCCACTTTTGTATGAAAGAGCAGATAATTTTTTCACGATGTAAGTTGGTCCTATAAAAGTTGTTCAGATTCGTGGTCTGAGTAACTTTAATCTGAGTAAAATTAAACGTTTCCTAAAGAATCAATTTCACCCTGTAAAAAATTAAATAAGTAACATAATAAAACAAAAGGTAAATAAATAAATAAAAACATGAAAACTTATTTCGGAAAAAGTCTTTCACCCATCTGAGCGTTTTCCCGGTCCGCTTATAATTTATGACAGCATTCTTATTAAATAACTACGTTTTTACGGCCGACTGCCTGCCTAACGCCGAATCTCCTTGAGTAGCACAAGGACGACAGACAATTGAATAAAACGAAGTTTAAGTATTTGCCCGCGCCGGGAATCGAACCCGGATCATCATGTAGCAGTCTTGTCATGCGTCACGAAAGAAGCCGTCGTTATATCTATATAGAAATCTATTCGAGCAATTCCTCCTCCAAGGCAGTTGGCCGTCGCAATGATATAACGCCTCGAGCCTCTTCCCTCTGCCTATCTAGTGTCAGTCGCTGCGCTTGCCGGTACATGGTCGCCATTCATAAAGCTTTCTGCCCCATCGGTTCTACGCGCTATGTTAAAAATATTGTAGAAAATACTTACTTCAATATCAAAATTTAAAAACATATCCTGAGCATCAATATCCGCTTTGGTTTCAGTTATCTTTAAGCAACCATAAGAAACATCAGATATATTATAACTATAGATAGACGACTGATCAGCAGACATTTCTTCGATGAAGAAATCGGCTTTATCCATGTCTTGACTATTATCTATGTCTGTATACAGTTTTCGTGGGTCAGCAGAGGGCTCCACTACTGGTGTTTTAGGCGGTGGTACAAATATGCCTTTGAATTGGGTAGCATTCAATGTAGTTTCATCGATATCCGCGGGGATTATGATAGTCTTATCTTTGGTGTTTGGTTGACCAAATTGAATAGGCCGCTCAATCAGATGTGGGAAATATCGCTGGGAGTTCGATGGTTGACCAAAGGACTCTGATATCTCTTCTGAAGAATCGTTGGTATTTGACACGATTTTATCATCGAAGATATACGAACTGTTGAAGTGACCGCCATGCGCATTCAATTTCGGCACGGTGTTGCGGATCTGTCTAGGCTCAGTTTGAGATATCTTAGGTTTATTGGTTTTAGTTTTTGACGCTGGTTTCCCTCGAGATGATTCTAAAGACGTCAGAATGGTAGTCATTTTTGGCAGTTGGACTTTGTGTATCACGTTCCTCATTTGAGAGAAGCCGGAGAATAGAGTTTCCCTGTGAGATTTTATCAGCGGCTGCGAGTAGTTTCTCCAATAATCCTGCCGGTTGTCACTGAACGGTGTTTGCACCATTTTGGACTGGTTTCGTACGATTTTTCGTAAAGCTGTGTTGGACAACGTTTCTATTATTATTTCATTGTATGCTTTATGTAGGTATGTAAAATTTAAGAATAATACTTAAGTAAATCACAAAGAAATACAGCTCATTTATGACGTTTTTAGTCTGTTTTATTGAATTGGTCAAATAATTTCATTTGAAAATTAAAATTGTTAGACACTGTGCATTTTTCTTACGAAGTTAATTAAAATCATAAAATTAATTTTTAATGCTCTTTTTGAATATTTAAGAATTTAAATAATTGACCGGCCCAACGAAGCGAGCAAGGCCTTTAAATCGAATTGGATCGAAAACAACATTTTCGTATGTTTGTTCACGGTAAACCTCGAAACAGTGCTACAATAAAGAAAAACAAATTAAAAGTATCATCAAAATAGATTCAGCAATAAACTGCGGAAGGTCAAAGCACGAGGCGAACTACTTACTGGTAATAGAAAATAGGACTTACTCTTTTCATGTCCATGGACACCACACAACAATATAATTAAAGTTCCGACGCAGACAACGCGTTCGCCGCCCATGGCAGACTTTGATACATTTCGACTGAACAACCTGGATGTTTTGAAAGGAAAGTACAACAAGGAATTGTTTCTTGTGTTCTTTTTGTACGCAATATGTTGCATTTCAAACAGTTGAATCTTCGGACGATCCACTGTTTACAGTACGAGTGTAGGTACGTCGTAGAAAGTGTACGATCGTTTTTAAATACAACTGTTGCTATATCAACAAACGAGTACTTAGGTAGGATACCCGTCCGGAATAATATAGGTAAATGTATTAGTAAGTTACCTATTACATCTATATTAATATTATAAAACTGAAGAGTTTGTTTCAACGCGCTAATCTCAGGAACTACTGGTTCAAATTGGAAAATTCTTTTTGTGTTGGATAGTCCATTTATTTAGGAAGGCTTTAGGCTATAAAACGCTGCGACCAAAAGGAGCGAAAAATTAATAAAAAATGTTTTGAAAACGGGGGAAAATTATTCATATATACCTAATAATAAAAAAAAAATAATCATAACAGAAATTGCCGCGGACGAAGTCGCGGGCAACAGCTAGTAACATTATATACGATCACGTCTTTCTCCAAGGCAGTCTTTAAGACCTAAAAGCAAGTAATTACAGGTACAATATGTTGATCACTTGCAGTCGTTCGTGTGTACCTAGAACCTTATATAGCTCGACGACTTGACGTGAACCAGCGTTCAACTTCCAAAAAATCTTTGCATTTTTACACGACTAGAAAAGGAGTGTAACGTATTTAGAGTTCATGAATGAAAGTATGCGAGTTTCATCAGTTGAAATTTTTACAAATGATGTTTTTCAGTTGCCACTATAATAACAAATATTAAAAAAAAAAATATAATAAATATTCAAGGCAACTCTCATACATCAAACGCGTTTTTTTTTGCTTGTTTTTGCTCCATTGATAACGGCAACAGGTAGACGCTTGAAATATTCACAGTATATTTAGTAATATATTACCCTTAAAAATAAATAATTATATAAAAATAAAATGAATATTAATGGGAGGTTCCCATACAACAGAACAGACTTTTTTTGGAACGACTATGTAGCGCCCGGTGAAGTAGCGAAAGCTCACTTGGAGCTACCAAGTGAGCTTTCGCTACTTCACCGGGCGTTTGAGGCGAGGGCAGAGTGCCCTCAACCTTTGTAGACAACTTCATCAAAGGGCCTCCAGGAGGGACGGACCTCGGCTTTGGGCGTTGCCTGTGTGCGCAAGGCTTGGAGAGACAGAAAACTCTCACATTGCGTGATGGGCGACATGATTCTTTTTTTCCCGTTTTTATAGATAACGGTACGAAATCCTTCGTGCGCGAGTCAGACTCGCATTTGGCCGGTTTTTAAAAATTATTTCACCAATCCATACGAAAATAGCATTAATTTAACTTAAGATATCCTAAATTCATTATTTGGCGATCGCTACGGAAACTCTTTCTCATAAAAGCGTGTTCCCGGTTACAATTTCATCTGCATGAGATGTTTAGGAACCCGGGATTCGGAGCCCGGGGATAAGATCAGGAGCTCGGAAAGACTTTTTATTTTTTTGGTCTTATCACACATAAGACCAAAAAAATAAGAAGTCACGACAAACAACTAGTATATGTCAAAAATATTAACACAGATATTTACTCTTGACGGAAAACGAACTCTAAGCCTCTCAATGACGGAGCGTTTTTACCAATACTCCACAAAGATTGTCGTACGTAGTATATCTTCAAAGTGGGGTGTACAAAACCGCATGCGTAAGGGCGAACTTCACGGTGAATTCGCTGCCAACACAACCCCAAAAATGGGGCGGGATTATTGATCCCTGCGAGCACACACTCTCCAATGTTTGTGTCCTATAGCATAGCACAACATCGCGAATACTGACCAAAGACATGTATTATTATTATAGTGTACAACAGTGAATTTGCTCAAAATGGTAAGTGAAGTTGCAGTATCCAAAGGTATTTTAAGAGTAACTTTTTGATGCATTAATCTTGAATAACTTCTCGAGAATTGGAGTTAGGGGTTCCCAAGCTGTAGTTTACATTCATTTACGTTTTTTTATCTATTAAATAAAAAGAGACCTCAGATTCTGGAATTATGATAAGACAAAAGTAGTTCGAGTTCACAATTTCACAGCCCCCGAAGTAAAGTTGTAACATCGCTCGTGTTAAAACTTTTATCGTTAGTGCTATGCGTGTGTGTATGTCTGTCTGTGAAACCGTTGTTCCTAAAGAGGCGAACTTAAAAAGGTTCATTCCGCATCCAAATGGATGGTATTAATATTTCTATCGATATTAACGCAAAAAACGGCCAAGCCGTTTCCAAAATAGAGAGAGAGTGTCGGGTATTGCATAAACTTTTAGATTACATTACTTGTATAACTTGTAGATAACATTGAATGATACATATTAAAGAAGAAAGATTATAATAATAGCCTTTATCTGTCGACAAGCCAAGCAAAAAACGGCACGGCCGTACTATCCTTTTCTCAAGACAGTTCGGGCCATTTTCGACACCATAACTTTGTTGTGGATAGGTATAACTAGAAGCCTGAATGTTCAGTAACCAAGCAGGCATTGTATAAACACGGCAAATTGCAAATTTCATTAAATTTGAACCAGTTTAAAAATGAGAACTAGTCAAAGTTTCTTAATTTTCTCACAACTTTTAAGGGTAGGTAGAAGAACTGAGTTGCAAGACATGGTTTTGATTTGTTATTGTTACACGTTACGAGTTAACACGACTGCTCAAAGATGAATGTTATCTTTTTAGAGTTCATTCATGTATGAATGTCGGCTTATAGAATAAGCCGACATTCATACATGAATGATGAATGAATAGCTTATTCTGAATCCAAATTTAGTTTTATTATTTAGTTTGATTTTATTTCTTTGATTTTGTCTATAAGTAATCTGATTCCGACACTGAAATAAATGGGATGATATCAAAATCTCTTTAAAAAGACTATAGGCACACTTTTTATCTACTTATAGATACGTTTAGGTATTACGCCACCATCCAAAGAAAACTCTTTCCGATCCTTGAAGGGGTGATGCAGTTCGTCGATATGAACAACTTTTCATAAGGGACCAATGCTGAGAACTCTAAAAAATTTATGACATTCAAATACAAAGTGAAAATTGACAACATTTTTAAGTGGGTAACGTCAATTTTTTTCGGATTCCCAGCTTTGATCCCATTAGAAAAGTTGTTTATATCGACGGGCTGAATCACCCCTTTCAGGGTCGGACAGGGTTTTCTTTACATATTTTGTAGTTGACAAACAAACTTCTCACGCGTCTCTTACAAATTTATGAACTGTGACATCAAGAGCATTTTTTGTAAAGACTGATGGTAAAGAACTTTGGTGTATCCCGAAAATTTGCTTTTATAACTGTCACGAATTCTTTTTCGCTGTTCTGTCTATTATTGTGTGGTCTTTCCATAGCACATCGAAAAAATCCCCAAGATGTTAAGAATCAAACTGTAAAGAAACAAGCACTGATCCAGCTCTTGAAATTACTTTGGATTGATCCACGGTTATTTTACCCTACCCTATTAGCTACCTATTACCCTAATTTTACTTCAAGTAAATAACTTTACTAAAATACCTAATTAAAACAAAGGAATTGTTGATGTATAAGGTACCTAAGTTGCATTCTTACCCTTGTAAAATGTTTTAACCTAAGAAAACATATAGGTACTTACATAAATAAATAAATAATTACATACTAAATAAGGTTGTAGCTATACCCACCGTGCCCACCATACCCATCATCATCATTTCGTGTAGGTGACACGGTCAATCGACCATGCACACCCTGGTGTCAGAGTTCTTCGGAACCGCCTCTCGGCCTCAGACGCGGTTTCTTTAACGACTACCAGATGGCAGCCGGAACCAACGGCTTTACATGCTTTCCGAAGCACGAAAGCAACTTTATTTTCCGACAATCAGGTGATTTAAGCCTGCAATGTCCTAACCAAACTTGAAACAACTAAACAAAGTATGCTTCCCGTGGGAATCGAACCCACGACCCCCGGGCTGGACCTCGGAGACACCCACCATACTGGCTCCGCACTTGTTTTGTAAATGAATAAAACATTTTTACTTTTACAACTTGTATCCACATCACTACATATTGTAAAATAAAACAAAGTCGCATATAAAGTTTATATGTAAATTATACATATAAACTTTATATGTATAATTTACCGTACCCTTGCGAAGCCGGGGCGTGTCGCTAGTACTATATAAATAAGTTTTTACAATAAAAAAAACTAATGCCATTTTAAGGACACGAGCGCCATGACAACATCTGGTCTTCTGGAATGGGAGTTCTCCCTTCCATCGGATCAGATTATTTCCCATGGCTGGTACCATGGCGCGCTCAGCCGGACCGCAGCCGAAAACCTTCTCCAGCAAGACCGCGAGTTCCTCGTCAGGGACTCATCGTCACAGCCTGACAACTATGTGTTGAGCTGCCGATCCAATGGACAGCATTTGCATTTTGTAATTCAGCGAGTAAGTTTTGTCTATTTTTTTCGCGGTACTCAACAAACTCATAAAGAACTAATGGATTTTTATACCGCGTGATTTTGAACCTCTGAACTAGGTATATTGAAATTCGGAATCAGAATCACTAATGAAATATTGATTTGCAAGAGAAAGGCTGAAAATCGAAAAATAAATTACTCTTCTCTTAAAAAGTCGCCGATCAGCTGGACAAATTTCTATGGAAAGTCAATTGTTTTTGTTTTTTTTTTTTCTTGTAATTCTGTATTCCTTTAGGGAGCCTGATTCCAGGATTTCAATATAGCTCAGAGATTCAAAATCACGATATATACAAATGAATGAACAATAATAGTAGGTATTAAGTAGGTATATAAATGACGATCTAACAATTTGAAACATTAACAGATTGTGGTGCATCCCGAAACTGTTTATGAAAGATATCAGTACCAATTTGAAGATGAAGCTTACGACACCGTGGCTGATCTCATCACCTCGTATGTTGGCTCAGGAAAACCCATATCTGCCGCCTCTGGCGCACGGATTCAGTATCCAGCCAACCGCATTGTGCCTCTCACGAACTATATCCCAAGCGATGATCTCAACTCGGTCGTTTCTCCAATAGGCGATGGCTCAGGACCCTATAGCCTTTACAGCCATTTTGCTGCCAAACCTGGCCTGCAACTACGAGTACCTTTCAAGAAGCAAAGATCTCACTCTCTGACCCCGATCGATATGAGCCAACACGTCAACCACGGCAAGAGCGCGAGTGCCGACGGAGTCATACAGGGTCAAGCTAATAAGCATGTCAAAAACTTCTGCAGCGAATCCAATTCGAGTTCTAGTACTTGGGACGCAAACCTTCCAACTAGTCCACCAGCCAAGCCCGCCAGGTACGACGGTCCAAAAGCGGACGATCGCAGATTAGAACTCCAAAGATTGTACCACGTGTCTGGCTCAGATTCTGGCAATGGTTCTGGAGACTCTACTCAGAGCTCAGCACATAGCGACCCAAATAAGACTAGAATAGATTCCGATTACAACTTGGTGACGCCAACGATAAAACAGCAATTCGACTATGAGCTTACAGAGGCGAAATTATTACAATCAGAGAATCTGGACTACGTTGTTGATTCTAGGATAAATCTAGAGAACTATCAGTCACAGATCATACCTGCAGGTCTGACGAAGCCTCTAGAATCTGAAACTCTGCACACTATAAAATTGCTGCTTCGGACATCCGGGCCACGTATCTTAGCAAACCACATGACGAAAGTTGATTTGCATTTTTTGTTGGATGATGCTTTACAAATCGAGGGGTTGGATAGAAAAGCTTCAGGGTTAGAGCTTTGTTTTCTGCCACAGGGAAGATCTCTTAGGCTAGACGTCATTGAAAGGTAGGAACATTTTTATGAGTTATATTCTACTTAAGTAATACTTATTCGTAGGTTATATTATAACAATCAGAAGTATGTAGGTAGGTATATTTACTAGATGCATTTTCAGGATCGAAACGTTTCGTCTTCTCATAGCGGTGACCATATTAACGTGCCAAACAGACCGTCAGCGAGCCGACACCATTAATGACTGGATACTATTGGCAGTGGAAACCAAGACTGCTCTTGGTAATCTCTATGGGTTCTCTGCCATCATGTTTGGACTGTGTATGCCACAGGTGAGCTATAATGAATATCTACTATTTTCGTTGGCCATGCACCACATGTTGTGTTTCGTTTTATCACAACATTAACAAAACTCTTCATTGACTATTTGTTCGATTATTGACTCAATTTACCTATTTATACAAAATCACTGGTTGCCTGCGACTCTATTTTACTAGAAATTCTTGCGGTTTTGTTGTTGGTGTTGTTACTTATGTAGGTTGTTAGGTCGGATAAGAGTTTTACGTAGGGTTATTTGATTACCAAGTAAGATTGGTAGTAACACGAGCAAAAAACGGGTCGCAAAACCATTGTGCAATCTCGTTTAGTGTATGAAATTAAACTTTTATGTTAAAAGCTGAATCTATTGCTTTCATATTGTCTTATCTTTCCTTGTAGGTGGAGTGCTTGGAAAACGCCTGGAACATTTTGCGTCGCGTGTACACGGACAACGCTTTCATGTTCGAGGCGAAACTACGTCCCTGCTTCAAGAGCATGAACGAAGGCACTAACCCCCTGCCCCCCAATACCACGACTCCATATGTGCTTCCTCCAGTATTATGCTTCCATTTATTCGGTAATATTTGTTGTGGTTTCTTTGTTATTTCGTGTGTTGTAGCCATGTTGTGGCCAACACTGGTGTTAGATATGAATTGTGATTTATACAAATCTCAGAATGAGAATCGGCAATAGAAAACAAAATCTTAATAACTTAACAAAAAAATGTTTCCAAAATACAAATTTCTATGGATCTTATATTATTTTCGTAATTGAGTTAACCACACCCCGGGTTGCTATAATGCGTAAATTTTTAATACCGCCCAAGTTACATTATCAGCAACTTAGGCACGGTTATTAGATATCATTACCGTGACTTAGGCTATAATTTACGCTCAGGAAGAATATTACCTAATTTCAGAGGTAGGTCCTGTACAAAAAAAAAATCATGCATTAGAAATTAAACTTAAGTGTATACCTCTGTCTAGAGTTAGATTACACTTAGATAGAGAATGCTGTATAATACGAGTTTATGTGTACTTTTGTGAATTTTGCCGCTATTCAAAACCTGATGGGACATATATCGAACAATCTCGGCGCGATCAGGACTGGGTACAATCTGTGTCTCTAAATTCAAAATAATGCTAAGCATTTATCATTACTTAGTTATTTGCAACCACTTCAACATGTGGTAGATGAACTGAAACTATAACAAACGTGCATCCAACTATTCGTATTTTTTCTCTCAGTTGGCGTTGCCCATATTACCTCGAAATATTATTATCATCTTACAGACGGCGAAAGCAGTGGCCTGTTACCCCCTGATGACTCGTTTCCTACCAGCCTAATGAACACCCTGGAGTTCGACTTCAACGCCACCTCCGCCCATCTGGAAGCCGCCAGGCACTTCCCCGACCAAGTGGAGATGTTCAAACGGAACGCCCGCACCGTTGTACAAGAAATGTCTTCCTTAGGACCTACTTTAGACCCAACTCTACTCGAGCTGTTCAAAGCAGAATTCCATATCAACTTTCTGTGGGGAGAGCGCGGAGCATTGACAACTCCGAACCAGAGGTTCGCGAGGCTGACGGATATTCTGACAGCAATGGCCAGCAAACTGGCGAACCAACCGCCTCTTGAAGTGGACGATGTTGTGTAAATATTTTCATTCAAATGGCTATTACCGCCAAACCTTAACTACGTTTCGCACCAGATGAATGAAGTGTAGTGTGAGAATAAAAATGAATTTGTGAGGTACTTACTAAATGTCGCATGGCAACCAAGCCCAGAGTTGAATTCTATTATGTACTTAAATAATTTTAAGTGGTTGAATAGGAACACGTGAGACGGATGGTGATATTTATGATTATCCTTTTTTTCACTTTACGTATAAGGTACTTATGATGTTTTAACTTCCACGTTTATAAGCTTTATTTCAACCAAAGAATGTATTTACTCAATATACCTATGTATATTTATCTAGCATTAATAGCATAAAACGTAAATAAGTATTAAAAACGTACTTAGTCGACTTCCATACACATACTTCATAATAAATAAAGTATCTAGGTACTTCTTTATATACTGTTTTATGTATAACGATTATTAGTCATAGACAGTACTACGCTAATAAGAAAGGGGATGCCGAAATGGGACACAAAAACTTATCATGGAATTAACTCTAAAATGGAGAAAACGTTGTTTCTGCAAAGATGCTGTTTGAATGAATGATTTTAGTAGAATTCTTTTCACAATAGTAGGGGAACCCTGGATGATAAATGTGAATTTTCTCGCGCGTAGTGGGGACCCATTTTGGATAGGTTGGAAGAAAAAATATGATTAGGGTTATTTGTATGATATTTTTAATTTCACCGGAGATGGGAAGAGTCAAAAATTTTAAACAAAAATTATTGTCACATGAAAATACTGGAGCGCATCCAATTAATTCATGTTGGCCTTATAACATGCCAAAAAAATTGTAACTACCTATATATGTATCAATGATTTGACGATGACCATCACGTCTGGGAGTGGGAGGGTAAAAAAAAAGAAGACAGTACAGCTGAAATCACATCACCAGTGTATCGTCGTGCGTGGAGGGTTTTTTTTTTATTTTGAAAATAATTCAACAATAGGTACCTAACTGGGAACACATAATCCGACAATATCCATATATTGAAGCAAGAAAAGACATAACCCCTCTATATTTAAGTCATGTATGGGTTGTATGTAGGTACTTATACTGCGTTCGAAGGATCCCTCATGTCTTAATCTAACGCACTCGAGTAAATCCCATAATCCCCTATTGGTCTCCCCTACTAATAACGAGCCAATTAGGTATGATGTCAATATCGATAGGTGCTTTTTCTCCCCTTTAATGAACCCTTTCCGAATTGTATCCATTAAAAATGGCGTAGATATCTCATAATCAATATGTATAAGTACCTACCTTAAAAATTGTTTGTTACATTTATAAAATACGTCAGTACAAAAATAAATATGTCTCGTAAAGAACATTGGCTTTCATTTCTGATCCAAAATATCATATTTAAGTCGTACTGCCGGTGCTGTAGTTCTTTCGCATCGCGAACGCACTGATTTTTCTTTTTACTTACAATACTTTGGATATTTTGTTCTTCAATTTTTATGAAAGAAAATGGCTTGCTTGTGTTATCTTTAAAAGTAGGTAGTCTGTTAGCACATCATTGTTAACTTCCTGATAACGGTGGTAACTGTTATGACCCCAGTATGTTTGTTTCCATGCAGATCTGTGACCACTTTTTTTTAGTATGCAATAAACAAAAAATCTGACAATATCACGCCAAAACTGACCATTTCCGCAAAAAACTGACTATCTGACCAATGCACAAAAATCTGACCTTGCCTGACTTATCTGCCCAGTCTCGACCCCTGCATATATAAGATCTTTTGGATAGGGCCCTTTCCCGGTGAGTCTAAAAAGCTAACTAACAAGTCTCAGATCTCGTTACTCACTGGGTCTTTGCGTAGGTAGTCTTTAAGTGTTCAAAAGTTTTAGTACCTATATTTGTGAACAAAAATCCAAAAATAATAGTAATCAAGTTTGAGCGGTAGTGGTTCAGTGGTCTACGAATGCCACGTATTAGCGGGAAGTCCCGGGTTCGAACACCGCCAAAACAGACTTGTATCCAGCCCCGGGTCTAAGTGTTTGGACACTGGGCATACAATGATAGAACAAATAGCATCACAATGCGAAGTGAAGCTCCACGTACAAATATACCAAAAACCAAAATTTTATTAACCAAAATAAAATTCCCATCAATATAAACATTGTTTTTTTTCTGTGTACCTAATAGTTATATTATTCTTATCGATTACTTTTCTTCACGTTTATGTTTTTATCAATGTTATTATTTATTGAACGTAGTTCATTCAAATAATTTCTCCCAACGAAATAACATCATGGGAAATTTAAAAAAAGGTCTGGGAATCACCTGGGTCAGAGGAAAAGCATTGCCATCCAACGTGGCAATGCTGCCAGCCTTTTGGGCACGTTGCCGCGGGTCGACGGTTTGCAGGGACTATATAATTTGCAAATATTTGTTTATAAGTAGGTTTAATTATTTTTTGTGTTTATTATGGTAGTTTACAAAGAAAGGAACAATAATGTATTAAAAATACCTCGAGGAGGGCAGAGAAATCAAGGAAGACCTTGAGACGATGGGAGGATGTTCTTAGACGTTGCTGGTCCAACCCACATGGCGCAGGAAAACACACAAGAGCAAAATTGAGGATTTTAGGGGAGGCCTGTGCTAGACGCATTTTTTTAAATATATCCCTTTGCTAATGGCAAGGCAGCTATAATACATGAATAAATATGTAAATAGGTGTAAGTCTCAAGTGCAAGAAAACGTCAACAAAGGCTTATTGATTGATTCAGAATGTTACTTAACATGTAATAGAAGTTTTTGGGGTTCATTAAGCTTCTCTGACACATAAAAGCTCGGAAAACGACTCTTTCATTTTAAGCTTTTTGTGGAAATGTGGTCTTAAAAAAATAAAAACACTATATACTTTAGGTTAAAACTTTATTAATTCTTCAGAATTGAAAACGTACAAAATATAATAACATAAGTTCTAGACTAAAATATAATAAAAAATAATATCAAATTTTAGATATTCTAAAAACCCTATATTGCGCCTGTTTCTACATGAATATAGGCGATCACCAGCATTTATATATGTGTAAACCCTGCTCGCAAAAAGAATAGGCGTAGAATTTAGGGGTGATGCTGTTTCTCACGTAGATTTTAATAAGGCTTTTATTCCTTCTGTGATTCTTATTCAAACCATGTCTGGTTTGTTTATGAATCACAAAAAATCTCATTAAATAAAGTTTCATTGGAGAAACACAGAATCGGGTTTTTATGTGAAGATCATACTGTTATTTCCCTTTTACGATACGCCTACTCTCTCAACAAAATCTATAAGTAATTTTCTGCATTGGTATCATTGGCGTAAAGTCTAAGTTTTGTCTAATCTTGAGCAAAGTGGAGAAGCAAGCAGTGACAATGCAGAAAACGCGCGATTAACTGGATATCATGTATAGTTTCACGCCAATGATCCTTACACACAGTAGTTCTATAAGATTTATATGTGACGAATGAAAAGAGCCTGGCTCTTTACCTAAAAAAATGTATAAAATACCATTTAAATACAAAAACATTCAGATAAAACTCACCATGGATAAAAAATAAATAGACATAAAATGTTATAAAATAGACTGTTGTCTCATTAGATTTACGCTTTTTAAAGGAAGAACACATAACAATTTCTGATGTGTCAAAACATTAAAATAAAATAAACCATAAGGACATTAGACACACTTAGCAATAAACATACATGTTTATTTACATTTCCGGAAACAACAAATATCAGTCCACCGAATGTTAAATATTTGATCAATTTATAAAGGAAACGTGATGATCGGTTGCTTATATTCTTTTTGCCATCCGAATGAATAAAAGCCATCTTAAATATCCATAATTTAAACATTGCAATGGAAACCCCGTAGTAAAAGATGTACATTTCCAACACACGTTTCACTCCCAATAAGTACATACGATGATTGAGACTCAATCATACGGAGATTGAGTTTTGCTACTCCAAACGCTTATACATTTTAATTTTTGACAGGTAATGGAAGATCCTGAGGTGCTGCCAACCGCACATATAACGAAACATGTGGATGTTGTCTGACCGACACCTTCTTTAGTAATACGAGCATAAGTTAGAGTTACGACCTTCGATCATATCTAATATATTCCTATAGATGCACAGTTGCCGCCTAAAAATGCCACGGGCAATTAAGGCATAAACACAACAATATGCCTTCTTTGCTCTCACTCGCTCGGTGGCAGCACGCGTGTCGGGACCTCAAAGATATAAGGAATTTGTGCTAAATTGTAATCTGTTACGGTTTATTTTTCAATACATTTAATAAGGATATGTGTCGTTCCGTTTTAGATTTTTCGATGTTTAAATATTTTTGCTTAATTCTATCTTAAAACCAAAAGACGATATGTTACCAACTTAAGATGGTTTTATTGGCTTATGTCACAGTTCCTTAAAAATAGATTAAAATGTATTACAGTTCATTTTTCGAAATACTTGACGTGGGAACAATAATTTGTTCGATTTTATATGGAACTATGCATCTACAGAAATATATGATCGATAATAACGACACTTAAAAACGTTATGCGCGTGCCAAGATAGTTGTACACAACATACTTGTAGGAATACTAGAGACTAGGGTAATTTCCACTAAAACGTTAATATTTCAATAGCGATTGGAAGCATATTTTTAACTTTGCTAAACGTAACATCAATGGAAACGCATCCTAAGAGTTTAATAAAATAATCAATTATTAAAACCTTCACTTAAATTTAAGTGATATAATAAATAGACATAAATCGTCCATTGATGACATTAACATACATTAATTACATTATCAGTTTCACATTAAGTATTTACAGCAATGCAAACGCTAATCTTGGATAATTTCGCAAAAAACAGACAGTATAGAAAAAGTACGTAAGCACATTACTGATTATGGCTAAAGGCTTCGAGCAACATGGCTTCCGTACCGGGAGGTAGTAGCTTAGCGATATTTTACTACTTCAATAGATCTGGCGTTTTGTACGGGAGGAAATGTGCACACAAATAATGATGACACCAACACATAAAAAATGAAATAAAACAGAGCCGAGAACCAGAAACCGGATTTATCGCTCTTCCGATCCGAAATTGTACGGTCGAACGGACTATATGTTGGTAAGTAAAACCAATAATTTTATTAAATATAACGATTTTGGTGTTTAAATGTAAATAAATGACCATAAAACGATAAAATTTAAAATAAAAATAAGAAAAAAGTTACATGTCAAATGTAATACCATCTTTTTGTAAACTTGATGTTCCAGATCTCTTTACAGCAGAAAACTGAATAATTCAGCATTTTTAGCACAGTTCCGTTCACGGGCGCGGCTCGACTCTGTCTTGTTTGAAATCCAAACGATAGTTTTATTAAATGCATATGCTCACTTGGGCTTGTACTTTGACAAAGGGTAAAGCAGCATATAGCTACTCCCTACCGTGCTGCTCGAAGGGTACAGCTAGTAATGTTTAAAAATTTCGCCAGTATGCCATTGTTAATTATATTGGTATACGATGGTACGTTGCTAAAACCCATGGGCGATATTTCTATATCATCTCTACTCTGCGTTATGTTAATTAATATGATGTATGAATATAATTTGTATGAATATTGCTTGAACAGATATGGTTCCATCCACTATTCTACAAACAATACAATTTTGTGAATTGTAAATAAATGGGACAATAATTCAATATACTTAAGAGTAAAATGCGGTCTATTGCGGGCCTAGCCTTTAAAATCTTCTAACTATCCTCACTATTCTTTTATTGTATAAAAATATCTTCATTTGAAGAAAGCATTATTCAAAGTAGTACCTTTAGTATAAGAAAGAGTAGGAACTCGTAAATCAATGATAAATTTCGTACTTTTAGTACATATATAGTTATATCAATTCACTATTGGCAAATTTACCATATTAAGGTTAGATACAGTACCCGTACAATAAGGAACAGTTGAACAGAGACTAAAATTGAAAAGAAGGTACTAAAATTTTTAAAGCATATACAACAGAAGGCATATCAAGACAATAAAATGTTGAAAAAGAGATTTAATCAAAATCGATTCGGGGCAATCTCCCCATAGCCATCACTATCTACTATTTAATCCCTCCTCCCTGTATAAAACCTACCTACCGCCCACAACAGACCTCGATTGTCATCGTCATATCACTACCACTAAAGGCTAAGACTACCAGTCACCGCTTAAGACGCTCTCTCTTAACTTAAGATCTAAGTAAAATATTGGTGTCCGCTACGCTGCAATTAAACTACCATGTCTTAAATCCTGGCAGGATGAAGACGGAAGAACTGGAAAAAATTGTTGAAATTGGAAGAACAAGTAATAAGATGGATAGATACAGGTCAAATTGCCTCGCTTACTTAAAAAAGGGACGAAATGACATCGTCATTGATTTAAAAAAATACTGTTGAAAGTTACATTATCAGTGGGTAGCATAGGCAACACTATAATTGATGCAGAGAAAGTAGTGGGAAAACAGCTAATATCATACCGCGTATAAATTAACTACCAACATTCCGTTGAAGGGACGACTTAGCCTGTCAAATATGAACAACTTTTCCCATAGGACCTGTTATGGGAACTCAAAAAATTTGGACTGTTTTTTACAAATAAACGGACAATAAGGAACACACAAGTACACTTTTTTCAAAAAAAGTTGTTCATTTTGTCGGGCTGTGTCACCCCTTCAAACAACTGACGGCGGTAATACACGGCAAATATACAAGTTGATTGAAGTAAATGATGCTTCTTATGCAAAGAAAACTGAGTATTTGAGTTTACAACCCATTACCGTTTCCATGATGATAACCACCAATTTGGTCGATACAATTTTGCTTTGCGTATATATCTAGTTGGAGCGTAGCGAACCAATCATGCAACGCTAGTCAAAAAAGGTATACGCTGATCACGACGCCGATGTTTGGTACCTTTTACCCTTTTTAGCTAACGTCGCAATGCTGTCTTTACAACATTAAACATAAAGAGACATAGTAGTACAGTCTTAGTAATTGATGATAATATGTATTGAATAAGATTAAAATGACAGTAGACTGTCGTAATCATACATTTAAAAAAACTTTATTGCAAACGAATTAACCATAGCCTGAAACAGATCTCGCACGGCGACAGAGGACCTCCTTCTCTCTCTGTCGAGTCCGTTCGAGAAGTTTCCACAAAGCGCAGTTTTAGATATGCTTCTATCTTTTAAATAAAATATATGCTCCATCGCAAAGCGTTTACGTAGCAAACATTCATAACCTTCTTTTTATCTCTTTATTTTTATCGAAAGTTATCCCTCTTTGATATTTTATGTGCTCCTTTTGGTTCATCAAAATTATTTGTTATTATTTACTTAAACATCCTCAGGCAGGAACATTTTAGCTAGGTATGTCAATGAGACATAAGGAAAATTGATGGAAAGTACTAGATTGCGATGGTTAGAGATAAAGATGGCGCAGACAAAAGAAGGCTTATACCCAGAAGTGAGTTGTAAAAAGCTGATGATGATGATGCAGTACCCCCATTAAAAACAATAAATGTTATAATCCCGTCCGACAGTAAAGGATACATATATGAGCCAGTATATGTCCGTGATGTTTTGAGAAACAAAAAGCTCTCTTACGCCCACTCTACATGAGGGTAGGTGGGGGTAACGAGCTAAGGTACTCGAAGAACTCTGCGATCTGAATACCAATAGCGCGTAGGAGGTATCAGAATTTGAGAGATTTTGCGAACAGTGCCACTGTCGCTTGCGTCTTATCGCCGTTGAAGCGGCGCAGCTCAACGATGGCCTGCGGATAAAAAGGAGTATTACTTCATACAGCGTGATTTTTAACCTCTGAACTATATTGAGATCTCGGAATGAGAATCCCTAATGGAATACAAAAGGTGAAAAGCTAAAAATAAAATAAACCTCCCATACCTGGACGAACTTCTATGAAAAGACAATCTTTTTTTTTGTTTATCATAATTTGTGACAAAATATTGGGAGTAAGCTCGATAAAAAAGTAAGCACTCTTACACGTTATGCGGTATAAAAATGCTGTAGGACACAACGAACGGATCGCGAGCACGCATTTCACATTTACTCGTAATTTTCACTTAGATACCGAAACACGTAATTGGACATACGATAAACATAATATTGAGAACTTATGATATTCGTTACGTTGTACCGAGACATTTTAATATGATGTCCTCAATAACCCTAATATTTTTAAGCAAAAGAAAATAAACAAAACATCATATAGAAGATTGACATAAGCTTACTTGTTCCCTGGTGAATCCAAGAGCAACGATTTCTTCAACTTCGGTCTCCCCGAACTTATCTGTTGGCAAGATGGTCTGGCTAGGATCGCTCAGGCCTGGGAATGAGCAGAAAATATTTTCAATCATAGTTCATATAGGAAATATAGTCAGGGCTGTCATCCTCAATTGCCTGTCCGGTGGCTGCAGTTAGGGCATCGGGTATTCCCTTCCCAAATGTAAGAAATTCCTATTCTTCCCCAGCTAAAAAATGCTTCCTGTGGTCAGGCATCGGAAGCAAAAGAAGAAACTGCGCTCGCCAACCCGCCTACCAAGCGTGCTGAGTATGGCAAAAACCTTCTATGGAACGAAGAATCCTTGGAAGAGGCCTTTATCCAACAGTGGACTTCTAACTACTAACGACTGGAATGATGATGAATAAAAAATAGGATTTGATATGTACGTGTTGTCGGGTGAACGCGGTAGCAGTAAGATTGTTCACTACATAGCGCGCGCGGAACGCATGCGATTTTGCTTTACCGCGTCATTGACACGCACATACTCTTCTTTGATTTCGCTGAAGTTGGGTAAAAACTAAAATAATAGCACGACATAATAGTGAAGAATGGGAACTTACCAATGCGTAGTCCACTGCTCTGGGTACTGGTAGATTGAGCGGCAGGGGCGGCTCGGGGTGCCGACCCGGACGCAGCATCTACAGAAAAGAGGATAACGTCAGCCTGCGTAATATTCGCAAATAACGTCTCAAAATGCTCGCAAATAATGTGCATGCACATTACAGATAAATAGTGTTTAATTACGAGTATGTATAGAATATGATGTAAGGCACAAAATACTTACTAGTTTCGATTCTAGTGCAGGATAATTACTATCTCTATTTACTAGTCAATGACAGACATACTTCTATCAACTATACTTTGTAAATGTAGGAACGTGTAATGTAAACTATTCGTGCTAAGCGCAGGGTATGGTTGAATCACTTGCAGTGCCTACGTTAACAAATATGCATTTTCAATATATGCCAGATAATTAGAGTTACCAAAGAATCCCTTTATTGAAGTTATAAAATTTAATCTGTGCCATCGATACGCAAAGAAGTGCTGCATTAGCAAATTAGCAGAATAAGCAATGCTACGGACCCTCGCTTTTGAGGGTCCCTCGCCTGTTCCTAAAAGCAGCAAACATAAACCCAAAGACCAGAATAAAAAGAATTGGATGCATTAATTCGTTTGTTGGCTACAGTAGTCTCAGTTTCAAAGGCACCTTATTAGACATGTGCGCCGATTTATACAAGACCGGCGCGGCGGCGGTGTCTGGTCGTAAAATAGTGGGCTTCGGCGTGATCGGCGTGGGAGTAAAATATTTATCATTATAGTAAAAATCATCATTATTAATCGGTTCCTTTTGGTATCCAATCAACATCTTATATCTCAAAACTGCCTGACTAGCTCCGTGACGCAGCGGTCAACACGCCAGCCTGCGACACGGAGTGACCGGGTTCGATCCCCGGCCAGGTCAAGATGGAAAATGATCTTTTTCAGATTGGCCTGGGTCTTGTATGTGTATCTATATATGTATTTGTTATAAAATATAGTATCGTTGAGTTAGTATCCCATAACACAAGTCTCGAACTTACTTTGGGGCTAGCTCAATCTGTGTGATTTGTCCGTATATATTTATTTATTTATATCTCAAAACAATTCTGAATAGGTACCTACATGTGATAATCAGCAGTGGTCGGAATAGGTAGATTGATTTTATGTACTTGCATCATGAAGTGCCAATGTCATACATAACATGGATAAGCCTTTTCCCCAAGATTCGTTTCAGTACTTACGGGATTGAATTAAATATATTTGATGTATGATTTTTTACAGCAGTATATTTGAAATGTATAAAAAGGTAGTAAGACATTTTTAATTGATTTACATAGTATTTTTTTAAGTAATGTAGGGAATGTGACTTTTTGTCCAATCGCAAGTTACAATATGACTAGTGTAGTAGATTTTTTGTTATATGTTCGCTATTTACTACTACTAGTAACTTTTATTAATTTATTTATTAAATAATTAATTTAATAAATAAATTAACAAAAGTTACTATTTATATCAATATTTTTTTAAGAAGATCCAGAAATAAGTACATAAACCAAAGTTAAATCACGTTTTCACAACACAAAAAGTAACAAGTGCACTCTATGACGGAGCGAAAAGCTAATAATGATATATTCTTCATCCTACACGTAACGATTTTAAAACCCCGAAAAACAATTAGAATCCCGGTATCCCGGAGGCATGTCCATATTAATATATACGTGTCAGTTTATTGACCTCAAATCAATCTACCTATTCCGATCTCTGATAATCAGCAATGACTTAAAGATTATCAAGGATAAATATTACTATATCCACTCTAACAGGGTTTACTCTAGGCCGAAGTAATAAAAATTGGTACAAAATCATCGGCGGCGGCAGCGCGGCCAAAATGGACGTCTGCGGCGCACACGTCTACATCTTATTTTAGGGCTCCTCATTTTCCAATATGCTACGGGCCCCAGGCTAGCTCAAACTAGCCTTACCGGGATTAATCCCGCAGTCTTCTTTCCGACTAAAACCATGCACTGCGAATGGATTCTAGAAATAGTAAAATAAAAAGCGCATGCACAAATAGATAACACTGTGGTAGGGACTACTGAAATGTGATATAAGAACGTCAAAAAAAATCAAACACTACAATACAGCAGTTCATTACAAATAAAACAAACATTATCTTAGCGTCATACACAAACGATCAAAATATATAACTATATCTAAAAACAGAACAAAACACAATACTCATTATAGCCTTCTTGAATGTACGGAGATGCAGCCGCACGACATCACTAATTACCTACTCGTTAAATGTGTAAAGCCTACCTCACATGCAAACACAAGTTTTATAACGCGATATACCAATGATGTTTGTAATGTTTTATTAATATTGATTAGATTATGAATTGTTCATCATCGTCTCGGTCCATCTTCCAACCACTGCTGAGCATAAGGCTTTCTTCGTTGACAAAGAATTTCTTCGTTAGTACTTTATACTACGAGTAAATTTATCTTCGACATTCCCTTGAAAGAGTGGCTCCGCCCGTCATAATGAACAACTGTGGCCAATGAACTCGAAAAAATCGGCATTTCTTTGCAAGTTTTCACTCTGCAATGTGTGTCTGCGATAGTTCCGATAGTAAAAGTTGTTCGTTTTGACTGGCAGAGTCATTCCTTCCAGGGAACGTCGAAGGTAAATTTAATAAGGAGTTTCTAAAATGTCTACTAACTACCACATGATACCGATAAGGTCTGGAACTTAATTTTTGAACTGGTAAAAGCGATTCGCCACTCGTTGTGGCGATTCGCCACTCGTTGTGGCGATTCGCCACTCGTTGTGACGCCAGCAAACTTTAATTGTTTAAATAGAATGAAGTATATATCAAACAAAATTAATTTGACATTTTGTACGCGTATTTGTACGAGTGTTCTCGTGCGACCATTCGAAATACCTATGCGAACAATAGTAGCAAAACATGGCCCTATTTTGGTACTATTGTAAAGATTTGAATACGGAAGCTTGATAACGCGTGGCGGATCTCAAGCTACTCCTTGAGTCAAATATTGTATAATATTTCACAGAAGCAACTGCCAAATGTATGTACACCAACAGCTTTTGGAATATTTTAATAGGTGGCATCCATAAATTCGAGGGGGTCGAGCCGAATCTGTTAAAATTTAACGCAATTTCACGAGGAAATGTTAATTATTGCCAAAATCACTTCTGAAATTAATGGAAGCCGCCTTAGAAGAGAATAGAGGGCATCATTGTCTTACTCTGAAAATATACCATTTTTACATAAACCTTAAAATTCGGCGGCAGCGGCAAGTGTCGCGCATTACACGTATAAAATTACATTTTTTATGGCAAGACAAAACGCGTCGCGATCCGAAGGTTTTGATGGTCCTTTTGACATTCAATGGAACTTGCGTTTGTTTTTTTTTTTCTTGATTTTATTTTGATATAATCATTTAATCGTTGAACATTGCAGTTGTTAAAGTTAGTACATAAATTAGTTGGAAAGTTGATAAAAATTTGAGAAGGTGTAATGTACATACATACATATTTCACGCTGCCTGAAGGACCTACTCAAAGTTTTAATCAGCTTTGGGAATATGCTATATCATTTATATTAAATCACTTAATACTGTTTTGTCGCGGTTATTACATTATTTTTACACCTATAGTTCCGAAAACTTTGCAGTTTTCATGGTCGCATGTAGTCTAAGTTGACATATTTTATAAAGTTGACATTGTGTTCTATGAACTATGCAAAACTACCGCCTACAATATTTGTTGAGAACGTTCCAGATATACGTAGTATTGGGCCAGTGTCTGAAGGTCTTTCAGTCGGTATCGTCAATAAAAGTCAGATTCTAGAAATGTCAGATTCTACCAATGTCGGATTCGATAAACGACAGATTCTTAAAACGCCAAGTTCTAAAAATGTCAGATTCGACAAATGTCAGATTTTTTTAAAATTTTGGAAAAAACTTACATTTTTGAAACTGGTAGAATTAGTTGATATGAAGTTATAATCTAAACTTGTGTGTACAGATTTTTTTGTCAATGCAAGATTATAATAGCTCATAATGAAAAAACTTTTTACGGTTTTGTCATGTTTATTTCAAAACATCAACAACGATTCCAATATCCTTATCCTTACTAATATTATAAATGCGAAAGTGAGTTTGTTTGTTTGTTTTTTTGTTTGTTTGTTTGTTACGCTTTCACGCCGTAACTACTGAACCGATCATCATGAAATTTTGCATACAAGTTCTCTGGAGTACGGAGAAGGACATAGGCTACCTTTTATCCCGGGAAAAAGTACTATACCCGAGGGATCGACATTAACGCGGGCGGAGCCGCGGGCGAAAGCTAGTATACTATATTATAATACTTTGAAAATAAACGCGATACAATCGGATAGAATTATTTATTTCCAATAGCTCATAATTCAAAATTTTGCGTTAGAAAATTCTTAAAAATATCTTTTATTTGCAATTTGCCAAAATTGTAAGGGAATTGAAAAACGAGTTTTCGATTATCATTTAATAACAAAGAATTTGTAGAAAGATACAAAATTACAAAGGTTTTATCGCGTTTATTTTCAAAGTATTTTAATACATATCAACTAATTATACCCGTTTCAAAAATGTAAGATTTTTCTATTATTTTGAAATATCTGACATTTGTCGAATCTGGCATTTTTAGAACTTGGCGCTTTAAGAATCTGTCGTTTATCGAATCCGACATTAGTAGGATCTGACATTTGTTAAAATCCGACATTCTTAGAATCTGGCGTTTTAAACTCATCTGACATTTCAAGAATCTGACTTTTATCGACGATACCTTTCAGTCTTGTGATGAGCTTGAGATTTTATTAAATTAATGACAGGACCCCAAGCTGGTGGTAACGGCCAACCATCCTCTCTATTGAAATTAGGATGTTCTTATTTCAAAAGCCTTACAAATCATTATTGAAATGTATCTGTTTTCTTTTGCAGAGACTTAAGGATGATCAAAACGCGTATACAGTGGTTGGGTTTGCCCAGAGCGTACGTACACAGACTTGGTTGAGCATCTATTCTTCATGTCAACTTTATGTTCTTTAATACAGGTACCAATGCTTCTCTTTGTTTGCACAATGTAATAAACGCGAAGTGATTTAATCATTATTAAATAAAACCCTTCACCCTCTCATTAAATCTGACGAGGCTTTAAGCAAACGCCTGTGGTTCTAAAAATTAATTAACTGACATGCAAAAGATTACTTCATCATCGGGTCTTTTAGCCTTCACTGCAGGAGTATGACCCTCTCTATACTACCGAAGCCATACTTGATCAAAGCAGACAGAGGATTTGGCCTACACTCTCCTCGCTGGCCAGACGGGCTGGAGAGGTCTCAGTGATGTTTATGAGCTGTGTTTAGCAATATTTCCTAAGTCGCCTCTTGCGACCTACACGAGAAGACTAGGAGTTGTCCTATTCTACTCTGCCGGAAACCTCACGGAATACTTACATATAGATTACTTGTAGAAAAACCTCGCAGGGCTAAATGGTTAACATCATGACCAACGTTTGTTCTACGATTTCTGACATACATAATTAATTAAATAAAAATGATTTTTCAAGTCTTGTGACATCTGTAATTCTATGTTACAATCATAAACGAAAGGTCGACGGTCGCGCGCGTATACCACCTTTGTGATGCGTGTAGGGTAGTTAACATTCGACAGGAAAATTAATAGTAGGGGGGAGGCCTGGATGAAATGTGTATTTACTCGAGCGTCGTGGGAACCCATTTTACTTTGAGGATTAGGTGGTAAAAAGACAAAAAGGTTATATGATATTTTTCATTTGATCGGTGGGAAGAGCAGCTAGGGGGTTTCAAAAAATTTAAAACGAGCATAATTGTCATATGGAAATACTCGAGCGCGTCTAATTAATGCAAGATGGCTTTATAACATGCCAAAAATGTTGTGTTGCAATCATATGACGATTTGACCATGACGTCAGGGGGTGGAAGGGTAACAAAAGTGCAGACAAAAAGTCGAAAAAATCATCTGTGTATCCTCGTGCGTGATTGGTTCTTTTTTTATTTGTAAGCAAATTCTAGAATAGCTGGGAACATATAATGTAACGATATCCATATGTTGTAGCAAAAATAAAAAACAAAAAACATAACACCCCTATATTAAAATCGGATATATGGGGGAGGTACTTATACAGTGTCCGAGGCATTCCTCATATCTTAATCTGACGCACTCGAGTTCATCCCAAAATCCCCTCGTGGGCTCCTTTATTATTTTACTATATTTATTTTTGTATGAAAGTAAAATCTAACAAATTATCAAAAGTCGTAGAACAATCGTTGTATAAGATTAGCAATCTAGTCCTGTGACTTGAAGTTATTAGTGTTTTTCAAGTAACCCTGTATAGTATGAACTTGATGAATTAATAATGAAAATTGCATAGGTCCTCTAACATAGCCACCAAATAAATTCCGCCACAGGCTGTCAGTTTACAACTTCGCTAGATGTATCATGACCTAAAAATATATATCGAACCATATAAGCACATTTACAAACCATACAAAACCCACATAAAAACAAAAGCTACACGGAAACAAACAAAAAAATTATATATTATACTGTTTTTATTGTGTTACAATACTGATTTATGTGAAACGCCAAGTAAAAGCACAGGACACATTAAAGGTTAGGTTACAAGTTACTTCTTTTTACCGCGCCCACCTTGCTTGGACTTTTCCAGTGCCTCCTTGACCTGGCGTTCCTCGTGGTCCCGGACGGATTGGTTGACGATCTCGTCCTCGGAGTAGCCGGAGAGCCGAGCGCACTCCGGCAGTTCAGACTCTGGCAGGAAGGGAGTCTCGGTGCCTGTTGTCCCGATTCGGAGAACATTACGTTTCAGGTCTATGTTGCACTGTGTAAAAATATTATCAATATTACTACATAGATATTATCACCTCTGTATCCCGGGGTAGACAGAGTCTAAATCCATAAGAACCAAAGACTTTTGAAAAGTAATTACTCATTGTGTGCTCGTATTGTTTTAGACACATGCCACAGCTAATTAATCTCTTTTTAGGTCGTTTCGTATACATTGTTCATCAACTATCACATCCAATGCCTTTTGGTAACATATTTCCTCTCTGAACATATACAAACCCAGTATGAGACTTTCCAGTAACTGATGCTCCATTCATCTTTATGGCTCTCCAATATCATCAGAACATTTGTATCTCTCATGCATGCAAGTTTCTTCCTACTGTATATACTTTGGAAATTGACAGTGATTCTAGTAGCTTCCATGCCATTCGTAGAATATAAACAAAACAAATGTTATTAAAGGCACAAACCTGATGCCTCTTGAGCATGTCTAGACCGAGCAACATGTCCATCGGTTGTTCCTCCAGCACAGAGAATGAGGTGGTGAGAAAGTCTTTCTCGATCCGCATTTGCACCATATGGATGCGGCCAATGATGCGCTGGACGCCAACTCCCTTTGCAATACCGGCCCATCTGTAAAAAATATTAGCTATGAGAATAGGGTATTTTCGTAGTTTTCGATAAATATGTCAAATTGTTCATAATATCATAATTAAAACATTTGCAATCTGGCCTGCATGGTGAATTTGTTTTTTAAAGAAAAAAAATAAGAAAGAAAAATTGGTTATTAGCGTCAAATATCATGCTAAAATATAACATTTTTGTAGATTCAGTATTCTAAACATAACGGTAAACCGATGTCCACCAGTAAGACTAGGCATCTTGCAATACCCCGACGCTGGTCTTCCGGAGACACCGGCCAATCGAGAAGTACTACTACGCGCTGCGTTGACACGACGAACCGTGCATATATTAATTTAACAATTATGAATTCAACATATAGATAAAAATGATGATTAATTGATTGTTTCTTTTCTTTCAATTCAACATTAATGTTTAATTTAAATAAATAATAAAGCCGCCAAAAAGCTACAGACCGTCAAGTGTTGTCATGACGTCACCTGCTGGTAAATCCCTGCTGGAGCTGTCAAACTAAACTTCGATTGATATTACTGTTTACAAGCAGGTGCCAGTTTTGCTTCAGCAAATCCCGTGCGTTTTGAATCACACATTGTCAAACGTAAAAATATAATTATTTTATTTAGAATAAAGTGTTGATTAAATTGGTTTAAAAAAATGTTTAATGATAAGCTAACAACAGTTTCATGTATATTTTCATCGTAGGATAATTGACTATTGATGATATGATAATGCTTAATACCAAGTTGCTAACTGTCGAGCCACAGCGCGTCAGAGTGAACATTTCAGCCTATTTATTATTGGCTCTTTATGAAACTGAATTGAAAAATTGTCGAAAGGTCACTATGTACAGGGACGATCGCTCCCGGCTTAATGTACCTAGGGACCCGAAACCCAGCCCCTGCCGTAACACCTATTAGACTGGTCAAATTAGACCAAAAAAGAAGTATGATAGTACATAAATTCCGATCAAGCTGAATTAATTTAGTTGAGTTAATTTGTTTAAAACAATTCAAAGCTATACTTGCGCAAAATTTTACTCAAGGTCAAAGGTAAAAAAACGGGTTCTACGCGATTTTCACCGAAACGGTAACGTTTATCACAAAATTACCTCAAGGGAAAAATTGTAGATCATAAAATTGCCTAATGTAAAAATAAGCCTTCGCAGGTAGTTTATCACGTCAAATCACATTTAAAATGATGTAATTTAAGTACTTAGAAATATTAAATTTATTAATTAATAATGTTCAAAAACTACTAAGTAGTAGTCTAGCACTTTGGAACCGACCACTGAAGAGAAGAAAACACCGAAAGAAACTCTTTTCAACAGTAGTGGTCGCTTATTTGCCTGAAGAGCATGTTGTATGATATTACTTTATCTTTCTTTTCTTTTCACATGTTTCTGTTTTCGTGTCATATAATTTGATTATTTCGTTCACGTTCCACATAAATTAGATACAAAATATCTAATAGCTAATGTGTAATGGGAAATAGTTTGCAAGTCTTTCATTTCAGATCTATCTTTACCCGACTACGGCAAAGCCAAAATTAGTGTTATGATTTTGGTCGCTATGTACATATGTATGTTCGTTTGTTCTCATTAACTAACCACCATAATTTGACATTATATATATAGATGCCTCTTGACCTTCCGCTGGTAATAGTGTAAAGGACGATTTAAATGTTTTATTTTGTTTGATATTATAGCGGCATTAGATATACACAACCTGTGAATTCAAGTTTCTACTCGGCATCGGAGGCTTAGAAATAGGGTCCCGTTTTTACCCTTTGGGTACGGAACCCTAAAGAATATGTCATATTCAAGACTTGTACAAAAATTCAACTTGGCATTTGATGCAAACTGGAACGTCTACTTTGTCTGGACTATAACTAAAGATAATATGTCAAGGTGGACCTTTCAGAAGGGCTACTTTAATTTTATCAAAATACATACAGGTCTGGACTATAACTAAAGATAATATGTCAAGGTGGACCTTTCAGAAGGGCTACTTTAATTTTATCAAAATACATACAGGTATAAACAAATAAAACGCCTCTAGTCGCGGCGGTCAGACGAAGGGTGTCCAATTGATGTTTCCCCCGCCCCCCGCTCACCGCACGTCTGGCGGGTCGATACGTCGCGAAGCCTATTCATAATTATGTTTATGAAAGATGGCAAAAATTTGAGAAATCATATTAGTAGCGATACGGCTAGCAACCCATCATTAATTTAATTCCGTTTTCCACCTAATGCCCACCAACATGCTAAACGTGGCTTTTAGGTTTTATATACTGTCTACCCCGCAAGGGAAAAAACATGATAGTATGTATGTTATGTATGAGGAATGCCTATTACTCTAAAGCCTCTACACAAAGATATTTTGTACTATGGTTAATTAAATTTTGAAGGGATAAACAAAGAATTAATGTCCCAATTATGTAAAATATAGAATACATTATATACTTAGCAGAATTTACAAAACACTGTTTTGTTTATCTGTTAAAAAATGTTTACCTGTTACCGAACAATATATTGTGTTGTGTGCTGCCTTCAATGTTTTAATAATCACTCCACAAGTTATATAAATTTAAAAGCCATCCTCGGCGTGAAAATCCTTGTTTCTTGTAAACGACTAGACTGATTTTGATAAAACATGTCTAAAAACCATCGCTAGAAAGCCTGTTACCAATAAAAACTGCTTGGTTCTTCTGTTTAAGCGCGCTAAGGCTAACCAATCTTATACGATGAATCTATAATTCAATTATTTTTATACAATGATAACAAGGTTAGTGTTACATAGTGCGCCATGCTGCGCCGTCAGGCATACAAAACTCGATACAGTTCTATTGTTTTTATTTAAATGGGTATAATTTAGGTATAATTGAAATATTACAGATAAAAACATCAGTCATGCAAAAAATACATAATTCTTGAATATCTCTGCTACAATTTTATTGCTTTGCTATGAACCGGTATAAAGAATACTGTTGCTTTCTTTCCGAAATGTAACAATATATCTACGTTTCATCTCCTTTCACAATGTTACACACAGCATTTGAACGTCTTAGAATATTTTTAAGAACAATCAATTGAAATGTATTATGAAACGTAATGTATTTTTAAGTGACTATGAAAACGTTGTCCACTGAGTTAGCAGATACGCCGGCTGATCCCTAATTGTTCTCGAATCTCCTTATAGGTGAAACGCCGATTTTCTCCAATTAGTTGCCTGAAGGCCTCATTTTCCTTAGTGATCGCAGTTTAGGACCAACGCCTTATGGTGCTTAAATGCGGTACTTCCCTCCCAAAAGCAGTATGAAGCCGAGTAGCGCAGTTTTGCAGAGTCAGTGAACTTTAAAATCATAAAAACAACATCAAATTTTCGGAAAAATATTTTCGCTTTTATTCCATTTTTGCGACGGACGTCGAACGTGCGTCGAACTTAAACTTGTGATAAAAAAAAAACAATTGACACCTGATTTACCTCCAATTTATTTTAAATCAATGATTGAAGTACATGTGTAAAAAAAAATAGTTGCAAATAAATTTAAGCATTTACGAGCAGTCTGGACTGCAGAACTTCGTGAAGATAAATGAGAGTAAATGAGTGAGAAAAATAGTCGCATCATTATCTTGTATGACCACTATCAGGACTTCAGGACGCTTGTATAAAAAGCAAGTTTGTCTCCACATCAAGCCCGAAAGATTACTCCAGTTTGTTGGGGCCCCTGATGGGTAATGAAAATAAGAAAGTATACTTAAATCACAAAAGGAAGTAAATCCTACTTAGTTCTTTTTGTGATTTAAATATACTTTCATCAATTTTTTTTTTATAGTAATTCAGTATTTTTTTATAGTAATTCGCCAGTCCTGGGCTATGAGTACGTCGTACGCTAGCCTGAAAAATTACCTGGTATCCACAAGTCTCATGATGTTGCACCTCTCGGCGCAGGCGGCGGACATAATCGTCGTCTGCGCTCCTGAGTCAATGAACGCCTTCACGGGGAAGCTGTAATATGAAGCAAGGTTAAATGACAACTCTATATTAAGACTAGATATTAATATCGTGGTATGATTTTGTCGTCTCATCTCATTGTACGCTCTTAAGGTCGGGCCCTTTCAGGAAAGTATCTTGACCTTAAAGAACGAGAATTATTGCGAAGCAAGGTTAAATAACAATTCGTAAGCCCAGATAAAAATACCTTGGTATCTTTTTGTCATATATATTTTTATTATACGCTCTTGAGGTATATGGGCCCAGAGTCCTTGGAATGTCCGTGTTTTCATCCAATCAACAATATATGTAATACAAGCTTTCGCCCGCGGCTCCGCCCGCGTCAATGTCGATCCCTGGGGAATATTACTTTTTCCCGGGATAAAAGGTAGCCTATGTCCTTCTCCGTACTCCAGAGAACTTGTATGCAAAATTTCATGATGATCGGTTCAGTAGTTACTGCGTAAAAGCGTAACAAACAAACAAAGAAATAAACTCACTTTCGCATTTATAATATTAGTAAAGAAGTAAAGATAAGGATAGGATATATCACAAACAAAAGAAAAAAAATAATTTGTAGATAAATGTGAGCAAAATGTGTACTGCAAAATTCAGAGACCCAGCTTATCAATGTTGAACAGTTCTCCACCGCCAGACTGATCATTATACTGCAATTGTCTGATTTAAATGCGTTTTACATTTCAATCAAAGCGGGAAGTCGATCAAGTTTACAAGAATTCTATATTAAGCCTAGACATAAATACTTCTGGTTATAATTGTTGTATGTCTTTAAAGCTCAAAGGTCAGTTGTGATATTTTCCAGAAAGGGTACTCTGCCTGTGTCATAAAGTGTTCTGTATTCACGGAAAAATTTTGTTCCTTTTGCCATGCCATTTTTTAATCTATCATATTGAATCTAAACAAAGAAACAAATAACTGCTACAATATCTGATGTACATGTACATCTGATTTATACCTAAAACCTAATTGAACAAATGTCTCTCCGAATACTAAGTTGCAATGCAAACAAGGAATGCTATTCAAAACTTGGACCAAGTCGCAAAAGTACCAATTGAGTATAATTCTTCGAATGCATCAACCTTAGCCTTGGAATTGAATCAATTTAAAACACAATTCCAGTGGTAGAGGCCACTTTATTGATGTACTTTAGTTTTATGTGGAAATAAATCTGAACATATGAGGATCATATTTGCTAAGTAGAATGGTTTGTATCTGAATTAACAAATCAGATATTTATATGGTGTGCGAAGTCGTGGGAAAAAACTAGTTTGGCATATATTATTTAAGATTATGTTTAATATTTTTCGGCTAAAACATTGTTTCCTGTTGAATTGATAAAAACAAACTATTATTCATATTGAAAGCTTGATAGCGACTTTGTAAAGATCACACCCACATGTTTACATCATGCATGGGTCACATTCATAAGACAAAAATACACTCCTTTGTTTATGAGTCTTACCCGAAAACAAATAACGAGTAGGGTCAAATGGGATCTTGTATCTACAGAGTAATTGCTGTTATTGGATCCAATTTAAAATTAAGAATGTAGCAGCTTTTATTTAGCTTTTTCGGCTGCGGCGTCTGTCTATGAGTTAGTGACCAAATTGTGCATTCCAACCTTGAGTTTGACTGTGAGTTTTTATACAAAAATATGTTTTTATTTTACAAGAGTATGTTTATATGGTGTACTGGCCGTAGGACAACGATTGTGGAATCATGTAACCTTATGGCAACTTCACCATGCGTTTTTTCTGCGGCAGTAAGCGTGGCGTCATTGATCTTCATACGTTTAAAAAATTTGCAGCAGATATGCTGCAAAAACCCCATGCAGTGGATCTGTTGCAATGCCTGCAGTTCTAGGACACTTAAAAAACCGCACCGCATTGCGCTCACGCCCAAGGGGTAGTCAGATTTGGAATTACAAGAAAACTATTAAAAAACTTTTGTATATGACTTAGTTATACCCTCTAACTTTCGACTTACCCTTTAGAAGGAATTACCAGCTTGGAATATCTGGTCTTGTGCCCCTAATCTATGTGTCCTGCACTAGGTTGGATTTGTTTGAAGCCAAAACAAACCATTTAAAAGAAACTTACCCGTTCACGTGGCAGTTGATGTACAGCATGACTACGGTGCCAAAGGTCTCTGGGTTGTATTCCATGGCAGCCTCCATGTTTGCTTCAATATTCTTTTGCCTAATCTCTTCAGCGATCATTCTTTGTGCTTCAGTATCAAAGGGATCTGAGTTCATCATCCTAAGGAATTTTAACTTTTTTTTTATAATCAATAAATAAACATACTTTATACCACATTACAAGCGCTATTCATTAATAGCATGAGGCACAAGTTTTTTTTATGAATAATTTGAGTGCGTTTGACCTCTATCTTGCCTGGTGGTGAATGGTTTTAGGGAATGAGTCTTTCTTACATTCCCTAATCTAAACAATCAATTGCTAGTGCATTATCTAATAAATTTGGAGATTTCCTTGGGTCAACATTCTATTTGTCGTAGATCAAAATTAACATGGAAATTTGTACCTGATTCTTTGTTGCTGGCGCTCGGTCCTCGCAGATATTTGTTCTCGAAGAACCGATGCAAATGTGTCTATGTAAAAACAACAAATTTAAATTTACAAAAACATTGGTATAGAAATTCAAATAGTATTTAGTAATATCTCAGGGGCTTACCTAGGTTGCCACTGAGAAGGGCGTCGGCTAGTCTTGGGTTGTTTTGTTTTAGCAATGCAAGTTGGTCTGGGTTAGCTAGAAACATCTCTCTAATGATGCGAGGATCCTCCTCGACTGGGGGGTTGCGGGCCGCCATAGAAGTGCTTGCTCCAGTTGGCACTTGAATGTTGCTGAAGTCTAAACTAGCTAAACCTGACGGCAAAGCTGCAAGGTAGAACAGATTTTTGCTTTTATATAAAAAAATGTTTGGACCAATTTGGTAGTTTATGACAGGCGTGTCATTGTTTTATTTTTTTTATTTATGACATTGCATTCTCATAAAAATAAGATAAAAATGCCAGTGCGTCCTCTGACAGTAAATAGACGCGCAATGTCATAAACAGCTAAGGATGACAAAGCAGATTCAAGCAGGTGCAGTGATAATAGTGGAAAGGTGTACATACTCTGGCTGGAGTCGTTGAGATTGAGATTCGACGCTGATTGCAGCATATGCAGAAGCACGATGACATCCCCGTCGTGCACTCCATGGTCCTTCAACGATTTCTTGTCGTCTAGAAGAGGCTTGCCATTGAAGTTCAATGTGATATCTTTCGCGGGAAATCCAGACTCTATCTCACAAAATGCTTTAAAGTTCTCCAATTCTAAATCTTCTGAAACGTCCAAGACGAATATCTCGTCGTTTAAAGTAGTAACTGTGACTTTCATTGTGATTTTTGCCGACTTGGGACGAACACTGAACGCGGGTGTATATTTGTGCTGTGCGTTTTATATACCGGGAATGACTAGCGAAAACATTTTAGACCACCATCACTGGCCGCACTTTAGTTCTGTCTTTTAAAATGCATTAATAAACTTTTGGTTGGATAAAATACCCTTCCCAGCAAAATTTGTTCGAGTACGGGGTAGATTGTAGGAATAGGTGGTGTTGCTTTAGTAAAAAATGGACTAGGTACCGACGGTGATATCGATTTTACTGGTATGGTCATCAACCTTTGCAATGATGGGGGAAACTCGATTTGTTATTTTTTGTCTTGATTAATTCATCGATTCTATTTATTCGACTGATTTAAACTGTCACTGTGTATGTATCTATCGACTTTCCCCTATAAAAAAAAATAGTAAGATTTAAAACAATAACAAAAAATGGAGTTCTTGGCGGGAATTTCAGCGGACCGCACGGTTTTTGTTTTAGATTGTTTTGCAAATTGTTTCTAGTGGACTTTATAATGTGAAATCGGTGTAATTTGGTGTTATAAATACCCATGTTTATGAACAAAGTGTGGAATAACTAAAATAAAGTGTCATGGTGCGGCTGTAGTGAGATTTACTTACCGGGCTGGTGTTTGCTCGCCTCGTTGCGACATTTATGATCAAGCAAGTGGATTAGTGGGAATGATCGCCAAGGGCTCTGTCGAAATCAGCAAAATGAATTACACCATCATTTCGTTGATACACAAGCAAGAATAACTCGAAAAGTAACTAGGCACTGGCTAAAATAACCTTCTGAATGAAGTTTGAGGGCCAAATAGAACAAAAGAAAGAAAAAGAAACAAAAAATATTATTCGCACATTTAAGACACCAGACACCATACAACATTATACGAAAATCACTTAAAACACGTTTCTAGCGTTCTGTACGAAACTTATCTATAGTATCACTCATATGTTTGTCTGTCTGTCACACAAAGTCACGACACAATCAATTTGCTTCGAGTCTACTTAAGTAGTTGAAATTTTGAAAACTTATACATTTTTAAGATTTAATGCCATGATAAGAGGGTTGGCTGCTTTTTCGCCCAACGGATTATTACTTCATTTTTTTAAAGATATTTTAATTATTACACTGATTATTTTTAGTTATAATCAGTGTAATTTTAAAAAATATTATCTGTTCTTTCTTTAAAAAAAATGAGGTCAAGTGCGAGTCGGACTCGCCCATGGGTTCCGTATCAGCAAGTAACATAATATAAAAGATCTTCTTATGCACTTGGGGACAGGTCTGGTCGGCCTCTTTGAGACTGCTGTGTATAATATAAAATATTATCATTGCACACTCGATCGCTAACATCTAGTCACTCCGCTGTCCGTCTGTCTAGATCCTATTTTTATGCGATTTTAAAACTCAGAAATACAAAAAACTATTTTTTCGAATTAAGGGGTGGTTGCTAAAAGGGTTGAAAAAATAATTAATTACTTAAGCCAGAATCTGCATTTTTCCCATTTTTAACAAAAGTGATGGATTTCACCCCTAAAATGCAAAAAAGCGCAAGACGAGCATATGCCACTTTTGAAGTAGAGGGTAAAACATACTCAATTCTAAATTTTCATCCAAATCTATGAAGGTTCAACGAAATCGGAGGTTGTAGCTTATTTTTGCTTTTATTGACTGTACTAAGGAAAATCTTAATGCGGCTTACAGAATACAGCTACTTAGGTACCAAATTTCAACAGTATAGTTCTTATAGTTTTGGAAAAAAAGTGGCTGTGTCATACGGACGGACAGACAGACCATTTGGCCATTTGGCTACGGAACTCTAAAAAGTAGGTACTTATGACTCAAACACGAACATGTTTAATATTAATTTTATTTATATTTAATTATTTATTTTTAATGTGAATATATAACCAAATATTCTGTGATTATTTCAAGCATCTACCTGTTGCCGTTATCAATATCGAACAAAAACAAGTAAAATATCACGTTTGTTGTATGGGAGCCCCTTAAATATTTATTTTATTCTATTTTTTAGCATTTGTTGTTTTAGCGGCAACAGAAATAAATCATCTGTGATTTCAACTGTCTAACTAGGTATTATGGTTCATGGAATACAGCCTGGTGACCACGGAGCAGATACAGAGTATCTGCTCCGTGCTGGTGACAGACGGACAGACAGACGTAGCGTTGCCAGAAGGTTACATTTCTTACATTTTTCGTTACTTTTAACCTCCTCGCGTAACATGTAAGTAATTTTTATATTTAAGACAGTTTTCGTAACATTTGAGAACAACGAGATTTGTAATACTAGATTTTTATTGCAATTCAACGCATTCAGTATTTCACTCCATATCACACTCAGAGATGGCTCTGAATAGAAAGCGCCATAATATTATATCATCTAAATAGTCTTGTTAATACGTAATTTCAGCACTCCAGCCAGAGTAATGATTACCCAGTAAGGTATAGACATCGTGACGATCTAGATCTTAGGTCTTTTGGTAAAGACAGACTTAAATAAGACACAGACTATAATAATGGGACAGGGTCCCAGGTTGGTACAGGGTAGGTGGTCTCTTCTCAATCTCTATTATTTTATACAAAAGTCACCGCCGGTATATGCGCGATATACCTACGCGACCGATTAGATTAATGCTATACGTCTGACCACTTTATAGGATAGCGCTGTGTGGTGGGTTATACTCCGACCCCAAAAAACATGTAATTTAAAAAAATACATTAATGTAACTTTTGCTGCAAAAATGTAACATTTCAGGAAACGAAACGTAACTTACGACTCAAGAGCCCTGGCAACACTGACAGACAGATGGACAGCGGAGAGATATTAATAGGGTCCTGTTTTTACCCTTTGGGTACGGAACCCTAAAAATGAGTCAATGGGCTTCTTCAGGGGTCACAATTATGAAAATTATAAATTAGTTTTGCAAACTGTATCGTGCACGTGTAACATGTCAAATGAAAGGGCTTGTTGGGGCTTAAGTTCAGGGTGGCCAAATAACATGCATACACTTTAGTTTTGTAATTTTATTGAAGTGTAAAAAATATTAAGAATTCCTTGTTAAATATAGTATTTAGGGCCGGCAGTTAAACATGGAAAATAATGTCAGACAAAACCAACTCATCACATTTTCCAGTTTTTTTATCACATTTTCACACAATTCTTGCGTTATCTCAGTGACTCTGTCTCGAATATTTTGTATAAATATCATAGACATGTCCCTTTAGATAGCCCAACAGAAAAAGTCAGGACCTGTTAAATCAGGCGATCTTGGGGGCCAATCAATGTCACCGTTTCCCGAAATTAATCGACCGGGAAAAGTTATTTTTAATGATTCTAAAAACGTTAAGTAATCCTTGTTAAATATAGTATTTAGGGCCGGCAGTTAAACATGGAAAATAATGTCAGACAAAACCAACTCATCACATTTTCCAGTTTTTTTTATCACATTTTCACACAATTCCTGCGTTATCTCAGTGACTCTGTCTCGAATATTTTGTGTAAATATCATAGACATGTCTCTTAAGATAGCCCAACAGAAAAAGTCAGGACCTGTTAAATCAGGCGATCTTGGGGGCCAATCAATGTCACCGTTTCCCGAAATTAATCGACCGGGAAAAGTTATTTTTAATGATTCTAAAAACGTTTTAATATTTAAAACATGTTGTTCCGTCGTAAAACGCTCCATAACAAATTTGTCGTATCTACACAAAGTAATTTTCATGCAACATCTGTCCACCAAAACCAAATGGCAGCAATTTTATTTAATGACTAGCTGTTGCCCGCGGCTCCGCCCGCGTTAATGTCGTTCCCTTGGGAACAGTAGAAATTATAAGAAGTCCATACAAACCCCTCCCCCTCGGCTTTTTCCCCTTAAGGAGGAATTTAATACATTTCACCTGCATAGATCTTTAGTCCTTAAGGAGGGGATTTTGCCCATTTCACGTACACAGATATTTTTTTATTGTAATGGAGAACTTCTTATTGTCATATTTCTAAGTAAATAAAAAAAATCCATACAAACTTTACCCCGCCTATTTTACCCCTTCAAGGGGAAATTTCGTCCATTTTAACAACACAGATCTTTTTAATTGTAATGTAAAAATATATACTTATTTTTATACTTCTATGTCCAGAAATGAGAAAATTTTCATACCATCACCCCTCCCTTTTATCCCTTAAGGGGGGAATTTTATACATTTCACCTACACAGATCTTTTTTTATTGTAATCTAGAACGTATATACTTATTTTCATACTTCTAAATTTAGAAATGAAAAAAAATCCATACTAACTTTACTCCCCTATTTTTTCCCTTCAGGCGAAAATTTCGTCGGTTTTACCTACATACATCTTTTTATTTGTAATCCAGAACGTCCAGAAATTAGAAAATGTCCATACAAACTTACCTTACTGTTATTGTAAAATTCCTTTCTTAGTGCTCATTTACATCATAAAAAGAATCCCTGTGCCAAATTTCAAGTTTCTGGGCATAGTAGTTTCGGCTGTGCGTTGATATATAAGTCAGGTTTGCCTTTGGCTCGCGGCTCCGCCCGCGTAAGTGTCGATTTCTCAGGAACAGTAGAATTACCCGGAATATATTATTTTAGTTCATGACTTTCAATGAAACACCTTAATATTGAATTTCAATTGAATAACTTAAAAAACGGAAAGTTTCATACTAACTTTGCACTAAGGGATGATTTTGAGAAAAATATTTTACTCGTGTTTCATGACTTTCAGTAAAGAACCTTAATGCTGAATTTCATTCGACTAACTTCAAAAATGGCAAAGTTTCATGCTTACTTTGAACCCCTATTTTACCCCCTTAAGGGATGATTTTTGAGCAAAATATTTTACTCGTGTTTCATACCTTTCAGTAAAGAACCTTCATGCTGAATTTCATTCGAATAACTTCAAAAACGACAAAGTTTCATACTAACTTTGCAACCCGTTTTACCCCTTAGGAGATGAATTTCCAAAAATCCTTTAGTGCTCCCCTACGTTATAAAAAAGAAAACCCCTATGCAAAATTTCAAGTTCCTAACCCTTATAGTTTAGGCCCTGCATTGATATATCAGTCAGTCAGTCAGCTTCTCCTTTTTTATTAGTATGGATAGGTATAATGCTGTCGTTTATTGATGATTAATTGACTTTGGATTTTAATTTTCATAAGTCACTTGTTATTTTATTTTATTTTTGCTATATGTTTGCAGGCAAACTCATGCCTTAAGTTCATTCAAATGACGATAACTATTTTTTTAATGAACCGATTTTGATGAAACAAACTTTAAATGTTAAACTGAGTTAAAACAAAGCAATTGGTGAAAGTTTGAAGTAAATCGGTTCAGTATTTTCGGAGATAATCGTGATCATACATACAGACAGACAGACAGACAGACAGACAGACAGACAGACAAGAAATTCCAAAAATTTTTTTTTTGCTTTCTATTATTCTTTTTAAATGTCCCTCTATCCATTACAGTCAAAAATTCTAATTGTACAGACAAAATATTTTTACTGTTTTATTATATGTATAGATTTTAGAATATACAGTTTTGAAGTTATTCAAGAACATATGTACATAACTAAAGGTTCAAAATTTTTGAAAAAATATTAATGCAATTTTTATTTATAGATGACAAGAAAATCTATTAGAAATGTATGGTCCTAATATAACGATTTGGCTAGCGCCGTGGCGCAGCGGTCAACACGCCAGCCTGCGACACGAGAGTGCCCGGGTTCGAGCCCGGCCAGGTCAAGATGGAAAATGATCTTTTTCAGGTTGGCCTGGGTCTTGGATGTGTAGCTATATAGGTATGTATATTTGTTATAAAATATAGTATCGTTGAGTTAGTGTCCCATAACACAAGTCTCGAACTTACTTTGGGGCTGGCTCAATCTGTGTAAATTGTCCGTATATATTTATATATATTTATTAAGGATATATTTGGGGCCAAATCAGAAAACTACATTCAGCCCCTTCGACGCGATTTTCATAAGGACCAGCCGGCCTATTTGCTAACTCAGTGTACGTGTTGATAGTCATTCCGTTTAACTATCTAAATACTTAGGTATTTTTTTTTTTTTTTTTATCATCCATCACAGGGCTTTTATTGTTGAAAAATAAGCCATTAGGCTTCGGCCTGAGCCTGCAGCCGCTTGATGAAGGCCTCCTTCTTCTGTTTGATCCTGTTCTTCCTCTCGGCCAGGGTCAGCTTGCGCTTGTTCCAGCGTTTTTGTTTGGGAGCATCCTTCTTTTCTTCCTTCTTCTTATGCGATGGGTCTGCACGGATGGCTTCATGAGCTTTCTTGTAGTTACCTTCAATAGCATCAGCGGCAACACCGAGTTTAATGTATTTGCCGAATTGTCGCTTGAAGAATACTTAGGTATTATATTTGACTTTAAGTTTCCATCATCACATATCGTATTTATATAAAGTCTGTCTCAAACGTCTTGGCTTTGATTCACGCAAGTTTATAGATTTTCAATCAATTCGCATTTACCACCAACCATTACGCCCACCAAAACGCTAAACTTGGCCTTTCGATTTTATGACCTTAGGCTCTGCCTACCCAGTACCCAGTAGGGGATAAAGACGTGAAAATATGTATGTATGCGATTAGACATTTATATTTTGCGTCATTTAAAGTAAATTAGAGTAAAGCTACAGGGTATTTCCCGTGGACTCAGAATCTTGAAATTTGGTCCGAAGCTATAAGACTTCTCTTATAGCACAGATATAGAAAAAATTGCGAAAGGCATACATTTTTGGTTACATCAATTAACAAAAATATTTTTAATGATTTTAAACTTATTATAGACTAGCTTTCGCCCGCGGCTCCGCCCGCGGCAATGTCGATCCTTCGGGAATAGTATTTTTTCCCGGGATAAAAGGTAGCCTATGTCCTTCTCCGTACTCCAAAGAACTTGTATGCAAAATTTTATCATGATTGGTTCAGTAGTTACGGCGTGAAAGCGTAACAAACAAACAAAAACTCACTTTCGCATTTATAATATTAGTTAGGGTAGTAGGATAATGGTACGGAACCCATTGTGCGCGAATTTTTTATCTCTCCAAGAAACCAATTTTTAAGAACGTTTATGTTAATGTATTGTACGGTACATACTTAATGGCGGCTCAGATATTAGATACGAGCGCAGATCGGCGTAGGTAAAAGCGTGGGCACTACACGAACGTAACTCACACACTTACGCTATGATGAGATCGGGGAGATTAAAAGAGTGCGCGGGGTTCTGCGCCTAGGTATCAGCAGGGTAAAGCATGCTCATGCTTTACCCTGCTAATACCTAAAATTGTGTGTATACTGTGCATCGACTCACGGAATGTTCTGAGCTGTTTGCATCTGACTGTACCGAAAATCGTTTATTCTATGCACTCGATGAGCGCATCGAATTCGTCCAAGGCGCATCGCCACATTCGCCTCTCGCACGCTTTTTCAAACTGTAAGGAATCTTAACATTGCGCATTTTTGTGATCTTACGCTTCGAAAATCTTACGCAAGAACTTTTAAGGTTCAAGGAGTGCTATTTTTGAAATGATGCCGATCGTAAACGATTTTTCATACAAATATCGCTCAAAGACGAGTGTCACACTTTCAAAAATAGTACCCAAGACTCTTACTCCCTTTGCCTTTCCATTGTTACGTTTTATGTTTTTTTTTATGATTTAGTGGAACGATGAATCGTATATTCGTAACTAGCTGTTGCCCGCGGCTCCGCCCGCGTTAATGTCGTTCCCTTGGGAACAGTAGAAATGATAAAAATTCCATACAAACCCCTGCCCCTTTGCTTTTTCCCCTTAAGGGGGAATTTAATACATTTCACCTGCATAGATCTTTAGCCCTTAAGGAGGGGATTTTGCCCATTTCACCTACACAGATATTTTTTTATTGCAATGGAGAACTTCTTATTGTCATATTTCTAAGTAAATAAAAAAAATCCATACAAACTTTACCCCGCCTATTTTACCCCTTCAAGGGGAAATTTCGTCCATTTTAACAACACAGATCTTTTTAATTGTAATGTAAAAATATATACTTATTTTTATACTTCTATGTCCAGAAATGAGAAAATTTTCATACCATCACCCCTCCCTTTTATCCCTTAAGGGGGGAATTTTATACATTTCACCTACACAGATCTTTTTTTATTGTAATCTAGAACGTATATACTTATTTTCATACCTCTAAGTCTAGAAATGGAAAATTTCCATACAAACTTTACCCCCTATTCTACCCCTTCAAGGGGAAATTTCGACCATTTTAACTACACAGATCTTTTTAATTGTAATGTAAACATATATAATTATTTTTATACTTCTATGTCCAGAAATGAGAAAATTTCCATACAATCCCCCCCCCCCCCCTTTATCCCTTAAGGGGGAAATTTTGTACATTTCACCTACACAGATCTTTTTTAATTGTAACCTAGAACGTATATACTTATTTTCATACCTCTAAGTCTAGAAATGGAAAATTTCCATACAAACTTTACCCCCTATTTACACCTTCAAGGGAGAATGTTGTCTGGTTCACCTAAACAGATCTTTTTTAATTTTAATTGAGAACTTGCGTACCTACTTTCAAACTTCTAAGTCCAGAAATGAGAAAATTCTATAAAACTTCAACCGCTTTGATTTTCTAAAAATCCTTTCTTAGTGCTCATTTACATCATAAAAAGAATCCATGTGCCAAATTTCAAGTTTCTGCGCACAGTAGTTTCGGCTGTGCGTTGATATATAAGTCAGGTTTGCCTTTGGCTCGCAGCTCCGCCCGCATAAGTGTCGATTTCTCAGGAACAGTAGAATTATTAGTTGAACCCGGAATACATTAGTTCATGACTTTCAATGAAACACCTTAATATTGAATTTCAATTGAATAACTTCAAAAACGGAACGTTTCATACTAACTTTGCATCCTCGTTATATCCCCTTAAGGGATGATTTTTGAGAAAAATATTTTACTCGTGTTTCATACCTTTCAGTAAAGAACCTTCATGCTGAATTTCATTCGGATAACTTCAAAAACAACAAAGTTTCATACTAACTTTGCAACCCGTTTTTCCCCCTAAGGAGATGAATTTCCAAAAATCCTTTCTTTGTGCTCCCCTACGTTATAAAAGGAACCCATGTGCAAAATTTCAAGTTCCTAACCCTTATAGTTTAGGCCCTGCGTTGATATGTCAGTCAGTCAGTCAGCTTCTCCTTTTTTTTTAGTATGGATTACTATGGATAGTATGGATATGTATAATTCTGTTGTATAATGATGATGAATTGACTTTGGATTCTAATTTTCTTATGTCACTTATTATTTTATTTTATTTTTGCTATATGTTTGCAGGCAAACTCATGCCTTGAGTTCATTCAAATGACGATAACTTTTTTTTTAATGAACCGATTTTGATGAAACAAACTTTAAATGTTAAACTGAGTTAAAACGAAGCAATTGGTGAAAGTTTGAAGTAAATCGGTTCAGTATTTTCGGAGATAATCGTGATCATACATACAGACAGACAGACAGACAGACAGACAGACAGACAAGAAATTCCAAAAAAAATTTTTTGCTTTCTATTATTCTTTTTAAGTGTCCCTCTATCCATTTCAGACAATAATTCGAAATGTACAGACAAAATAATTTTACTGTTTTATTATATACTGTTTTATTATATGTATAGATGATGTTTATTAAATAAACAAACTGTTAAAATAACTTTTCGGAATAAGTAAGTCTATCGATTTAGATTCCAGTGCTGTGTTACCAAAGTAAAAAATTACAGATAATTGCACGCACAACACTAGATGGCAAAAAAGTTATAGCAGAATCTGGCGACAACCGAAACGACAAGTGAAAACTGGAGGAAAACGAGAAAACGGACGGACAAGTCTTTGTCATTTTGATAACGAAATGTTTGTGATTTGAATTTGTCTTAGTGCAGAATAATGTGTTGTTCCATGGTACTTAAATTGTTTTCGATCTAGCGTTAATATAATGCTTTAGATTTTCTTGGTATATAAATTTACAATGTGAAATCGACATCCTGACATTGGATGGTGAGTGTTTGTACTTCATTATTTTAAAAAATATTTAAAAAATCAAGAAATATGTTTAATATATTGTATCAATTACGTGAATTTTTTTATTGACGTAATTTGATGAAAGTGGCTTAGTAATACGCAAAACTGGTTACCTCCTGAATGATACATTGTGCCTACACCACTTCTTTCAATGTTTATCGTTTAGTTGAGTCTCACGCTTTCATGCATGAGTTGATGGGGATGTATCGTGCCTGAGAAGTCCTAGATACTGTTAAATTCTCCGTCATGAGTAAATACTAACCACTTAAATGAGATATAAGTTTTCAGATGAGTCATTATGTTGTCTGTACTTACTTTGAAATGAAATTATAAATTTAAAGAAGGTTTGTATTAATATTTTGTTTATCATATTATCTGTACAATGAGTTTCACTAGGATCCTGTTGAAGCATTAACGAAGTTGTGTAGGTTAAGTTCTGGTGCCCTTCATTAGAAATGTTGTCACGTTTTAGATGTTTTTAAAATTATGAAATGCTTAAATTGTTGACTACCAAGCTTTAAGATTACTTATTGCCTTATAGTGCATACAATGAAATTATAACTTCAGACTCAGATTTAACTTAGATTAATTACATTTTTGGAAAATGGTACCATACAATGCGTGTCTATGTGACTGAATGAGAGAATGTTAGTAAAAATTTGTAGGTGGCAAAATAATAAAAGTTTGAAACCTGCTGCTCTTCAAATCCGCCAGGTGTCGTAGTCATACACATTTATTTTAAGATGTTTTTAAAGTATTATTACTTATTCGAGGCCAAGTGTAGGCCAAGTCCTCTGGCTCCTCTGGCCAAGTATGGCCCTAGTAGTACAGAGAGGGTTGTGCTCCTGTAGTGGAGACTAAAAAGGACCTGATGATGATGATGATGATTACTTATTCTCTAAGGTTAATTGCATAGCAAAAAATAGACATGGCAAATATTCCTATTTTGCTATTAGATTCCAAAATATTTTGTTTTCACTGATTTTAACATGTCACCATGTATAATGAGACTTGAGAACTGAGACAATAACAACTTACATATAACCAGTAGAGTATTATACATTTACTGCCCCTATGCCACGCCTCCTATTTATTATACAAATGTTTCATTACCATATTTTCTCATGGCAATAATTCTTTATAAGAATCTTGAACTTCTTCTCTTAATTACCTTACTAGTACAATGATATTTCTTTATTTCATTAAGGTTACCCTGGAGGCACATATCTCCATACAAATGGTGAAAGAGATAGGTCTTAAATTGATTTATCTCACCATATCTATGTACACATGGTTGTAGAGAAATCTGACCCCCTCTCTGTAGCCGTTTGTACATTCCTGTACAGCCTGGTCAAAAAACCAAAAGTCAGAAATTATAAGCCACACAATTGGGTGGGCTTTACAATACCTTAGCACGAATTTAGGTATGCTTGGTATAGGAATAAATAGAACTTACTTTCTGTGCAGGTGAAACAGCAATATATCCATCACCAAAGTCGTGTGGCTGTCCAGTCACCTCTTAGGCTATATTCTTCTCAAATAATGTAACTAGTAAATGAGAATACAATAATTAAGATATACATGTGCAAAACTAAACACATTTGTGTGGAACACTGGTAATCCTTTCATAGTGCTCATTTACAGCATAAAAAGATCTCCTGTACCAAATTTAGATTTTCTAGGCACAGTAGTTTCGGTTCTGTGTTGATATTTAAGTCAGGTTTGCCTTTTGCTCGCGGCTCCGCCGGCGTTCATCACGATCCCCCGGGAACAGAAAAATTTCCCGGAATTAAAGGTACTCTATTATGTCCTTCCCTGGGCCTCAAACTACCTCCTTACTAAAATTCATCCAAATTGGTTCAATGGTTGAAGTGTGAAAAGGTAACTTATTTTAATCATGCCAACCCTAGTCGGTTCAATCTATTTGATATAGCTATATTTCACAGAAACTCCTCTGCGCTCCATTGTCCATGGTCTGCATCTAAGTCGGCAAGATGTCGTCGGCGGGTCAGCTAGTGCCCCGCGTGACACGGGGACCCCCTAACGCCACGATCAACTTCAACGGGCCCCGTATCGAGGGGTCATTCTGCACATCCATCGACTTGAATTATGACCCTGTTATAAGCGTGTTGTGCGCTATGTACATCGCATTTGGAATTGTTTACACACTGTTTGGTGAGTAGTTACAGACTGGTTTAATTAATAATAAGGTGAATTTCTCAAAAGTAAATCTTGTCCCAGAAAAAAATCTGATAAGAAACCTAATTTGAGATATTAAAAGAAAACAATATTGACTGCAGGCGATCAATGAAAGTGTAAATTGTTGCTGGTTGCCGCTCATTCCATTATGATTCAATGTGTCGACTCTGAACAACGCTCAGTCCAAACGCTCTCATACCTTTTTAGGGTTCCGTAGCCAAATGGCAAAAAACGGAACCCTTATGGATTCGTCATGTCTGTCTGTCTGTCCGTATGTCACAGCCACTTTTTTCTGTAACTATAAGAACTACACTGTTAGAACGACCTTCACCGAGCTTGATAATAGATAAAAAATATTTTATATTCAATCTATTTGATTGAATTGACGTCAAAAAATATATTGAAAATGGGTTGCCTAAAAAATTTCAGTCCAGAATATGATTAACTAATAATTAAAAAAATTTTTTTAAACATTTCACTAGTTTGGTTGATAGACAAATTCCATACCAATTGAAAGTATGAAGCCCATAGAATATGCAAACGTTAGGCTGACTATTTTTTTCCCGTCATAACTCTTGGCAGGCAGGTATAAAATAAACAGGTTAATCGATACTAGTAACTTGCACAGGTCTGGTTAATGAATTAAAGTTAAATTAAAATAAAGATTATTTCATTATGATTACGGTGAAATAGGGTAGATTTTTAGTTTTTAATTAATCATATTCTGGACTGAAATTTTTAAGACAACCCATTTGCAATATATTTATTGACGTATTTGGTTGAATATAAAATATTTTTCATCCATTAACCAGCTCGGTGAATGTCGTTCTAAGGCGGGATCCTATACTATGTTGAAAGTTTAATGCGGTTCACAAAATACATCTACTTACCAAGTAGATGTATTTTGTGAACCGCATTAAGATTTTCACACGAAAATAAAAAATAAAAAAAAACAATAAATTTTGGAGGTTCCCCATACTTAGAACTGAAAGTAGAAATTTTTTTTTCATCGAACCTGTACCTTTGGGGTATCTATGGATAGGCCATAGGCGCGATAGACATTTCCAAAGTGGTAAAATGTATGTCCGCCCCCTGTAACTTCTAAAATAAGAGAATGATGAAACTACAAAAAATATATGATGTACATTACCATGCAAACTTAAACTGAAAATTGGTTTGAACGAGATTTAGTAAGTAGTTTTTTTTTAATACGTCATAAATCGTAAACCGCAATTTACCTTTCAATCAATCAAGTCAAACATAACAAGAACTTTTATATTATGTTACTTGCTGCTGCGGAACCCTTCATGGGCGAGTCCGACTTGCACTTGGCCGCTTTTATGTTAATCTCAATTCACGCAAACCTGAGAATTGTGGCAAAACGATACGATTTTATACAAATCCAGACTCTTTATTTTAAAGAGGAATAGAATCCGTTCATTCATTACTCCATATTTATTTTATTAGTATTTTAAAAGAAGCACTGCTTTTTCGTTCTACTTTTTCGTGCATAAACCATTCTAATAAATTTTCATATGAAGATATTAGGGATCTCGGTTAAGGACTTAAGGTTCATAATGTGTTGGCAAACGGGAGATGTTGCGGGCAATAAAACAAACCAACTTTTACTCTCACTCAAAAATAATGCAGTACCATCTCGGCCTCAGCTTTAATAAGAACTACTGTGTTCATTAGCCAATAGTCTATAAAACTGAAGGTTGGCCCATTAAAACAACGATTTTAAACGCCTCTGCACGGTTGTGTTAAGTAACGAATTAGCGAATGTGTTATGTCCGAGTTTCATAATGGCGATATTTTTGTGGCACTGTTTAGAGAGACCTAACACGAAATTGCTTGCACGTATTGTGTATTAATTATATTGCGCTACAAAAGTTTATGGTAAAAAAACTGGACATCGTCAAAGCTTATAGCGTAGGTATTTACATATTACGTGTTATAATTGTCAAAGTAATCACCTCATATGTTTTATCTGAAAAATACATTGATTTTTAGTGTTCCGTACCTCAAAAGGAAAAAAAAAACGAACCCCTTATAGGATATGCGAATGTCGAAAATTTGCGGCATATACAGCTGTATCCTTTGATTGCCTTGGCTTAGAAGTCAGATTTTTTCACAGCTTCAAGGAACAGTAGACCTGAGTATTTGATATGCATTTCAGTTTATTACCTCTACGCGTTCCTGAGAAAAAAGTTTGGACAGACAGACAGACAGACGACAACCAAGTGATCCTATAAGGATTCCGTTTTTTTCTTTTGAGGTACGGAACCCTAAAAATAAATAAAGAGAACCAAAACCTTTAGGATACATATCGTTGACCTAGAATCATGAAATTTTTCAAGACAGTAAGTTATTAAAGGACAATTTGGATCTATAAAAGCAAATAAAATAATTATTTACCGAACTCTCGGTGCGCGAGACCGATTTGCAGTTTTTTCGTCGTGGTAGAGCCACGTTACCGGCAAAATGAATTGCTGGTAGCATGAATGGGCCGGCTCGTCCGGGGAAGTACCACACTCTCACAGAAAATCGACGTCTGAGTAGAAACTTTACCGCTTCTATGCTTCGATCGGTGAGTGAGAGAGCCGGAGGCCCATCCTTCCCCCTCCCCTCCCCTCAACTCCTTGAAAGGCCGACAACGCACCTGTCATACCCTGGTGTTGCAGTTGTCCATGGGCGGCGGTGGTCACTTATCATCAGGTGACCCGCTTGCTCGTTTGCCGTCCTATAACATAATAAAAATTACTACTCTTTTAAAATTCGAACCGTGTCTATGGTATTTTACTATTTCAAGCAATTTAAATGAAATTGTAGCCAAAAAGCCATAGCTAAAATGCACTGGACAGATTACCCTCCGTAAGTAAGGCACGTAGCGTGATATATAGATCAAGATATCACCGTTGTTGCAGGATACCGATGTTTCAAAGCGAGTATGTTCCTCACCGGCTTCACGTTTGGATCAGCCATTGTCTACCTAATATGCCAGCAGGAGAAATTGATGCCGCCGTATGGAAATGTTGGTAAGTATTTTTTGTATAGTATTTTTCTTTGCAGCACTTAAAATTTTGGCGCTTATCATTTCGGAGGTCAAGATCAAAGAGCTAAGGTATATGCCATGGGGATCTCCCCATGACATCATTTTGTCAACGTCTAGGGCTAGCGTCTTTGAATCGTGTCTCTCTTGATTAAAAGGGCATTAATTCCCGCGCTTGATACAAAATATGTTTTGATAGAAGTAGCCAGGGATTTTAACTATTGCGTTTTAATTTATTGAACGTAGACAGAGTTACTTTTGCATTTATAATATTAGTATGGATATTTATGGATTTCACGTTATAAAGTCTGTAAACAATTCGCTCAACTAGCTATTGCGGTGTACTCTTATGAGTAAATATACTATTGATTGACAAATTATTGATAATTCTCAACGGTGGTATTTTTAACCAATGTATTTCTGTCTGTTGGTCTTGGCTGTCATCATGAAATGGCAGCTACATAGCTTATCTTTTCATCATTATCTTTAGGCATAGCTCATCATTATCTTTAGGCAGCTTGAAATATTTAATGGCAGTTTTGGCCACTCACAAACACGAAAAAAGGTGAAAATTAAATATGTATTTCTAGATATAAATTTTGCACGGTCTCTTATTATTATTATAAAGTTGTTGCGAAGACTTTCTATATATTTATTATAAGTTTTGTCGCCCAATCTTATCGTTTATGTGAGCAGAAATTTCCATTAGACCCTGCGAATAAGTAATAAGATTGGGGCCAAGTAATCAGTTAAAGCTATCCCAGTCAATGTTACATAGTTCTCCTTTAATAAAACATCATCTAAAATATTGTTATGAGTTATTCACGAAAGACTCCGTATTTTTCCATAAGAAGTTTCCCGAAGTTATGTAAGTAAACAGTCACAGCTGGAAGCCTTGTAGATTCAAAATTTTCCAGGAGCAAGCGATCACCTAATCATGCAGTATTGAAGTTTGTTTACAAGGTGCTTATTTATGTTCGACGTACACGGGGCGAGTTTCAATAGTTTCGATTATTTATAGTGCTAGAAGGGTTCTGCCGATGTTGTCGCTAATTGTCCAATAATGCAGCCCTCTGCTGGGTATTAAACGCTTGCTATCTGATTGCAATGTTTGTTAAAAGCAGACAATTCATTCTTTAAACTAATTTTAGGGGTTCCTAAACAAAAACTCAAAGGATAGTGTTCATCATCATCATACATCATCAGCATAGCTGGAAATCTGGATTAAAATAAAAATCATAATTCATAGTAGCTGAAGAATATACTAGATGTTCTATATTTTTATAGTACTACTAGCTGTTGCCCGCGGCTCCGCCCGCGTTAGATTCGATCCCTCGGGAACAGTAGAATTTCCTTGAATCAAACATACCCTATGTCCTTCCCCGGGCCTAGAACTACTTCCATACCAAATTTCATCCAAATCAGTTCCATGGTTGAAGCGTAAAAAGACGACAGACAGAGTTACTTTCGCATTTATTATAGTAGTATGGATACTATTTATACTTCTAAGTCCAGTATGAGAAAATTTCCATAAAACCTTTACCCTCCCATTTTACCCCTTTATGAAGTGAGAGAAGTGGAGTGAATTTTGTGCATTTTACCCACATATATGTTTTTAATTGTAATCGAGAACTTACATACCTATTTATTTTCATACTTCATAGTCCAGAAATTAGAAAATTTCCAAACAAACTTTACCCTCCTACTGGTGTATATTTTCCAGTTGACCTACACATCTTTTTCAATTGTAATCGTGAATTTATTTGCCTTTTTTCTTACTTCTAAGTCTATAAATAAGTAAATTCCTATACAATCTTTACCCCGCTATTTTACCCCTTCAGGGGAAAATATCGTCCATTTTACCTACACAGATATTTTTAATTGTAACCTAGAACTTATATACCTACTTTCATACTTCTTAGTCCACAAATGAGAAAATTCCATATAAATTTTACCCCTGTAGAAGTTAAATTTCTTAAAAATCCTTTCTTTGCGCTCACTCACATCATTAAAAGAATCCCTGTACCAAATTTCAAGTTTCTAGGCGCAGCAGTTTCGGTTGGTTTGCCGTTTGCCCGCGGCTATGCCGCCGCCGTTAGTGTCCATCCCTCAGGAACAGTTTGAACCCTTAAAGGGGTGACTCAGGTCACCAATATGAACAACTTTTTCTATGGGACCAATGCTGAGAACTCAAAAATAATCGTCGTTTTCATAAAAAAGAGTCCCGCTGGCTAGTTTGTATGGGAATGTCGAATTTTTTCTGAGTTCCTAGCATTGTTCCTATAGGAAAAGTTGTTCATTTTGATGGTCTGAGTCAACCCTTTAAGGGTCCAAAACGATAAAAAAATTCACCGTGTATATTTACAGGCAAACTAATGGCTAGAGTTCATTCAAATGACGATAACTTTTTTTTTAATGAACCGATTTTGATGAAACAAACTTTAGATGTTTTGCTGAGTTAAAACAAAGCAATTGGTGAAAGTTTGAAGTAAATCGGTTCAGTATTTTCGGAGATAATCGTGATCATACATACAGACAGACAGACAGACAGACAGACAGACAGACAGACAAAAAATTCGAAAAAATTTTTTTTGCTTTCTATTATTCATTTTAAGTGTCCCTCTATCCATTTCAGTCAAAAATTCTAAATGTACAGAAAAAATATTTTTACTGTTTTATTATATGTATAGATAATTATAGGTATAAGTTCGGTACTGTAGTTTCATCATCAGATCTCAGACGTTAATCATACGAAAAAGTGTGTGTTTATTTATAACCAACACTGCGGGTCCCGGGTCCTAAGTATACTGCCGAAGATATAACCCGAAACACGATACGGAGAGTTTATAACCAAAACCACCGTGATTGGATTCATTTATGATGAGTAAGTCACGACTTTCTGAAACTTAAAACCCAACTTCAATATTTTATTTAGTTTGCTTATATTCCTTACAGCTGTATTTTTTAGAGCTGAAGTCACTTTTTAATTTCATTCTATTTCAGCTAATTTATGAAAAAGGAGGAGGTTCCTATCCTTTTTTTAAAAAGGCTATACTTCTTAAATGTCTCATTTCAATTTCATCAATATTGGATCAGAAGTAAGTCGGTTGTTTTTATCTGAAAGATTATATTTCCATTCGCATAATTTAGAATTTGGTATACATATTTGTCGTTGGGTACCAAATTACAATTGAGAAAAAGATTGGGAAATCATTTTATAGCATAAGTTATATACTCACGACTCTCTACTGAATATGCCACCGGGAGCAAGGTTAAACGATTAAGCGAGAGGATTTCAAAATACTGATATTCTTCGAATTTTAACTTTTTTCTTTACTAGCATAGTCTCGAATCACTACGGCGAATTTTTTCATTACATATTATTAGGTATACGCATTCGAAGCATGCGCATTCTCCATTGACCTCTCTACCCCCAAGCGGTCCGATGGGCCCACATAACAATAGAAAATCCATTGTGTCTGCGTTTCTCCCCACTATTTAGAAGTGTGGTATCCAACTTAATTCATACATTTCAGATGATTTGAAAGTTGATTAAAGTGGAGAAAGCTTTATCAATTAATTTTATTATATAGCAGTATGTAATATCATCATCATATCAGCCGCAAGAAGTCCACTGTTGGACATAGGCCTCCCCCAAGGATTTCCAATACGACCGGTTGGAAGCGGCCTGCATCCAGCGTCTTCCTGCGACCATGTCAGGTCGTCCGACCATCTGGTCGGTGGGTGTCCGACGCTGCGCTTGCCGGTACGTGGTCGCCATTCGAGAACCTTTCTGCCCCATCGGCCATCGGTTCTGCGCGCGATGTGCCCCGCCCACTGCCACTTCAAAGAGCTTATCCGCTGAGCTATGTCGGTGACCTTTGTTCTTCTACGGATCTCCTCATTTCTGATTCGATCTCGCAGAGAAACACCGAGCATAGCCCTCTCCATAGCTCTTTGAGCGACCTTGAGCTTTCTTATGAGGCCCATAGTAAGGGACCACGTTTCGGACCCGTAAGTCATCACTGGTAACACACATTGATTATAGACTTTCGTCTTCAGGCACTGAGGTATTTTGGACGAGAAGACATGGCGGAGCTTCCCGAACGCTGCCCTACCGAGTCGGATTCGTCGAAACACCTCGTCCTCGAAGCTGGAACTGCCAACCTGGATCAATTGACCCAAGTAGACATATTGGTCCACAGCTTCAAGGACGGAGTTCCCAACAAATACCGGTGAAGGCACAACATGGACATTCGACATTATTTTCGTCAAAAGTCAAAGTCAAAGTCAAAGATTTTTATTCAAAATTGGATACATGTATCTCTTTTTGAACGTCATATTTTTATTTCTTATATATTTTTTTATATATGCAAAATTGAAATACTACTAGCGTTTCGGAACGACCACTGGTGAGAAGAATACGCCGAAAGAAACTCAATCCAGCCTTCCATCGTCTTGTCCATGTTCATTGTAACCTGTTGGGAAACTCCATTGAGGTCATTGAGCATGGTACTTAAGTCCTCCAGCGTCTCCGCCATAACAACGATGTCATCGGCAAATCGAAGGTGAGTGATATACTCGCCATTGATGTTGATGCCAAGTCCTTCCCATTCCAGGAGCTTGAAAGCATCCTCCAGAGCAGCGGTGAACAGTTTCGGAGATATGACGTCTCCCTGTCTCACACCTCGCTGCAATGGTATAGCCTTCGTGCTCTGCTCCTGTACTCGAACTGACATGGTGGCGTTGCTGTATAAGCACTTCAACACTTCGATATACCGATGGTCGATGCGGCATCGCTGGAGGGACTGAAGCACGGCCCATGTTTCGACCGAATCAAAGGCTTTCTCATAGTCCACAAACGCTAAGCATAATGGCCGGTTATACTCTCTGGTCTTCTGTATAACCTGCCGCAGCGTATGGATGTGGTCTATGGTACTGTAGCCTTTTCGGAAACCGGCTTGTTCCGGAGGCTGGAAAGCATCGAGCCTGTTCGTGAGACGATTCGTGATCACCCTCGAAAACAGCTTATAGACGTGGCTCAGGAGCGTGATGGGTCTAAAGTTCTTCAGTAGAGTATTATCACCCTTTTTGAAGAACAAAACCACCACACCCCTGCTCCACGCCTCCGGCGTAATGCCCTCGAACAGAACGGAATCAAAGAGCCTCTGAAGGACTTTAAGTACCGGCGTTCCGCCCGCTTTCAGAAGCTCTGCTGTAATTCCGTCCTCGCCCGGTGCCTTGTTGTTCTTAAGCTGTTTGAGGGCAATCCTAATCTCGTACAGGCTGATGTCCGGGATGTCTTCGGTATAGTGACGGGTTAGCTTGGCTCTCGGATCTTTGGCCAAGCTGACAATGGGTTTGGCTATTGAGGTATAAAGCTGCCCATAAAACCTCTCGATCTCTCCCAGCACCTCGGCCTTTGTCGACGCCACACTGCCGTCCTCCGTCTTCAGCTTCGTTAATCGACTTTGCCCAATAGACTCCACTCTTGCGAACACTTTGGAGCCCTTATTTTGCTCTATCGTCTTCTTAATACTCTCGGTATTAAAGGAGCGAATGTCGTGTCGCAAGGACTTTTGGATTCGTCTATTGAGCTGCCGATGCACGTTTGCTCTTCGGAGGTCTGCAGCGGCGTGGAGCGTCGCGCGGCCATCAACTCCTGGGTCTGGGGCGAGATTTTTTGAGGTTTGTATTTGGGGCGGGACCTAAAAAACTTTGATCCCACCGCTTGGACAGTTTCCACAAACCCATTGTTTAGCTCGTCCACTGTAACGCAATCCTTCAGGCAATCAAAGCGATTTGAGAGTTCCAGTTGGAAATTGTCGACATTCTGGATATGGATCGGTGATGGTCGGAGCGTAGACTTCATCAAGCGAGTCCTCTCTCGTCTGAGATTGATATTCACGATGCCTCTCACGATTCGGTGATCGCTACCGGTTTTAATCCTATTGATCACAGAGACATCGTTGAATATGTCTCTCCTCGTCGACAAGATGAAGTCTATCTCGTTTTTGACAGGGGGTTGGTCTCTTCTGCTGGGGCCCATCCATGTCCATTTTCTATGAGGCGGCTTCTGGAAGAAAGAGTTCATCGCATAGAGTCCCTCTTCTTCCAGGAAATCAGCCAGCCTATGGCCCCTGTCATTCCGTTCTCCATGTCCATATTGTCCCACTCTGGACTCTCCATCGCTCCGCTTACCAAGAATTGCGTTGAAGTCCCCCATAACAATCGTAAAATAGGTTTCGGAAGCGTGTATGGCCCTACTTATGTCCTCATACACCACTTCCACCTCTTCATCTGAGTGTTTCCCGGTCGGCATATATACCTGTACTACCTTCAACAAGTATCTTTTAGATACTCAGGGTAATATACCTGATACTCAAGGTATATTACCCTGCTGGAAACACTTTCGATGGTTACAACGTTGTTGATGAGGGACTTGTGGACGAGAAACCCGACACCATGCTGTGACTTTTTAAAGTCACCCTCCCGGTGATAGAGTAGGTTACCAGACTTCAGGGTTGTCGTGCCCTCTCCGATCTCTTCGGACTTCAGACAGACCCACTATGTCCCATCGTAACCTACTCATCTCCTCTTCCACTTCCTGGACCTTCTCGTCTAGCCTCATTGTGCGAATGTTGTGTGTTGCCAGTCTCTGTTGGGGGTGGTAGCCGGATCTCTTCCGGAGATTCTTAGCACCCCCTGCCCCGCCGTTACCGTGACCGCTACCGGAGTCAGAAAAAGCGGGGCCGCCGGGGACTGGGGGCCTTGGCATATTTTCTATAACCATGGGTGGTTTTTGCCATACTCACCACGCTTGGCAAACGGGTTGGTGAGCGCAGTTTATTCGGCTTAATGGGTTCCGGTGCTGCTGCCCATCGAAACCACTTTAAGCTTGGGAAAGGAAGGAATTTATTAGGCTGAGGGAACGGGAAAAGGTATTTGGGATGCTACTTGCTCGGAAGGATTGGGGATAAGAAAGTAGCAGCTCGGGGAGGCCGGGCGCGCGTACCCGATGCCATACGTATAATCACCGGACTGGCAATTAAGTATGACAGCCCTGGCCTTAGTATGTAATGTTACATAATTAATGCTCGGTTTAATATTAAAATCAAAAATATGTGATGAAAATAAAAAATCCTACCTGTGGCGAATGTTTTTCATCACATATTTTCGATTTTAACAATTATTTCCCCCTCGTGTATGCATTAGAAGTTAGTGTTTTTGTACTTTAGTTGTCTTATTAGTACTATAGGAAGACGCACAAGTGATCCTATTCTAGTCCGAAATCACACGGCATAATATGCAATGCGCCACGTCCTATAATTGTATTTATATTTTAGGTGTCGCCCTATGTGGGGGACTGTTGTTCGGGCTTATCACCATGCTGATCCAGTACGTGGGCCTTTTCATGACGGGTTTCCACACGGGCCTACTGCTGGCGATCGCCGGGTTGGCCATTTATGACCACTTCCTGGAGAACGGGCCCGCTGCGGTGAGTACTATAATATCCTCTTTCTTTTACTTTACACATATAGATCAGGGATAACGACACACCACTCTTAAATATGCAGTTATTGATCTGATCTTAAAATACGTAAATTCGTTATAAATAAAATCAGTCCAAGTTCGTTTAACACTGCACTACGGGTCATCTGAGAGAGTATATTTTCGCGCCTAACCCTTTACTTACACTGTATATTCGAATTTACATCCCTCACGCCGCAACCCTTTAAGCTGTTACAGCACCGATAACAGTTTAATATCGTAGCCATAGTATATAAAAGTATGCACACACAACTAGCCACCTGTACTGGTTTTTCTCGAGTATGTCAGATAGTAAATATGCAGCGTGATCTTGTACCAATGAACTATATTAAAATCCTGGAATCTGAATCTCTAAATAAATACATAATAGCAAGAAATTAAGGGTAAAAAAAGAATAATAAAAATTTAGACCTCCCATACAAAGTCGCCGATTAGCTGGGCAAATTTCTATGGGAAGTAATTTGTTTTTGGTTTTGTACCTTACAATTCTGTATTCAATTTTGATTTCAGGATTTTAATATAGTTCATATGTACAAAATCACGCTGTATTTTTTATTTCCTCAAATAAAGTCCATATTTGAAAAGTTTCAAAAGTTATCGAAATACTGAAAGTTAGATTCGTCGCGAAATACTCAAAATAAATAACAACAATTCTAATTACAGTGTATTCCTTAAAAATTAATGCATCATTTACTAAAACAACTTGTACTGTATGTATATTAGCAATAATGAGGCATGTTATGGGTATTATTCTTAAGAACAATGACTTTTAAGGTTGGAAAACACTAATTATATTATACGAGAGTCTACTTATGTATGTACTACTTATGTAAATAAAAAATACTTTAAATAATAAAACTTAATATGCTTTAAACTATATATGCATAGCCTATGTGTTACATAGGCTACATTTTATTTACAAATATTTTTAGGTTAATGTGCCGCCTTGTAAATTATGGGTCTCCTTTTCAATGTGATAAAAAAAAACTTTTTTGATTCACAGTTGCTTATATTTATATATAAAAATGAAATTTTAGCTGTTATCAAATGCAATAATTGAGTTACTCTCTATTCTAAGTCCCACAAACTTCGATTTAACTTTCACTAAGCCAAGGGGGCTTAGTGTACTTAAAATATAAAATTGATCCTCCGACAACGCACGCTAAGCCTAAAAAATTAACATTTCGTATCTTTTTAGTAAGAGCTCTTTGTTGATTACAGAATCTTAGTTAAATAGATGATTAAAATACGTTTGAGTATGAGTTGAGAGTTGATTAACTGTTAAGAAGAGATTAACTACTTAAGAAACCTTTGAATATTCGGCCGTTAATTAACTAATATTAATGGTAATGGATTATATGGAAAACTGGAACAAATGTTGCAATATTCAAGTACATGACTAACTGAGCTGTATTCTCATACTGTGGCAATGTTCTGATAGACGTAAATTATTTCTGGAATACTTTAAACATAATTGTGATAGATAAATTAAGAAGCACATTAGATTTTTTTTTTACTTTAGAGGTAGATAAAGGTTTAGATGAGTTTCCACAGATTAATCCCAATTGTACTTTTATATTGTTGTCAACTAAATTGGTCTTCAAAGCTATATAATTGTATCAATGTAAACAGTTATTACCGTAGAATTGTTACCACACTATGAGGCAAGGTTTACCGGACCAAAACATGGCATATTTACGTGCTTTTATTACTTAATTGTTTTCATTTTTACACTATACCCATTTTAGAAACGTTACTATGATACGCTAGATGCGTTACACATCTCTTTTTACGGTAGATTGCGGCAGCAATCAAGGGCAATATTTAATTTATTGCGCAATTTATACATGTTGAAATGAATATATTCTGTGCTTTAAAATTATAACCTACGATAGTAGTTAATCTGGACCATTCTTTAAATCGGTTCATACAAGCATACAAATTTTTTATTTTATTTTAGATTACTTAGATATTTGTGTGTGCCAGAATTAGACAAGCTCTGTCGTCCCGTAGGCAACTTGCTATTGTAAAAGGTAGTATAAATAATTACTTATCCTTTTTTATCTAGGCTTTTTATGTTGATCGTGACGAGTTGTGGTCGTGGACCCTTTCCGGCACATCTAACGGTAGTAATTACTCCAAACAGATTCATTATTTTTTAACTATAAACTATACATTTCAGTGAACAAAGAAGTAAATTCTTATTTAATTTGAGTTTCATTGGATAGTTACATATATGTAATACAAAGTATAACTAAGATCTTAGGGTGTTTGTTGATGTATGCTTATTTCCACAAAAAAGTACAAGACGATCTCTTTGTATTACTTTGGCCTCGCTTTACGAATAAGCGTGGCGTTGCGCGGCGCGGTGCGTTGGGCGGCGCATCCAGCGAGGCGTAGCAAGCAGCATTGATTGCGGCGTTGCACGTGCAGTCGTCTGCTCAATATCAAACCTATGAAGCTCCTTACTTAAATATGTATAACCGAATACATAACCAAACGTCATATCGCTAGCAAACCTCTCCGTAAACGGCCCTCATACTTCGCCATATGTTTGTGATTTTAACAATACGCGCCGCCTCCTCTTAAACGAGGCGTATAGCTTGCCAAATTAAACACTCCCCAGAATTAAATAAAAGTAATAAATTAAATAAAGTAGTTAATTATCTCACAAATAACAATCACAATCTTACAAATAACATAGAAAACAACAGGAGTGTTATTGGAAAGTAGAATGGAGGAAACTGGAGCCCGATGAAAGCAGGGCCTGTATCACAGTACCTACAGCACAACAGAAAATTTACTCTAATACATAATATTGCTATCATACTCGCGAAGTAACTTTTACTGTTCATTTTCCACCTACGTTCCGCCCAGGTACAATTTTCTACGAATCTGTTCTGCATTTCAACAGCCGCTACAAATCAGGTGCCTATTGTAAGTTGTGCAAACGCTTGACAATTCATAAAGTTCCCAACAGGGAAACGTTTATTGAATTTTAACTGATTTACATATAAAAAAAGAAAGTCAAACTGAGTTCGTAATAGTTGGTGTGCATATAAAGTATACGGATATGATGTTTCAGATCCTACACCCGTAGCTTAGCGCTCGCGACTTCATATATCGCCCAATATGACATATAGCATATGTCATATCGCGCGATAAACTATCCCCATCTTGCTCTTGCGAATCTTACGAAAAACAATATGGCGATAATTAATAAACGTTGTCGCGCGAGCCATGCTACGGGAGTTTCGGTCTACAAACAAATAAAATGCTGTTATCATTTTATTTTATTTGTTTATATGGTTTATCATAAGGTTGTTAATTGTTTATGGTCTATCGGTGTCTGACGCCACTTACTGTCACTCCTCAGAAATATACTAAATAATAAATAATTAAATAACTATATTTACATCAATCAATCAATCATCTCAGCCTGTCTTCCGCCCACTTTTGAGCATAGGCCTCTCTTCGCTTCCGCCATCCGCCTCGGTTATATTTTCATAAATTTTATTGTTCTGTTATTACCCGTCCGTCCGTCTGCCACAGGGCTGTATCTATTGAACCGTAATAGGTAGGGGCTTATAGTTTTATATAGGTATCTATATCCAATATGACAACATAATGTAATAACTAATAACATTCATAATTAAATGGGTCCCATACAAGAAACGTGCTCTTTTGGCATTTGTTGTCGATTCTGTCAAAGTTGCTGTTTATTTATTGCTGCTACGTCAATCCACAGATTTGACGTAGCAGCAATAAATTGATTAAGAAGAACAATGTTCGTACTCAAAAGAGTGGTTAACCTCATAAGTCTACGTCATAAGTAACTAGTTTTATGCTATTTTTAATATTCTTACCGAGCGTCAAGGGGGTTTAAATATTTTTGAACGTAAGACATAGTCAAATAGTATGAGCGCGTCAGGTCAATTCAAGCTGTTCAACAACATTCTGAAAAGTATGTGTTTCAATAAGCTGTTGATTAGACCGGGAAGAATGGGAGTGGGAGGCTCACGAATGTTATACAAAAAATCTTCACAACGTTCTTGAGCCCCTATTGAACGCTGTATTTTTTTTTGAATGTTTTAATTTAAATGGCTCAAATATGGTGCAGGTGCCTATACTGTTTGCAAGGTGACCCTCTGGCGTGCTCTAGTAAATGCCAAAATAACCTCCTCAACACCTAAAAAATTTGCAACCTTCTTTGCTTCCTGGACACTGACCGACTAATAAAAATACTAGCGAAAGCCAAGTATGGGGCGTGTTATTACCAGTGGTCGGAATAGGTAGATTGATTTTATGTACTTGCATCATGAAGTGCCGATGTCATACATAACATGGATAAGCCTTTTCCCCGGGATTCGTTTCAGTACTTACGGGATTGAATTAAATATATTTCATGTATGATTTTTTACAGCAGTATATTTGAAATGTATAGAAATTAAGTAAGACATTTTTAATTGATTTACATACATAGTGTTTTTTTAAGTAATGTAGGGAATGTGACTTTTTGTCCAATCGCAAGTTACAATATGACTAGTGAAGTAGATTTTTTGTTATATGTTTTCTATTTACTACTACTAGTAACTTTTATTAATTTAATAAATAAATTAATAAAAGTTTCAATTTATATCAATATTTTTTGAAGAAGATCCAGAAATAAGTACATAAACCAGAGTTAAATCACGTTTTCACAACACGAAAAGTAACAAGTGCACTCTATGACGGAGCGAAAAGCTAGTAATATTCTTCGATTTTAAAATCCCGAAAAAAAATTAGAATCCCGGAATCCCGGAGGCATGTCCATATTAATATATACGTGTCAGTTTATTGACCTCAAATCAATCTACCTATTCCGATCACTGGTGTTTATTACCTACCGTGTGTTTGAACTCCGGTATTTCAACGTCAGTACATTGATATGCGACCGACGGCGACGCTGCATTGTGGACGCTGTCATGTGGATTAATTACGCCGCTTTTGTAGTGGTTTGTAGTAAAAATAGATCCACTCAGGCTATTCTGCGGCTGAGTTAAAACGTTAAAAGTAACAATGTAAGTTTATTTATGACGAGTTCTGTGGCCTGGCTTAGTGGTAATATGACAGGCTGCCACACCGGAGGTCCCGTGTTCGATATCCAGTCAGGTCAAGATGGAAAATAGTCTTTTTCAGATTTGCCTGGGTCTTGGATGCTTATCTATTTAAGCATTTGTAATAAAATATAGTATCGTTGAGTTAGTATCCCATAACACAAGTCTCGAACTTACTTTGGAGCTGGCTCAATCTGTGTGATTGTTCCGTATTTTATATTTATTTGTAGCTAACATAGTTTTACTTCAGCAAAAAGGGACTCAGCATCCTTCGGTTGACCGTCTGACTATCAAGACACTTTTTCTCGGGTACACGTGAAAGTCTGACTCTGCCGTCCCCTTAAACTTTAAAAAAAGAAATACCAACTTTATGTCAACACAAACGATAACGACCGTTTAAGTCGCACGTTTTGCGAAATTGCTCTAACTCGCAAGGAAATCGAACCTCTCCTAGGTTCGATTTCCTTGCGAGTCTGAGCAATGTTTAACTTAAAAGTACCTGCCGATCTGCCGGCCTATTTGCTAACTCAGTGTACAACGTTTTTATAGTCACTTCAAAATAAATTGCGACTTTTGTATGATTGACTATTTTTATAAAACGTACGTAATGCATTTGAAACTGACTAACAAAGCGTTGTACACTTACATGTTTTCTATGTTATTTGTAAGATTGTGATTGTTAGCAAATAGGCCGCGCCGGCTGGAATCATAAAATTTGGCTTTAATAAGCAAGGCCTTTTAAAACATGTAAATGAAAAAATATTAACAAAAGTAGTTTTTAAGCACTAAGTCCATCTCTGTAAATATAGCTACATTTCCAAGTAACCCAGATATTTAAATTGAGGAATTCCGAGAAATACAAGGGTGTATCGGAATGCTGAAGGAAGTGTAAAGTGTTAACACCAGTTTCACTCGGAAAGAATAATCGAAGAATATCAATGAGTGTGCAAATTTATTTGAAACTTTGTAACATTATATGTACCTACTTGTATAATTTCAAATTACTATTTTTTTATTCTAAGATACTTTTACATAGTTTAAAACCATAGCTCTACCGCGATTTCCGCATACCTATTGTCGATTCAAAACACTAACACCGGTTTTTTGCGTACAATGCGGGCGGCAGTGATCGTCGTTTAAATCAGCACTTACTTGAGCGCCCGATGTAAGCTGCGCGTTTTACTAACACGGGGCGCTCACCAATTTTTAATATCTATATTTTAGAAAACAATAGCTATATCGAAACATATGTTTCACTCATTTGTTTAATTTTAGAACGAACTAAACATTTAATTTAGTTTTTATTCTTCGAGCTCTGCTTTTTTTGAAGAAAATCATCATGCCGCAAGAAGGCCACTGCTGGACATAGGCCTCCCCCAAGGATTTCCAATACGACCGATTGGAAGCGACCGAATTACAAATAATCGTTAGTAATTAACGTCTCCCCAAAGGTTAAATTTGCCAAACATACCGCTAATAAGTATCCTTGAGATTAGTGCGCATCATTTCTTTCTTTTTTCTTGACCATGTGTGTCCCACAGCTGGGTAATAAGGACATCGCTCTTTCTCTCTAATGATGATTATCCTTGGCCTTTTCCCATCCAATACTTGTCAAATGTTCGCAAGTCACCCGACTATCTCGTCTTCGGTCTTCCTCTGTTTCTGTAGCCGCCATCCTTTAGTTGGTGGTCAGCGTGTATGGACTCTCAAAACTTTCAACTGAGATCCTACGGATGTCAATACAGGTGAAATTTTGTTCATTAGCAAACGTTTAAGGAGTGACTCAGACCACGAATCTAAACAACTTTCATTATGGGACCAAGACCGAAATTGCAAAAAAAAAAAAATTGGCAGTTCTAGGGAACAGCCGATTTTTTTTTACCAGGTAGATATTTCACTTTTCTAGAAAGCGCATATATTTTTTTCGCGCTGTCGAAGTTGGTCCCATAATGAAGGTTTTTTAGATTCGTGGTCTGAGTCATTCCTTTAAACGTTTGCTAATGGATTCTATTTCCCCCAGTATAAACAAAAGTAAAGTATAAACAAAACTAAAGGAAAATAACTAGACCAACTCAACAAAAACTAAAAACCAAGAACGTTCAAATTTACCAAAGTTACCAAGCTTTGCTTGTTTTTTTGATATATATATACGGCAACATCCTAAAATGAAAAGCATGTCGGTAAATTTGGAATTCTCCGGTAAAATCAAAGAATAAAGAAAGCGCTTTCTGAAAAGGTGTTGTAATTTATAACATTAAAATTCATTCTAGAATACCTTTTCCATTTAACACATGTAGAGGTAGAGTCAAATTTGTTGACGATTTGCAAACATGAAACTTATTTAAAATTTACTGAGTTAAAAAGGAACTTTTAAGTGGCGTCAAATTGAATTTTCACTGTACTCTGTGACACACACCAACACGGTAACTTACACGATAAAGTTGTAGCCTAGTTTTCATTTGCGCTAGATCGCAAAATATTTCCTTTTAAATCCCCTTTCAAAAAAAGGTGTAAGGGTATAATTTGTTAGTCCGTGTGTGTCTGTTTTGTGGTTGAAGGGTATGGACAAATTGTAATATAATTTCGATGTTTAATCGGGTTAGGTTTTTATTTTGGTACATTCGGGGTCAGCTAGAAGACCAGGTCGTTTTATCTATGTGTCGTGAGATATTTGCGAGTTATTTTAACTTCTACACTTTCTACTTTTTCTGATTAAATTACATGGTCTGGCCTATGTTGACAATTCTCAGGCTAATGCTACAACAACATTGTAGGGACAACGAATTAAATATTTTATATTTGGAAGACATGGTAATTGCGTATTGACTGCATATAAACCTGAAACTGCATATTCAGGTATGCTTGCAAAAAGTTGTTGCCCAGTTTCGAAGAAGCGTTTGCGTCCTAAGTTCTTAACACGTTTACGACATCGGGTGCAGATGCCAGAACGTTCTAGTTTTCAGGATATTTATGCACTGGTAAACGTTAGCAGCTAGAACGGTTTGTCTACTGTATTTGCTTGGAAATAGTAGGTGCTAAGCTTTTGTTTCGTTTTTTACTAAAGACAATGCATATTGTGCATTGTCGTTGAACAGATGACAGACAAGATGATGATGAAGACACCATACGTTGAACCACGCTGAATCACGGGCTGAACGATACTATATTTTATAACAAATACAAATATAGGTAATCGTCCAACACCGAAGTCAATCTAAAAAAGTCATTTTCCATCTTGCCCTGACCTGGTATTAAACCTCCAGTGTGACAGTCTGACATGATGACCACTAGGCCACAGAGATCGTCTAAACCGGGATGAAGCCGGGAAGTATCGTCATATTAATTCATTAGCGTCTCGCGTATAATTTTACACTTCCTCATAATTTATAGCCTGCGTACATTGTAAATTTTTATGGGAGAGACCTATGTCCAGCAGTGGACGAGTGTAGGTTGATGATGATTGTAAAGTTTCGTCAAAATCCATCCAGTATTTTTGCATAAAGGATTAACAAACATACTTACGCCTTCACATCAATACAAACTTTCACATTTATGTAGGAGATTAAAAGAAAAACAGGTACTTAATCTATTTTTCTATCGATGAGCAACTGTCTCGTCGCCTGATCATATTTCAATTCAATTACTGAACGAACACATTAATTAGTAATATTAATGACGTTATTAGGCAAATTACATTTAATTAATAGGTACACGAATCCCCTTGGAACTACAACCGTTCACAGGGTCAGACACTGTTTATTTGTACTCTAATAACCTTTTAAATATATGTTTTTCTTATATATAGATATATTTATGACCTCTTTGTGAGTGTTCTTTATTCTTTTTTAAACTTTCGCGCTTTAAACACATAATTATGTATATACTCTTTATGAGTGATTTGGTATAGTGTGCACTTTTGTAAAAATATTATTTTAAAAAAGCTGCGTCTCTGTATCTATTTTTCTTTTTTTTTAAATTGGCTTGCCTCCTGACAGGCAATTTATTGTGATGTATTTTTGTACATAAGTTGATATATTTCTTAGGAAATTGTTTAATTTTTTATTGCCTTGATCTATTAGGTCCGCTCCGCATCTGTCACTGAATTGTACGGAATTCTACGCTCCATACTAAATTTTGGCTTAAAATTTTGGTTTATTTTTTCCTCTCTATAGTACTTAGATATATATGTAATCTCTTGGTATATACAAATAATAAAATATTCAGAATTTCATCAAAATCCATACAATAGATTTTAATTAAAGGAGTAACAAATATCCTCTCATTTATAATAGTAGATAGGGCCTTATAGTATGGAGCTTGCACTCGTTGCCCGCATTTCCTCTTGCGCCTATTTTGTCATCACTATATTCAGTGAGATGCATCTATTGACATCATATCGTATAGATTGCAGACCTAAATGGATAAAAATTGGTGGATCATTAGCTCTCAGTCCATATTTGTATATAACAAAAATGATTTTTTCTTTTGGAATATTTCATATAATTTTTTCTAAGTATTATTAATCCCCGTTTTATGCAGAGGTTTGTTGTTTGGGTCAAAACTGGTTACTGAATTTAAAAGTTCTTAGTTATCCTCAACCGAGTGAGCTGAAATTTTGCATATTCATGTAAATTGGATATTTAATACATCAATGTGACCTCTCCAACCCGTCTGGCCAGCGAGGAGAGTGTAGGCCAAATCCTCTGTCTGGTCTGGCCAAGTATGGCTCCGGTAGTACAGAGAGGGTCATGGTTCTGCAGTGGAGACTAAAAATACCTGATGTGATGTAGACTGTTCGTCGGATATTTTGAATATACAATAGGATTTCCTTTAACACCAAAAAATTTCAGCGTGCTTATTTGAACGAATGTTTCATCACGTCACGTCACATGAACGAAAGGACATCTCCTATCCATAGTGCTATTAGATCTGTGCATACGTCCAATAAACGGCGATGCGTAACGCACGCACTCGTTGGCCTACATCTGAGACTAACGGTTGATATGTTCTGTACGTCAGAGATGACCAACATACAAACATATAGAGCTCTTTAAATTGCAATCATACTCGAAGGCCCATATCGATATTCGTATGTACTGAATTCGCTCGTAAAATTATTTACTCTGGTCTGGGCAATCTAAACTGACGTTGTGTCCCTCTTGAAACGATATGTTTTCGTATCTATTTGAAATGTTTGCATTAAGACATATTATCGCAGACATTGAAATAATACCTCTACGACCAAAGACTATTTTGCTTAGTTTTTGTACACTGCTGTTGTAATTTTAAAGCTTTTTTCTCTTTCACTTGTTTTAGTTGCCAATACGTGCCCGAAGGCAACGCCTTTTTTACAGTCGGTTTTACCGTTTTTTAAAACCGTTTTTGAGTTTTATTACTAAGAAACACTTCTCTAATCTGTTCTTGTTATAATATTTGTTGAGATTTATATATACTCGTAACTATGAAGTTTGTTTATGAATTGACGCCTCAAATCTACAGATTTTTCTGAGTTATCTTCAAGCGACGTTAGTTTAATCCATTCGTTCACGCCTTCGTGAAAGTACTTACCGGCGAATACGTCCATTTCCGAGATATCCACGTGAATATTGCATCGGAAAATGCAGTATTTTCCAAAGTTTATCCGGTCGTTATCGGTGGAAGAACTGGGGCATACAACACGTTTACTGGTAAACTTATTATTGGTCAGCGTCCCCTAAATCTGGTGAAGGCAGCTTTCGCTACATTTAGTATAGTGCTGGCGGGTTTGTCTACAATGAAGCAGTTCGTAAAATAAATTAAATAAAATTTATTCTAAATAGTTAAAATTTTTCTTGCACTCAAAAAGATTTAAAAGACCTCAACAAACTGGCAATCGCAGTTAGAAATTAGTGACTATAATGTTGTATAGATGATGGTAACCCTTCGTGCGCGAGTCCGACTCGCGCTTTGCCGAATTTTTAAACTGTATTGACAAGTTTCAAAATAAACTATCAGCGCTACAAAAATATCATATTCATTGTCCTTGAAACAGATTATAGCTTGATGTGTGTTTTTTAGTTATTATAATTCAGCCGGTCTTATTTCCTCGACTTCAGCTGTGTGCGTCATCATCATCAAACATCTCACAAACACACATATGTAATATTTTAGTTTATTTGCAACAAACATATAGTTTCTTTGTCTCTAGTGCCGTAGATAAAAATGTACGCAATGCCTTGGCAGTACGACCAATCATCACTCAAATTTCAAGGACCTGCTCTGTTAAATCTAGATAAAAAAATAGTTTACGGGGCAGGCTGAGCAAAATATCACAAAACAATTGCCATGTTAGTAGCAGTATCGTAGTTTTTACTGGAGTAACAAACGTTCAATTCAGTATTATTAGTAAAATGTTTATTTATTTATATTAGTCAGAAGATTGACAGCCTCCGTGGTCCAGTGGTTAAGGCGTTTGCCTGTTGACCCGGGGGTCGTGGGTTCGATTCCCACCGAAAGCATACTTTGTTTAGTTGTTTCCAGTTTGGTTAGGACATTGCAGGCTTGAATCACCTGATTGTCTGATAATAAGGATGATTCCGTGCTTCGGAAGGCACGTTAAGCCGGTGGTCCCGGCTGCCATCTGGTAGTCGTTAAAGGAACCACGTCATAGGCCGAGAGGCGGTTCCGAAAAACTCTGACACCAGGGTGTGCATGCTCGATTGACCGCGACACCTACTCGAAATGATGATGAGTCAGAAGAATAGAATAAACGTAGAATGCACCAACTGCTTCTGTAAGTTATTTATACATAGGTACTAATCCCATTATCCTCATCTACCCTCATATTTCCTGTCATTTTTCCTTATCGTCCTGTTCGAGTTCCGCCGCCGTTCGGTCGACACGCGTTTCAATAACCTGTCCCGTCAACCGCCGCGATATTGGTCAGCATCACCGGTGTCTAGACCGGAGTGAAAGAAGTTGAAGACTGAAGAAAGAAACAATAACCATCCCGGCCGCCGCCGATACCTAGGCGCCCACGCCAACGCGATACGAGCGGTAAGCGTGCTTCCACTTCATCTCCCTTTCACAAAACTACCAGCTTCTCTTCCCGCCCAGACCGTGGAAGCCGACTGAGGGAATGAGCTAAATAGGCGATGCGGCTATTTAGATTTCGTTAACCACCTACACGCCTACTTTGGCTACGTGATAATATGTTTGTATTTAATATGTATGTTTCGTAGGCGCGTAACGTAGTTTATCACTTTTCCATATATAATCAACTTTTCGTTCACACCGACCGGGCTGAACGTGACGGACTGGCTAGTGAGTGCTTGTAAGCATCCTGTAACTTAACGAATTTACTGGGTTAGTTATTAACAATAGTATGATGCTGATCATAAAAAACAGGCAGAAAGGGTTAGTAATAGACATAGCACTTTTACAAAACGATTGTATTAATATCAAACAACTGCTGTAGCTTCCTTCGCTTATTTGTTCTTAGCAGTAAACTGTGCAGGCTCTATAATAAAATAACGGTGTCGCTTGGTTTATTTACAACAATAAGTTATTTGTTTTTAAACATCCCGTTTTCTCAGTATGCAGTCGGCGGCGGACAATACGTATGTAGGTTTGGACGATGCTTTAATGCGGTTTTATTTATTTGAAACTATATTTAGAGGTTCTTTAAGTCATTGTAAGAGTAAGACAGTGTTGATGTGATATTAAGTTTACACAAAACATCTTTCAAATGTTAGTGTTATCTTTCTAAAAATACTGTTATTGCATTTTACATTTGATATCGATGTGTTTAGTGTTACCTTACTGATCATTTAAATTTGGATGGGCAAAGCCATATTTAGAATACAAATTTGCGTAACGAAAAGGCCAACCCACATATTTTGACTAGGTGTAAAGTTTGTAAAGTTAGGCGTGTAGAGTTAGAATCATGGCTCTACCTACATGACTTTTTGACAGTGCTAGTCATATCGCGTTTTGGCATCATTTACATAAAAATGTTTTTTGATGGGATATTTTACGAGTATACCAGAACAAGTTAAACGAAATACCAGTAGGAGGGTGAGCGCTATTTGTTTTTGTTATTGAGATTGATCAAACCAATGGGCATGTTTCCTAAAAAATACTTTTTAAAATAATTCAAATTAGTCGTCTGGTAGATTATTGAAAAAATATTGAACACATATGTATTTTTTGTCATTCAAACAAAAAATGATAAAGATATGGCCCGTTAAAGATCCGCGTGACGTCCGTCACTGACCGGTACACTTTTTACCGGCCTGTTGCTTCATGAACCCTCTTTTGTTAGATTAAAAAAAGAAAAATCCGTATTTAATATTTAATATTGAAAGACATATTATTTTAAATAGTGTTTTTTAGGAAACAAGCCTATTGAGCAATAAGATACACTGCATAAAACGTTTTCCAACCAAAACAAGCGTCCCTGAATTTAATCGAAATCAAAAACATTTATACAATATTTCTATTGGTTATAATGAGCTGTAAACAATTGTAGAATAATCTGATAGTGGCCAATTATTCCGGATATTTCATTCTTCATTCGATCATATTATAGAGGTGGACTTTTTCATAAATCTGTTAAAGTTTTTCAGTAAGCCTGACCACTTTGATATGATTAGCTGGTTAGTGATTACCCTCTGCCCTCTGCATATTTTATCTTATCTTTTTAAAAAGGTTTGTTATCTTGTTTTGATATTACTGCTACAGCTTTCTTTTATACGACAAGGCATACTGAATTGTCATATTTAGAAAAAATAAGTAAACAATGCTAATATTTTTAGAAGATTTCCGAGCCATCCACCAGTTCTTTTTTATTTCCTTTAAATATAGCCTAAGCCATACAATATTTTAGTATTTTTGAATATATATACCAGCTGCCTTAACGACGATTTCTAAAGTTGAACATCGCATAAAACCAAATGTAAGGTGTGGCTTATAAATGTAATGACTAAAGAGTTCGTTAATTTAATATTTGTACTTTCGCTTTACAAATAGTTTCGTAGTGAGATGGTTTAAACAGTCACCCTGTACTTGAATGGCACAGCGAACGCATTTGACACACGCAGAGGCGACGCGCGAAAGCGATGGCCACACATCGAATAATTATCCAGACGAATACACATATGAATAATTAATGGCATCGAACATTATGCTCAGCTGCTTTTTATGTGCTTGTACATAAATAAACTATGTGGGCAAAGCGAATGGTTTTCATTTTATTGGCGCTGTGTGGAACAATTGTTAATTTTTGTTTTCCGGTTTCACGATTTTCGTGGTGGCCACTTTACAAGAAAAACAAACACGATCATTGTTATTATAAAAAAACGGCAAAACCCAGGTTTAAACCCGGTCTACCTTAGTTCGGACTAGCTATGGATCAACCTAGGTTTAGCAAATTAAACTTTGTTTCATTACAAAAAGTGAACTAAGTCAAGACTAACTTAGACCTGAGACGATCTCTGGATGATCTAACGGAAGCAGGTTTCATTCAAACATTCGTTCAGTATGCTACTACTACGTTCCGATCTTCACTAATATTAAAATAAATAATAAAATGTATTGTTTGAAACTAGTATAAAACTAAAAATAAAAAAATTGAAATGGAGAAACATGTTTATTTATGTCGTAAACGATATATTCAGTGGTCAGATAAAAAAATCATACTTTATACAAAACGATTTAATAATTTTACAAAACTGAAACGGAACGCGTGTGCGCGCGCAACAAATTGAATTTGTTCCGAAGTAACCTCAAAGTTTGTTTACAAATATAATTGAAAAAATATATTTTTATTAAATGAATTAACGGTGCAATATCTCGAAAGTAATTATTTTATAGTTGCTGTGAGATAAAATTTACGTGAATAAAGTAAAAGTGAATATGGTGTAAAAATTATTTGGACGAACTATTTTTTCCTAATATGAAATTAAGGTTCCTAAAAGTCATTGTTTTGTGGCGGTTGTGAAATATAAATGACGACAAAAGCGTTGAAAATAATCTAATTAAATGTTTTGATATGATAAAATGCAAATAAATAAAATATTTTTTCATAAATATATGTGTTGGTTTTATTCATTTCTTCGCATTTTCCAGGTTTTTGCTAATTGCGAATAGGGTAATAGGATTTGACATAGATTTTAGCATCAAAGCAATTTTTTAGGTGAAAAGTGACCTATTTGTTGGTAACAAAATAAGTTAGTACTAGAGTTAAACTAGGGAATTGTAGGTTTATCTTTAGACCTAGGATCATCTATGGCTTTAACGATAAACCTCGTTTTATAATACGATTTTCCTTAGTACTTGACTTGGACCCCGGCTTAAACCTGGTACTAACTTTAGTCCTTGTTTTATAATAACACTGGATATGTCTATCTCGAATTCAAACAAACTGGTAAATTATTATGTTTGTTTAAGTATTTACTTATTAGTGTTTCTGACTGATTGACCAATCATTGGAATAGTCATGGTACAAATATGATTAGGGTTCGATTTCCGAACATATCAAGATAGAAAGACTGCTGTTACAACAAGAAAAGCTATCAATTAGGTTTTTCTGTAAGGAACGGCGGCAGCACTCATGCGTCGGGTAAGATGTTATTAGCCAACAATGTGACAGTTGTCACTGCTTGTCGAATATTATCCAATGACAGCAGCTCATATTGCTGCCATTTGGTGGTAAGAATTTAAAAAATCCCTCAACGCTATTTGGTCGGTGTCGCCACAGGGCCTCAGGTTGGATTTCTTGGTCAAAACCTGTAAAAGTGAACTGGTCTCCATACCTTCTGTACTTCTGTAATCAAGTGTTCTGGTGACCAAGACTGCTGGCAGATTTTCAGGCATCTGACATAGTTTAGGAAACAGCGGGGATAATGACAGCCTCCGTTGCGTAGTGGTTAACAAGCCTACTTGCTACATGAAGTGCTTGCTGGGTTCGATTTGATTCCTACCGTGGGCAAATCCTAGTAATTCATTTTCACAGGTATTTGTCTGCGTATGTATGGTTTGTTGTCTGTTACTCAAACATGCCAAAACGGCTGAATGGATTTCGATGAAATTGTGCACACATAGGTTATTACCGGGATTAAAACATAGGCTAGCTTTCATCCTGGAAAAAGTTACTGTTCCTGCGATATCGACATTAACGTAAGCAGAGCCGCGGGCGAAAGCTAGTAAACAATAATAATTAAAACAAACTACGTTATTCAAATACGAGTACACACGAAAAATAAACAGAATTACTGTTGGCGGAGGCTTAGCGCAGCGAAGTGAATTCATTTTGTAGCATAAATGTAAATATTCTCTCTACGCTCTTACCACTGTCATTACGTGAAAATATACCTACATAAATACAATTTTAAAGTTAGGTAGTAAACAAGAAACCTTTGTAGTTTTCGATGTCCGTCTGTCTATCCGTCCGTCCGCAGTTTAAATCAGAGACCATAAGTTTATATGTAATTTGGCATGGATAATATATTGAATGTGGACAAAATTGTGAAAAAATTAAAACCGGCCAAGTGCGAGTCGGATGCGCTTACTAAGGGTTTGGTAACATTATCAATAAAAAGTTTAAAATTATTAAAGATATTTTTATTATATGATGTACCTAAAAATGTATGCTTTTTGCGATGTTTAGTTTCGTACCAAATTTCAAGATTCTGAATTCACGGGAAGTACCCTGTAGGTATTGATTCCCTTGCGAATGTTGAAAAATTGTGGCATAATCAAAAGATTGCGTTGGTAGAAGTTTTATTTTTTCACAGCTCCATGGGACAGTGGACCTGATTATTTGATACGAATCTCAGCTTGATACTTCCATGCGTTCCTGCCAAAAAGGATCTTGACATACTGACAGACAGACCGACAACAAAGTGATCCCATATGTTACGTTTTTTCCTTTTGAGGTACGGAACCTTGAAAAGCAGAAAATCAGTGCAGCTGCCATTTGTAAATAAATAATATAACTCAATATTCTGTCAATATTTCAAGCGTCTACCTGTTGCCGTTATCAATATCAAGCAAACGTGAGCAAAAAATCACGTGTGTTGTATATACAGGGTAGCCCCCTTTAATATTTATTTTATTCCGTTTTTTATTTAGTATTTATTGTTAATATCATCTGTAAAGTTTTCCAACTGTCTAACTATCACGCTTCATAAGATATCGCCTGTTGACAGAAAGTGAGAGAGACAGACGGACAGCGGAGCCATAAATAGGGTCCCGTTTTTAGGGTTCCGTAGTAAACAAGGAACCCTTAAAGTTTCGCCATGTCTGTCCGTCTGTCCGAACGCGGTTTTACTCATAGACTATAAGTACTAGAAAGCTGTAATTTGGTATGGTATTTTTATATTACAAAAATCTTTGAAAAAAAAACGTTTTTGTTAAATATTGTGAGCTTGTAAACATCATTTTTCGATTTACTCATGCGTTTCTGAATTTTTTGGGTTAATAGTGCAATTTTTTGTTAGCGTTCAGTGTCCCCCCCACCTCTATCTACTAAATGGTTGTATATGAAAACGTGAAAAATTCACGGCAGTAGTATATATATAAAACGAGAACTAGCAGAGCTAAGTAGAGTTTACAAATTTAAGAGTTATACGTGGGGCGCACTATAAGTTTCCGGAATGAATATGAAAAAATACTATTAAAGGTACAAAATTAATTTATTGTTTTTCAAAATAATCTCTCTTGGCGTCTATGCACTTTTTCATTCGATGAAACCAGTTTTGAAAACTTTTGTGCCACTCCTCTGTGGTGACCTCTGAAACGTGTTTTTCATACTCCTCGACAGCCTCTTCTGGTGATGAAAATCGTTGACCGCGTAATTGGTTCTAAATTTTTGGGAACAGAAAAAAGTCACAAGGTGCCAGGTCGGGACTGTATGCAGGATGACTCATGAGTTCTACATTTTTCGCCTTCAAAAAGTCGTTTGTCTGTCTGGCCGTGTGAGAACTAGCATTGTCGTGATGCAGGATGATACGGCGTTTACGGTTATTTTTACGGAGTTCGTCAATAACTTCGGCAAACAAATGGTCGTGTACCAGTCACTATTCACTGTACGACGATTCTCTAAAGCAACAGTAGCCACGTGTCCAGTTTTATTAAAAAAAGAAGCAATCATCCGCTTAGATGCACTTTTCACGCGCGCCACTTTGGTTGGTTTCGGCTCATCTTGAAAGACCCATACGCTCGATTGCTGCTTTGTTTTGGGATCGTAGCAATAAATCCATGTTTCGTCACCTGTTACTATGTCCCACACCAAATTTGACGCACCTTCGTTGAATATGGTAAGCATGGCACTGCACCAAGTGACGCGGTCCGTTTTTTGAGCCTCGGTCAAGTTGTGTGGGATCCACCGCGAGCACAGCTTTCTCACACCCAAATGTTTGTGTAGGATTAATTGTATTTGACTCATGCCTATTTCTAAGGATGCGCGAATTTCATGGTAGGTCACATGCCTGTCTGTTTCAATCATACGGCGCACAGCATCGATGTTTTTGTTGGTCACAGCGGTGGAAGGCCGACCATCGCGAGATTCGTCACTGAGATTGATACGACCACGCTTGAATTCTGCAAACCAGCTATAAACAGTTGTCTTGCATGGTGCTTCATTGCCAAAAGCTGTTTCAAGCCGAGCGATGCTCTGTTGAGCTGTCAAATTACACTTAAAATCGTAGAAAATCATACTACGAAAATTTTCCCGAGTTAAATCCATGTTGATGCAGACACACAATTTTTTAAATGGCGCCACAATGTAAAAACAAAAGACAGTCAAATGAAACAAACTGCATTTTACAGCCAAAGAGTTCTTTTTTCAAATGTTGCAATAAATTTTTAAAGGGTGCTAATTAAACAGGCTTCTTTTTAATAGCATTATCAGCCTCTAAAAATGTAGGTTGCCTTCTAAATTACTAAGTCAGCCACGATTAAAGAGCAACTAAATAATACTATCTTAGCCACTAGTTATCTTCTATGGAAGCCACTCTAAATACAACTCAGCCTGATGGTTATTATTTAGCATCTAAATTTGTAATTTGCATTCTAACAGTAAACTTCTAAAATACTAATTATTGACATCAAAAAATATATTTATTTAGCTTATATTTTTTTAACTCAGCATGTTTAAAATGTAACTCATCCCAAATTTATTAATCGTCAAAATTTAGCTATAATTGACATCAAATTGTATATAATGGCCACTAATATTACCAGAAGCTATTGAAGAGAGACAAATAAAACTTTATTTTTGAAAAATGTTCATAAAATTACCATCATTTTACTAATAATAATGATAGTGGGAGAGCTGGTACTAATTTTTGGGCAGGTATTTGAGGCAAGCTGAAAACTTGTCACATTCCTATCCTATTATACCCCCACCAGGAACTGCAAACCTGACTGGTGAGAGGTGAGTAGCGGGGCTAAATCAACCCCTAATTTTTTGGCAACCTGGCAAATAGAAAGTTCCACCAAAATGATCTGTCTTTTTTAAGAATCTTATTTTTTTGTTAAAAATAGTACCCTATTAAAATTTCAACCTGCCTCAAATACTACTTATAATTTTGCACGCATCTGGTAATGTTAAAACTCCGACTAAATCGTCTGGCTTATATTTTTTTATATTCTTTAAAAAATAAACTACAACATAAAAAATTGCATTTTTTTCTCAATACCTACCTATATTTATGAGAATGAAAAAATAATATTTAAAAAAATTAGGGGTTGATTTAGCCCGCTACTCACCAGCCAGGACTGTAGTTCCGTGTTGGGGTAGAGGTATGTGACAATTTTTCAACTTGCTTCAAATACCTACCTACCCAAAAATTGGTACCAGTTCTCCTGCCTTTCGATACATAAATCGAATGGCGCAAATGGCCGGTCACTGTCGTCTCGCATACTCACGCTAAATCATGTAAGCTATTTTCACGATAAAAGAATATGATGTATTATTTTACATGTTAAGTTATAATAAATGATGCTGTCTGTAGAAGCTCGAAGTATATTTTTTTGAGGACATAGTGTTGAAGCTGTAAAAAGGAAAATGGTGACGAGATATAAAATCCGTGGCCGAGTTAGTAAATTAGGTGGCAATGTATAAATAAGAAGGACAAGTCATAAAAATTGATGATCTTTATTTGATGCTTTCTATAGAATATTTAGTTGGCGGTGTAAAAAAGACGAATTAGTTTATTAGAGGCTATATCATTTTCCCGTTGCTTAGTTATTAAATTAGAAGTTTGATCTCGTGGCCAATAAATAATTTTGTGGCTTGACTTATTATTTCCCATTTTTAAATATTGTTTATGTAAGTGGCCAGTTCCGGAAACTTACAGTGCGCCCTATGTAGTCGACCAACTTATAAATGAAATCGGAAAAGTAAAATTTCATGCAAATTGAATTGAAAATTAGTTAAAGTAGTGTTAGTTACGTAAACCAACTGCTAAATATAAATAAACGAACTACGTCTAAATTAATCGCAATGTGTTTACGTTTGACTGCAGGCTGCGTTTGGCGGAACGATATGTTGGTGCCTATCTGCGCTCGGGTCGGGAGTCATTATACCTACGAAATCTTGTTACTTACCTACCACCGCTTGCCTCTACTCGTGGTGGTATTTAAATAATAATATTTATTCTAATTTCCCTTGTGTAGGAGTAGGATTTTACAACTCTTTCTTCAGTTACCACCTTATGCCAGCCCTATGTGGGCTTGTTTTTAATCGTTAAACACGGTTTAGGCGTGAACTCAAAGCTGGCATTTGCACTACAGAACTTTACACTGCGCGTGGCCCGGCACGCACTTTGCCGGTTTTTCAATGTAAATGTTACATATTTCATATTTGTTTGTTTCGGAGTCATGTTTTAAATCGTCCAACAAATCTTTTTTTGCGATTTCTTTCACATAAAATATATCTTATGTTTCTGGGAAAGTTATAGGTTTCTACAGGAGTTTAATAACCCTCGATATAGCATTGAAGGGCTGACTCGACCTATTATATGCATCTCGTAATTTAAGAATAAAAAAAAAAAAACATGCTTAACTGATGCTAAACAGAAAAGTGGTTTGTAGAAAAGGGAAAATTTTAAATTAAGGCTAGAGCCTTAATTTAAAATTTTCCATTTTTCTACTATCAGTAAATATTCTGACCTGCTATATTATACGAGCAACGTTCAACGTCCAGTTATTGATAGCTAAACGGTGACAGAAATATATTTCCGAAGCAGGCCGTTTCTACCACAAGAACTTAGTTAATGTTTGATGCCTGCACTGCCGATATCGATCCATGCACCGTCGGTAAAGCACCACGGGGTTTTTCTTCAAGACGTGTCAACAATTTTAACATGATTTGAAAAATGACGATTTTCTTAAATGCGTACAGTTGGCTCGTCCAAGAGTTGGCTGCACTGAAAGTCGGGTCTGAAAGCTGTTGTCATTGGATAATGATGAACAGCGTAGTTCAGGGGTGTCATGTTCAACTACTTTGCCGGTGGTTGCAGGTATGCCATCGGGTATATATAGGCTATTCATCTGAGTATGAAGTATCCACAATACCTTCATTTCCTTCTCAAACCCTACAAATTTCTATCCTTTAAGCATAAAAATTCCAATGGGCAGCAACGTCGGAGGCACAAAAAACCACAGAAACTGAGCTCGCCAACCCATAAAAAATAATTATAAGATTAAATGAACTTACCCAAGTCAAAGAATATATACACTACGCGACCTAATTGAAGTTCTATCTTAATTATACGAAGCTTCCCGTCCGAGATAAATACACGTTATATGTATTTATCGAAGGACGGGAAGCGAGTATAATAGGTAGATTATCCGTTTTCTAATCTGCGACCGATAAGTATCTCCGTATCGCAGTGGTTAGTCGGCTACAAGAGAGGCGTTGATTTCGATTCCCAGAGCGAGCGATTTATTAAGGGTATTACAGGTATCTGTACGCGGTTCCCAAAGAGCCGGCTGTAAGCACTTTGCCAAATTTAGTATTGTTTTAAATAATCTAAAATACTAAACAAAATACCGAGTATTTTTCAGAGTCTAAATAATAACCATAGGCTTGCGAACGAGACTTTATTACTAGGTCTCCATTGTCCGTTTAAACGTTTGTTATATGGGCTGTATCTCTGATAACGTTATAGCTAGATTTTTAGTAGTATTTTTTTTACCGATTTTAAATCTCAATAGAAGTAGGTACAATTGGCTTTTACAAAAAATAACAGTGTTCAGTTTCGTACAGTATATTTGTATAGTTTTGAAATAACGGCTTCCGGATTTTTTCCTTTACTAAATATAAATACATATATACTAAACTAGTCTATATGGAATTAAAATCCGAATGGGTTGTCTATTAACTTATCATCTTTTTTATTTGAGCTTATTCAGTGTCCTGCTGCTGGGCCAGTGCAATGCTAATTAACTCTTTACTTTTTGCATACGCGGATTTTTGATGTTTCAGCATTTTTATTGCATAACTGTTCTGATACATTTTCACACTTTTACGCGTTTACTAGTAACATTAACAAAATCGTAGTGTTGTGTATAATTGTATATGTATTTAGTTAGTCTTGGCACAAAGACCTGAACCTACTTTGATAACGCGTTCTGTAGTCGTGTCGCTTTAGTCACACGAAAAAGGTGGTATTTATATTATATCATCAAGTATTTATTATCGTGATAGTTAGATAGAATGTGCGCCAAGATAAAAATATTTATAGTCTCGATCCTTGCTGGAAGGATGCGTGCCTAACAGTATTTGTATCATACGACAAAAAATGAAGTGTAATGTTATTTAAGTTCATATACAACGTGATTTTGAACCTCCTAGCTATATTGAAATCTGGGAATCAGAATCCCTAATGGAACACAGAATTGCAAGAAAAAAAGGTAAAAAAACGAAAAAGAAAAATAAGGTTTCCCATAAAAAGTCGCCGATCAGCTGAACGAATTTCTATGAAAGGTTTAATTTATTTTTTCGTTTTTTACCTTTTTTTCTTACAATTCTGTAGTCCATTAGGGATTCTGATTTCCAGATTTCAATATAGCTAGGGGGTTCAAAATCACGCTGTATACATACTATCATGACCTTTTCTCTTGCGGGGTAGACACAGCCCAGGTCTTTAGGACCTAAAAGCCACGTTTAGCATTAACGGACGTTAAGTGGAAACGGAATCGAAATATTAAAGTATCGAATTAGTAAAGTGTTGCTAGCCGTATACTAACACGATTTCTCAGATTTTCGCCCATTCCCTCGTTCGGTTTTTACGATCTGCGTGGGAAAAGAAGCAGCTGGTTACTTATATGTTCTTTATAGCTCCCAGCCCACCGTTGATGCAGTAAAATTAATACGTTACGTTTTATTTACCCAATGATTATATTGTTTCAGTACTGGTTGTTTGTCGTGGTCTTACTCGGATCAGGAATCTTCTTCGCCATCATCAATTTGTATTGGAAGAAAGGTAAGAACATATTACTATTATAAATAATGTAGAAAATAATGTCTCGATATGCTTCTGCATATAATGTACAGTAGGGGGCAGATAATTGTCACCCCCTCTACAATTTAAAGTCTGTTTTTAGAGGGATCAGTTTTATCTGCCGCCGACTGTACCAGAATATTATCTCTATAGATTATGGTCTGAATTGTGAGGTATGAGTAGTATAGTAGAAATAGGTTTTCAGAAATGCTTACCACCAGATGGCAGCAAAGTGTGAAGAGCCTCACTTATGCACAATATTATCCAACATTGATCAATATTATCCAATGACAGCAGCTTATCCTAATAAGCTTCTGTCATTGGATAATATTACACATGCAGTGGCCACTAGCACATTGTTGGCCAATAACAAATTACCAGACCTGACTCATCCTGCAGTTTTTAATAAAACTTACCATTTTCGAAAAAAATCTCTAAAAGTTCTCATATTTTGACTTATGACCCCCAATTACTTTTTAGCACATATGGGAGCGATGGGGACTTTTGACACTTTATTCCTAATGGTGTACCCAAGGTCACGAATATTCGGCTCTGTGTAAATTTTTGTTATTTTAAATGTCCATTTTGACCGGGCTAAAAGACATGTATGCGTTACTTAAATTATAAGGCACCAAAATTTCTTGTAATTGGTATAGGTGTGTAAGATTTCTCTTTATTTCGTTATAGAAGTACAATATAGGTGGCATGGCATATGTACCTGGAATATTGATTGGTGATTTTAGGAATAACGTAAACGTAAAGAAAAACGATTGATGTGCAAATGCAAACATACAAGCAGGTTAAAACTGCAGGCACAATGCATTTCTGTCTCGAGCATCGTATATATTGAATAATCTTTGTACAGTTATATATACTTGTTTTGTACTACCATTTTCATGCCAGTGAGAAAAAATAACTCAGCGCTACTTTGAAAGTAATAAATATGAAGTGTAAATCTTCTAAAAAATAAATCAATGGTGTTGTCCGCCGTTTCGAGTGTACCCTTGCCCTTAATATAAACCCTTACGAACAGAACGTAAGAACACGCCCTGTGATATTTGGACTACGAGTATCAGGCTATCGAAAAGAGAAAGTATTTATGATACACTGACATTTTATGGCCCAGGGCTAACTAATGGTAGTATTATTCCCGCTGTAATATGATCTGACAAAGTTTAATAGCCGGCTACGTACCCGACTCAACCCTCCTTGGGTAGCCCTAAAACTACAGAGAAATGTCCAAAGAACCAATGTCATTGTCTACCATTGTAATTGAAAGTAAAGCCTCTTAGTAAGCAGAGAAGCGTGTCATAACGTTCCGACAAAATTATCCACCCAGAATTATACTTTGAGAACCATAACAGACGTGAACTTAAAATGGGTCGGTATTCAACAAATGCAAGACCATTCGAGCATTCAATTTTATATTTCGGAATATTCGTGAATAAGAAATGTGAGCAGAATCTTCTATTGTTATAAGTCTTGTAGAAGCACCCCAACTGAAACATGCTCTGGCAAACAAATGCGCTCAAGAAATCTTATACGCAGCCTCCAGATGTGAGCTGACGGGCATTGTTGTAGCACAAAAGTGGTCACTGACAGATGCACATGTTATACATGTAGTAGGTATTTCATTTATAGATTTGCTCTGGCGCTGTGGAAGTCATATATCTATATGGAGCCTATAAGTATTTACAGAACGGAAATTCAATGGCCCCTCGATGCCGCGTCCCCGCTTTCCACCCCCGCTTGTCAGGGCCCTGATGAGCTATTGAAAAGAGAAAATAGGCTTCGTTCAAGCATTCTTCTTCTTTTTCTCCTTCTTCGTCTTACGCATTGACGTGTCATATTTAGATGTAGAGACGAGTCTGTTTAGTATAGCTTCCACACTATCAAGGGCACCGAACTGGTGATATGGCCAACTTGTCGCACTATTAGAAATAATAAGCCACATAAACAAGTATAGACTAAACCGCAGGTGGAGCCGAACAGTGGATTAACTTGGGACCTTTCGGTTTCGGCACAGTGCAATAATAATGTTTATGCCGAAAAAGAAAACAAACATTCGGTTTAGTCCAGTTTCGGCCAAATCCGAAACCGAAACTTATTTAAATGTGTGAATAACAACAGTTACTAATACTGTTATATTTCACACATATACAAACAGCTATACTAAACTAAAGTTTATACTGAGTACTAGACTGGGCCTGACTACTGATTGGCTGGTTCGGGTGCGGTGGCTAGGTAACCGAACGTGTAAAACTCGCTGAACCGAAACTTAAATCGACCGACGATCTCAAAATATTACACCACTGGACCGGATTACTGCTCCGCCTCTAAATCACTACATAGTATAAAACAAAGTCGCTTCCCTCTGTCTGTGCCTATGTATGCTTAGATTTTTAAAACTACGCAACGCATTTCGTTGGGTTTTTTGAAATAGATAGTGATTCAAGAGAAAGGTATATTTTATTGCACCTGTACGGACCTACTTCATGGAATATAATATTAAAATTTGAGAAGTAAATTAATTTGAGCCGGGTTTTACGAGTAGTATAGAATCTAGAAGTATTGTGCTATAATGAAATCCTACGCGCAGTATTGGTACTGTCCATTGTTACCGAACAATAGTTCCTTACTAACAATGCATTTACGCTAAGTGCACAAACAAGAACAGCATTTCATTTTATGGAAAACTAAATAATTCAGTAAATGGCACGATTTGAGCATTATTACCGTGGTATTATAATCAGAACTGTGAGTTTGGCAAATGTTCAGAGCGCCATACAACTTGTCTCAAATGTACCGTCTTATTTATAAAATAATCTTTCATAAAAAAAACCGGGCCAAGTGCAAGTCGGACTCGCGCACGTAGGGTTCCGTATATCCGAATTTATAACTCCTCCTTTTTGTTGAGGTCGATTAACAATGAACGAAGTTAGTAGGTGCTTTTTTTAGACCATTACTGATCCTAAACAAGTGAACACATCGGCGCATCATTCTGTACTATTGAATTATCTACATGATGCAGCTATCAAAGGCAAGATAACTGTGCGAAGTCCCAACTTACCTGGCTTTGATAGGGGATAGAGTGGGCCTCACATGAGACAAAAAACGCAACTTGCAAATAAAATTTGAAATTTGAAAATATAGTTTCTAAAATAAGTAGCTCGTAATATTATTTCAAGAGTTTATTTAATAAGTTTAATTTATTCATCATATTCTGGTATACTTAGAATTTGTTGAATAAAAGAGTATTTTATCTGGGATTGTTTAGAATCGTCGTACTTTAATGCAGCGGTCCAACTATGGACGGTGGACGAAGCCATAAAATAATCAAATATTGATAAAAAAAATTGGGTATCTCAGATGACATTTCTGAATTACGAGCCAAGTCGTGGGTGAGCTTTTGGATTCCCGTTTGACCTTTGGGCACACACGCTCTTTGGCCATGCGGCATTAGGTCCAGCCCAGTTCCACTTTAGGCTGGCAGCTTTTTGTCCGACATCTACGCCCTGCGTCCAAGACGCAGAATTGTCTTATATTGTCCGAAAGTTGGACTCCAAACATAATACGCTTAATGACTCATTGACGACTTCTGGTTAACAGTCAAAGACAGACAGAGAGAACGTGGTTTTCAGAGCCTGATTCATGAATGATAATGTGGATGGTTTTTAAAAGATACACACGTATTTAAGAAGGCAGATAAAGTAATGATATATGTATACATAGCCTCTGAAAACATTACACCCGTTAGATGGGCAGTCGTGTAATAATCGTTCTAGAATGTAATCCTACACGCCTGCATCGTGTGTGTGCGTGTATTGTTATTTGTTAGGCACAATAGAGTGGTCAGCGACACATGCATGTACACAATACGTGCAGCGTTCAGACATTTCATTATAGATAGAAGTAGAAAAAAATCCGGATCTCGGTTCCTTAGTTACTCTGGAATAGGTTTTAGTAATATGATACGGTTCTGAACGCAAAGAGCATTACCTAAATGCGCGCGGATGACATCTATGCTTCGCGTACAAGCACGCAATTTTCGAAAGTTTAGGCACAGGTATATATGCTTCATAACAAACGTATCGTTGAGTTAGTATCATATGACACAATTTTACAACTTACTCTGGGGCTAGTTCAATTAGTGTGATATGTCCCTATATATTTATTTATTTTATTATTTATACAAGCGGGGTAATATTTATTGCTTATAATTAATACTCACACGTCAATGTGTGAATTAACTGTCAGGGTTAGCACCGCAGAATTAATTCAGGTACCTACTAATACGACTAAGTAAGTAGAAGAAACGTCGCAAAACATGTGACTAGAAACATTAGCAGCTAACCCCGTGAGTTAACCCTGATTTCAAGTGACAAGTCTCATCCAGCACACCCGGAAACGGGGGAGAGGTTCAGGGGCGCAATATTGCGGGGGACGCCGCGAGATTCCGTTCTGTATGTTAGTACTTGTATTAATTCTGTGCTATAAGTGTGTTTGTGAATCCGACTCGCACTTGGCCAGTTTTATTATCTATTAATATAACAATTCTTAAAATTAGATCGTACCACGTGTTCGATTAAAAATTGTTACTATTTTTATGGTTCCGACCCAAAGGGTAAAAATGTGACATTAATACTAAGCCTCCGCAGTTCGTCTACCCGTCTGTCACAGGGCTATGAATTTATATCGCGTAAGTTTTAATATTATTAATAGCTTAGTGTATATTATTTTTTACTGTGTATGATATTTCTGTTTCAGTTCTAACAATATTCGGCACAAGCGTGTACGGCGGCGCGGTCATCGCCACGTCGTTGGACTACTTCTTTGAGAGAATGATGATGCTCAAATGGGTTGGTACAACATATTTATTCGACGGATAAGTGACAATGTTATTGTTCCATTCATCTGCTTATATCTACGTACTTATCACAGGGCAACATCTTAAGGCCGCACATTATCAGAACGAAACTGAATTCTGGTGCAGCTCGGTCAGAACTTCTGATAATGTTTGGAGTTTCGTATGGTGAGCATCAGAAATGTAATTAAAATTCTGAAGCTAACCGCAAACTGGAGCCATTTTGTCCTAGATCGTGTAATCTAAATGTTTCTTTTTTTCTGTCGGGTTGTTACAATTTAAAAATCTGGTTTTTATAATTTGGCCATGTATTCTTCCTTCCAACCATAGTATTAGGTTAATTCTCGGATATATAATGTATCATTTGTTTCTGAAAGATGAGTGGAAGTAGCCTCCCAAGTGTTATTATTATACTTGTCCCTGTCCGTCAGTTTTAACTGTATGGGTTTCAATTTAGGCTTATCGTGTCAGAATAATAAAGAAATATATATAAATGAGGTTTCTATATTAATAAATGTACCTAATAACCACCATATTAGGAACTTGGTTCATACTTGGCCGGTTGGACTCTTCCAAAAGATTTCCAATCTTGTGACAGACAGACTGCCTTAATCATTATTGTAGTCCTATAGTCACATATGTACGCTCTGAATGTAATGTAACTTTAATAATGTACACGGTGAAATGTAGATCGTTTTGGACACTTAATTGGGTGATTCAGCCCGTAGTAATGAACAACTTTACCTATGGGACTAATGCCGGGAACTCAATTTTTTTGACATTTACATACTAATTATCCGGGCGGCTTTCCATAGAAGTTGTTCATATCGACGGGCTGAATCAGCCCTTTAATCCCTCAAAAACTGATAAGATCTTAAGACGGTCTCTGGGTCTCTAGAAAGAGTTATGTCATAATCCAGATCCTGTCAGTCACCGTGTATAATATTGCAATAATATTTTCAGTTGCTCGAGCGAGCGCGTTTGGAGCCCGCGGTGGCGCCCCCTTGTCGTTTATCGTGGCTGACCCTGGCCGCTTGGCCCGCGGCGGCCATAGTGGGGCTGACGGCGCAGTGCGCGCTCACTGCTACCGGCATCTACCATGAACAGAGTATGTATGACCATGCGGTCCCAACGCCTATTGAGTACGATTTTTATCAGGCTCATCACATAGATGGCGCCATAGGTTTATTCACAACTATGTATCCACCATATTATGAGAAAATAAAATCAGTATTTACGAGAAAGATCTTATTTAAAATGAATAATATATTATTGGCTTATCATCATTATCAGCATCAGGTCTTTTTTAGTCTCCACTACAGGAGCACGACCCTCTGTACTACTAGAGACATACTTGGCCACAACAGTCAAGAGGACAGGAGGCGTACACTCTCCACGCTGGCCAGACGGGTTGGAGAGGTTATTGGCTTATATTAAAACAATATCTTTCAGTTTTACCAAGTTTAGGCCTACTCCATCTAGTGACGGGTGGAATAGTCTGTAACTATTGCACTGCAGCGCCCTCTTCGCCGCCCATAGAGGCAGTTAGTGGAACTCACTACCATAGTCTGCAGTTAACCGGTCTGCTGCTTTTATTAGACCTTAAGTTGGGCCTGTATTTTTGAGGTTGGCAGTGTATACATAAGTATTATTTTATCTTTGTTATGACTCAACAACCGTCTGCACGAATTTATGGTTTCTTTGGAATTTTTGTACTCTTATTTATACTCAGAAAGTTAAAATAAATAAATTCCTATGTACGGATAAATCACACAGATTGAGCTAGCCACAAAGTAAGTTCGACACTTGTGATATGGGATACTAACTAAACGAAACTATATTTTATAACAAATACATATATAGATAAACATCCAAGACCCAGGCCAGTCATTTTCCATCTTGGCCTGACCGAGGATCGAACCCGGGAACTCCAGAGTGGCAGCCTGGCATAATGAATTGAAGATCGATAATACATACACATGTTCGTGGCTGGCTGTATAGCGAGCCACGACCATGCGATCAGATCAGATAGAATTGCCAAGGAGGTGACGATGGACCATAGGGAGCACGAGGACTTGGCTGAATGACATCATCACATTCTTGAAAGGTCATCATCATTTCGTGTAGGTGTCACGATCAATCGTCCATGTACACCCTGGTGACAGAGTTCTTTGGAACCGCCTCTCGGCCTCTGACGTGGTTCCTTTAACGACTACCAGATGGCAGCCGGGACCAACGGCTTGAAAGGTTGCAAGCTGCATTAGATAAGGATCATCCCTGGGATAAGGAGGAGGAGGCCCAGCAGTGGAACATGATAATTGACAAAAAAAAAACATTTTTACACTGTCCGTCTCGCTCTGTCTGTCTGACCGTCTGTCAGCAGGCTGTATCTCTTGAACCGTGATACTTAGACATTTGAAGTTTTTACAAATTATGTATTTCTATTTTCGCAATAAAAAAAAAATACGAAAATACGTAATAAAGTAAATATTTTAGGGGGTTTCCATACAACAAACGTGATTGTTTGCTCGGTTTTGTTTGATATTGATTACGGCAATAGGTAGACGCTGGAAATATTCACAGAATATTTCGTTATATTTTTACATTTAAAATAAATAATCCGTATAGTGTGCGTATCCAAATGTTTGTTGTAACAATTATTTGCCGTTTTTATAGATAATGATACGGAGCCCTACGTGCGTGAGTCCGACTCGCACTTGGTTTGTATTTTATGTTTCACAATCATAACATTATTATCATCCTTCAGGTATAAGCGCACAAAAGCGTCGTTTAAAGGCCCAGCAGTCGCGGCCGATCACACGCGAGCAACGCGCCGAGATGAAACAGCGCAAGTACAGGTACCTGTACCAAGTACGCACAGCGCACGGTGACGTCATCTCACAGGTACGTTATTTATAAATGTTAGTCATTATTAAAGCAGGAATTCCAAACATTTTCGGTTGAAAATGTAAAATGCTTTCCTTAAATTTTTGTATGCAAAAGCAATTAAGGGTAGGTAAACATTGTTCCAAAAGTCAATGCGAAAGATTGTTTGTTTGTGACACCTTCACGCCCTATCTACCGAACCGATCGACATGAAATTTTGCATACCCGTTGTCTGGAGTACGGAGAAGGACATAGGGACACATTTTATCCCGGGAAAAAGTACTGTTCCCGAGGGATCGACATTGACACGGGCGGAGCCCCGAGTGAATGGTAATTCAGTTATAAGGTCGCCGCACACTTATCAACTCGTAAACGAAACGTTAACGTATCAACTAGAGCAGTTCAGTATTCTTTGTATGAGACTCACTACTGCAACACACTATACGGATTTATCGTACGTACCGGACACTATATACTACGGTTACGGTAATGTAACCGCCTCGCCTCGGGGCCAGCTCGCTATGAACTCGCGATCCCCGCGCATACAGCTTAAATATTTTTATCATCTATTAAATGTTGTTTAATAGTTCTAAATTCCCGTTCAGTTTTCCTTGCTTTATTAATATTGTGTATACGTTTCTGTCTATTTTCTTTTTCTTTTTCATCAAGTGTAATGGCTATGATTTCCAACTCGCGTATTGTTCACGTTTGGATTCAAAATGATCTGGTGCCAGTCAGACCAGAGTGGTCGGCGAGCGGTAAGCGCGACGTCACCTAGCCGTAGCCGAGTCTACGGCAGGTTGACTCCTAGTGGACGGCGCGGCAAGAGGCGACACGATGTCGATCCCTTTCCGAGTGGATAAAATCAAAATGTTTATTCAGAAAATAGGCATTTGCAGGCACCTTTTTACGTCAAATCATATTCTAATTTAGTAATATTTATATTATTAATTAATGTGCAAAAGATACAGACTACAAGCTTTTCGGAACTGACCACTGCCGAGAAGAAGAAACTCTTTTCAACAGTATGGTAGCCTACTCGCCTGAAGGGCTTTTTAATTTTATGAATATTTTTTAACTTTCTAGCAATTATTACAATTTTCATTATATACCTATATGATTATTTTTGGAACTTATTATGTTAGCGATCGAGTGTGCAATGATAATAAACATTATACAAAGTAGTCTCAAAGAGATCGAGCAGACCTGCCCCCCTAGCTTCACGAGTTGAAAAGTGTGCTGTGGTTTAGGGATCGAGATTTAGGGTTGGCAGATATGGACAGTAAACAAAAAACAAGCGGTTTATAAGTTTGGGTTTAATTTATTGTTTTAACTACTAGTTACTTATTCGTAGCTACTAGTGCATTACGCTCTCTCGTCCGTGCGATGCGCTAGTGATGTGATGTGATGTGACACTGATGTGTGCCCTTTTGAATTTGACATAGTGATATAATGTGTAAAAATTACGTAGCGTAAATATACAATTTTCTATGAAGAATTTTTTTAATTTTTTGGTTAATCGGGACATTTAGCGTCTCGATCAGGTACAAATCGGGACGCGTCCCCAGTCCCCTGAAAATCGGGACGTCCCGCGCAAATCGGTACACCTGGCAACACTAGCTGTGACGTATCTCAATTGCAGTCATACGTACAAGCGCTACAGAAGAAAGCCCAGTGCGGCAACTGGAGCGGCAGCGGCGGCGGCGAGTGCAGCACGCTGCAGAGCGACTCCACGCACCTCACCGTGCTGGCCGGCTCCGAGCACGCGCCGCCCACCGACTCCGACGACGATCTCAACCAGATCCGAGCCGCTCACTAGCGGGTACGTAAAATATAATAAAAATTTTTTCTTCCAACTACACTGCAATTATATCATAACTGCACTACATATCCAGCACAAAGCGGAACTGCTGCTCTAGAGCATAAAAAAAAACGTATGGAATTCATTTACTGCCCTGTTTAATTTTCTTTTTTAAATCGCGTGACCATAGGTCTCAAAAAATACGTGTCCAATATTTTTTGATTATATAACTGACGGACTAATTGTTTTGTTATTATTACGAAAAAAAGGTTGGAGGTGTGTATAGCTTGGCCTAGAAAAAGGCCATAAAGAAAAGGCAGGAATGTAAACAACAAATTTTCGCTGATTGTAATTTCTTTTCAGTTTTTTTCACATATTTTTCTTGTGGTAGTTGAAAGAAAAGCAGATTATGCACCTCGCATTAAGTAGTTTATATTGCACTCGTGCTTTTTAGAGCCCTCGCTAACGTTCGGACTCTAAATAAGCACTCTATGCAATAATAAATTACTTTCTGCTCAGTGCAACAATCTACTATTTCTTCCAACTACACTGCAATTACATCAAAACTGCCCTACATATCCAGCACAAAGCGGCACTTTGCTGCTCTAGAGCAGAAAAAATGTATAAAAATCCTTTACCGCGCTGTTTATTGTTTTTCTTAATGGCTTGACCATAAGTGTCACTTGTCACAAAAAAGGTTGGCCAACCTGACGGCCGTATAAAAATACTGGCCATAAAGAAAAAAAGACGGGAATGTAAACAACATATTTTCACTAATTGTACTTTTACATTCAGTTTTATTTTTTACTTTTCTTGTAGTAGTTGAAAGAAAAGCAGATTATGCACCTCGCATTAAGTATTGTATATTGCACTTGTGCTTTTTAAAGCCCTTGCTGACGCTCGGGCTCCAAATAAGCACTCTGTGCATTAATAAATTACTTTCTGCCTGGTGCAACAATCTACTATTTTTTCTTTTAATCGGCTTGGCCACCAAACTTCATTCAGAAGCTTATTTTAGCCAGTATCGAGTTATTCTTGTTTGTGTGTATCAACGAAATGATGGTGTAGGTAATTCATTTCGCTGATTCTGATGGAACAATTCCTACGAATCCACTGGCTTGATCATAAACGACGCAATGAGGCGAGCAAACTCCAGCCCGCGAAGTAAATCACACTACAGTCGCACCATGACACTTTATTTTAGTTATTCCAATTGTTCATAAACATGGGCATTTATAACACCAAATTACACCGATTTCACATTATAAAGTCCACTAGAAGCAATTTGCAAAACAATCCAAAACAAAAACCGTGCATTCCGCCGAAACTCCCCCCAAGAACCTTTTTACTTATTAAATTGGCGTTTATTTCCGCTTGCCATTTTGTTTCTAAGGGACCGTTTAAGTATTACGTAAGCATATCACCTATTTTTAACCCCTTCCTCCCCCTTGTCAGCAAAAGTAAGAAAAGCTTTTCCTCCCTCCCCACAAGCTTACTAAACATTGTCATCATTTTCACAAAACATATCTGCAAATTGTTGCTGACCTCATCACCGTGCAAACCCTCCTGTCCCCAATTTTTTAGCCAATTGTGTCCCACTAATGCAAAGGTCTCCCCTCTTGTACGCAACTCATCCCTATTTGTTGTGAAGGATCACCATTTTTTATCATAAGCCGCCAAATCATCAGACCATCTTTTTCTTGCCCGTCCCCCATGTCAGCTAAAAATAAGTTTAGCCCAGATCCCCATACTTGGCCAGAGCAGACAGAGGATTTGGCCTACACTCTCCACGCTGGCCAGACGGGTTGGAGAGCTCTCATTGATGTTTATGAGCCTTGTTTAGCTTGTATTTCCTAAGTCGCCTTCTATGACATCCACGGGAAGACTTTGAGTGGTCCTATTCTACTCTGCCGGAAACCACACGGCTAAAACGACCTCTTTTCAGAACGTTTAAAGTGGGCAATGACGGTTGTCGGAAATGATACGGGCCTAAAAAAGAGTAAATCGAATTGACTCGGCACATTTGTGCACTAATCTTGACTGATATTCGTGTTCGAACATCTACTAAATTACTCGTTACTCCACTAAAATACTAGCTGTGTGTGAACTAGTCTTTATTCCCATTGCCCCACTATGTCCCTAGTGGAGTCAATCGACCATGCCCACCCTGGTGTCAGAGTTCTTCGGAACCGCCTCTCGGCCTCTGACGTGGTTCCTTTAACGACTACCAGATGGCAGTCGGGACCTGCCTTAACGTGCCTTGCGAAGCACGGAATCATCTTTATTATTAGACAATCAGGTGATTCAAGCCTGCAATGTCCTTACCAAACTGGAAACAACTAAACAAAGTATGATTCCGGTGGGAATCGAACCCACGACCCCCAGGTCTACAGTCAAACGCCTTAACCACTGGACCACGATGGCAGTTAAGTGGAGGCAAGTGCGATGGACAAATTCTCGCCCTTACTGTAGGTATATGGGTGGTAGTTGGTTATTTGTTATGTTAACCGGTCAACTACCGAACGCCCCAATCGGGAATCATAACAATAGATAATCAATTGTGTCTGCGTTTCTCGCGATTGATGTTATTACTAAAATTTCGTTTCCCGTGTCTCCCGGTTTAAACAACGCAGTCGTTTATTTTGTAATATTATCAAAATTATTTATGAAATCATAAAGCTCTTAATATGACGTCATTATAAAATTAAATTGATGGGCATATTTTTTTTCAGATTTGGTATATTGAAGAAGAATATAGGTGAGATTGATTTTTATTCTATGTATATCCAGTATTATTATAAGAAAATCCACTCATATTATTATTCCAGTTTATTAGTAGTTATCATTATTATTAATCAAATATTTGTATCCGATATGAATTTATTATTACATTACGATTATACTTGAAATTTATATAAGTATGGAGTTCAAGGCCTAAGTGTATCATTTACCACCAATTAACTATAGGGATTTTATTCGAGATTTTATATTATTATTATTAGAATTTTGATGACTTTATACTAGGTATGAAATTGATGCCATTAATATTAAATACTCTTGACAAACATTCCGAAATTTCGATAAATTTTATAAATTTTATCGTCAGGTTGTAAAATAAGGTAGTAAAATGAGATGGTACCACATTCAAGAGATATGACTAGATAGAGACACGCCGCTTGTGTAATGTGTGTACAATTGGGCATAAACAGATTAACACAAAGGTTATTTTGAAAAAGTCTGAAGTGTAAACATGTGTCACTTTCGGCTATAAATTATCAATATTATGTATAAAACAGATATAGAGAATATAATTAAGAAAGTATGTATATGCTGTGAAAAAGATGAATATAAGTCACACAGAGGGAACTTGAATCATATAATTATATTTTGAAAGCTAAGCTTTCTGTTTTTACAATCCGGCGATTACTAAGACGTGACATTGCCCGTTAAATCACTGCCATATTAACTATAACAAATAATTTATACTAATCTTGAACGGTCTTGAACTCCTTTCAATAAGCTATGGTTGTGTTGTTAATTTTGATTGCTTTTATATTGTACTGTACACACTGATAACGTGTCTAAATGTTAGTTTAAAACACACTAGAAAAAAACCAATTCGATTGTAAATTTATACGTGAAGCCTATCTATTTGTTTTCTTTATAACTACAAATTGAAAAGTTATGACACATGTCGGTCTAGAATGCGGCATTTTTTGATTTAAAACAAAGTAATGAATAGATGTACAGAAAATGTAAGAAATACGTCATTCTTTTTTGTTGCTTTGCAAAGATTTTCTTTGTAGTTTGCTAACGTCTACACAAAAATTGTATATCCTTACTAATATTATGAATGAGAAAGTGAGTGTTTGTTTGTTTGTTTGTTTGTTTGTTTGTTTGTTACGCTGTCACGCCGTAACTACCGAACCGATCATCATTAAATTTTGCATACAAGTTCTCTGGAGTGCGGAGAAGGACATAGGCTACCTTTTATCCCGGTAAAAAGTACTATTCCCGAGGGATCGATATTGACGCGGGCGGAGCCGCGGGCGAAAGCTAGTAGGTTATAAAACTGTCGGTGTTAGACAAGCCCCGAGTGTTATCTAATAAAAAAAAAAATTAAAACGCGTTCCAGAGAAAAAGGGTCTTAACGGAGAGACATACCTATAAATAAAGGTTCCTTTTTGCTTTTGTGGTTCTGAGCCTTAAAAAAGCTATATATCGTTTATCTATAACAATAATGTTTAGATAACCTATAAATGTATAGATTATGCTCCCGAATGTTACTAAATGAAAACGTTATAACACCGGTGTGAGAGCACCTGTATATTTATAACAAATAGATAGGTTTTAGGTCCGTCATGCAGTCTAGATCTACGCTTCTTAGACAACACGCCTTTCGATCTATCGATTGAAAATACTATTATTAATACCAGTTATTGATGTAAGCGGATACGTTAATGAGTCAACTGGTTCAGATACCATTCTCTCCTCACTGGTATAAAAATGTGTCTCGGAGGGAGAGATCTAAGTCGTCGACGTCCTTGGTCGCGGCAATCTGTAATGTATGTAGCTGTAAGGAGCTATGCCGCGTGCGATCAGTCGGCGTGACGATTGGCAATTGTTAAATTAGGTGACAGGTGCCAGTGACCACTAGGCGTCGTCACTAAAAGCGGAGTCTTAAGTTCACAGTCCGCTCTGATAGATGTAAGTAATATAAGTAGAGATCAGTAGATATTTAAGTGTACTTCACTAAATTCTTGCCAAAATCTTCCTTGCGCCAACGGTATCGAACGCTTTCCTGTCCATTTTAGAAGATGTTTTTATACAATTTTTTTTGGGGCGATGTGATTTGGATGACATGAACGGGTAACTCTATAAGAGTGTAGGGTACATAGGGTAACTGACGACGGATCAACTTTAAGATTTATTAGTTCAACCGTATTCATTGTTTTTTTGCACTGATTTCTAAATGCTAAGCATTCTTGTTTTTAATGTAATGTTAATTTATAAATTACTTGGAAATGGTCACTTGAGGGCTGGTTTGATGAGTTTGCTCAAGGTATATTACTAACGGATAGAAATGTTATTTATTTGTTTTGGCCAAGCCATAGCTTAACCATAGCTCTCCGGTGGCCATACCGTTCTATTCAGCATGTGATAGTTTAATTTTTTGGCCAAAGTTTATTTTAGTTGTTACATCGCTAAGAGCACAAAAATGTTTTTTCTTAAATGTTTATTGTACTTCGGTTCCTTGATTGGTGAAACTGATTTATAATAATTTGTCGAAGACAATTTGTAAGTTATTCTAGGATTATACAAATACTAGAGATGTGAAGCGGAGCGGAGTAGTTATGCGAATCGTTGTATCTTCTACTTCTTTTCGAGCCGTAATGTCTATGAATATGTACTAAGGGTTGTATGAAAGCTGAAAATTACTAGATCTTTGTCGTACACCGTATGTGGAAAAGTATATCAAGCCAGCTATGTCAAGTAGGGTAGCTAACAAAAGCATGTATGTTCCTTGCATTGCATTTGTCCGCGCTCGAAGTTGTGCGAACTAGTTTGGATTCCTATGTAAAAGTAAAGGAAATAAGTTAATAAAACTGAAAAAGACAAAACTATCACATAAATTATTCGTTACTTTTTCATATTTAAATTTACAAAACTTTTAACAAAGTTATAGCGACTTAAAGATTCACTTCACGATTTCTAGTGTTTGTAAATATTATTCTGAAGTGTATATAATAAAGTATAGTGTTAAGTATATGAAATAAATAGCGCGTAGTTTACAGATGGCCACGATGGTAGTACACCATTCATTTCAGTCTATCTCTAAGCATCCACATGAGCTCAATTTCTAGTCTTATTTATTTTGAAACGTACAGATCTAAATGCATCACTGTACTAAGTCAACATTTACATGCAAAACTTGCTTTAATTTAATTAGATACCGCTATATCAGTAGATTCCGAAGAGATTCTTATAACGTTAGTGTAATGTGGAGGTGTGGAGGTGATCCCACTGTAATTTGACGATTGTACCTTTTTTACTCTTATTTTGATAATCATGTTTAATTTTCTGTAATTTTTCTATTTTTAATTCATTTTAAAACATTCAATCACATCTGATGCTACAGACCACATCTAGTGTGTCTTCAGGTGTGTAACCAGCTTTGATCGGCTGTTTTATTTAGTCTCGTTTTAGCCCCGACACAGAATATTGTAAAGTCAATACATCGTTCAAGTTACATTTTGACATTTATATACTTGCATCTATATATATGCAATTGTCCATAAATTATTCCAATATATTTATGTTACGATCTATTTTACTATTGTTATATGTAGTTAAATTTATTTTTTTGTAATGGACGTTACGTATTTTATTCTTTGTTTTATTTTTACACCCTTTTATGATTATCATGCCTCGACGGAAGTACAGTCAGATACGAGATATATGACCAGGCCCTCTACCCTCTTGAATACAGTGTATTCAGATAATCTTTCTGAATATATATTTTCATGTTAATATTTTTATCTATCATGCCTTGACAGAAGTACAGTCAGATACGAGATATCTGACCAGGCCCTCTACCCTCTTGAATTCAGTGTACTCAGAATTTTTTTCTGAATATATATTTTCATGTTAATATTTTTTAGTCAATGAGAAAATTGAAGATATAGATAAACGGCCTGGTCGGGTATCTCGGTATCTGACTGTACTTAACGACGTCTTCCACGTGTCCTTATCGAGATTTGTCTAATTCTTTGTTTGACCACTTTGGGTTAAGACTATTTCGTAAATCGACCATTTATGACTTTGATCACTTCGTTCTTCGTCCATAATTTGCTCTATTCTACATTGTACTAATATGTGGAAAAGTGCAAATCAACAATAGATCCTTCAAACCTTTATTTTATACTTCTGAATAAAGACAAAAGTCCTTATTTAACGAGTACGAGTGTGAGCACTCGTACTCGTTAAATAAGGATCTCAATCCAACAAGTGTGAAATAAACATTTGCTAAAATATTATGTCCGTAAGGATTGAGGAGCCACTTCAGATTTTATAAAAAACACTCACCTCCCTATTTAGTAGGAAAGCTAATAATTTTGTAGGCAAAATTATGAAATTTGTAGTTCAATATATCAAAAGATATATCAATGTAAAAGTGGCTCCTCAATCTAAACATCTGAATTGAGGAGCCACCTGGAACACGGAAAGTACTTAATGAATATTGTTGATCATTTAGTAACATTTAGTAGTAGTTGTGTATAGTGCCTACTAAAAATCTGGTTTTAAAACTGTTAATATTCATGAATATACAACACTTTTCATGTGGCTCCTCAATCTATACAATATGAGCGTCCATTTCAGTGAAAGTAATTAATTTACTTATATAGTCGAATATAAAACATTTAGTAGTAAGTATGTTTGAATTTGTAACACATGGGCAAACTAGTTAAACTGAGTGAATTTATTAAATAAACTCATTTTATTTGGCTCCTCAATCCTGACATTCTGCATATAAATAATTTAGTGTAGTTTTATGAGATCACATCGGAATCAATAACCAGTGATACCAATATGTAGTATAAATGTCTACTAAATACTTAGGTACGTATACATAAAAAAAATATACACTGGTGTCTGAAAAAAGCTTTTGAATATTCCTTAAGAAACCGCTATTAAGGGTGACCATATTATGTGAATGAAACCAGGATAACTTGATTTAGAAATTTAATTTGCAACAAATCGCGTACCCATAATAAGTTTGAAATAATTAAAAATATTTTGAATATATGATGCAACTAAAATGTATGCAGACGTTGCTTCGTGCCAAATTTCAAGATTCTGAGTTCACGGGAAGTACCCTGTAGGTTTTGATTCCCATTATGCGAATGTCAAAAATTTGCGGCATAAACGGCTGTATCTTTTGATTGCGTTGGCTTAGAAATTTGATATTTTCACAGCTCCAAGAGACAGTAGAATTATGTATTTGATATGAATTTCAGCTTAATATCTCCAGGCATTTTTGGGTCTTGACAGACAGACAGACATACGGACAACAAAGTGATCGTATAAGTGTTCCGTACCCGTACCTCAAAAGGAAAAACACGGAACCGTAATAATATAAAATTAAAATAAAAAATAGACTGATTTGTTTTTAAAGGCTAAGAAATAAAAAACATATTATTCACGGACACCCTTCAAAATAATTTGATAGGAAATCAAAGAATAGCCATTTATTTCGTAGATATATAGTTTTTTTTATGGCAGTATTGTACGTACATTTAGTAGTATTTTATACTATATAAAGATGTATTTTGTTCTAAATTTCGTCGCACGTATATTAGATAAGAGGCAAAACGATTTGCCGAAACATCTTAATTGAGGAGCCAGATAAAATATAACATATCTTCTAACCCACTCATTTAGAGTTACTGACTCTTGTGCTACAAAACTTTTAAACTTACTACTAAATGATGACGAAATTGCGCTTAAACTGAACAACTGCTTCTTTGAAAATTAGTAATCGCACGTATGGTCTGAGGAGCCATACATATAACGTATGGTAATTTTTTTAATTTTAATGCCGCCGAGCTCAAATTTCATTTTGTAACTACTCTCAAATGCTACTATATCATACCTAAGTAATTATGATAAATATTTACCGAAAATGTTCACAGATATGATGTGGCTCCTCAATCCAAACATTTAGATTGAGGTGCCACCTTTATGTTCATATAACTTTTTAAGTATTATACTACAAATTTGGGGATCGAACCTACAATATTTTGAAACTTACTACTAAATAAGTATATTAATTTCAGTAAGATACAAAAAGTGGCACCTCAATTCTTACGGACATAAAATATTACTTGCCCGACACAGCTTAAAAATGTCGTTTGTATAGAAAGCTTTGTGTTAGTGAGTGTTTAACTTTTTGTCAATTCTTAAAATGCTTTATCTCATATCTGAGCGTATTCCTTGATGCACCCTTACCTGTGATGCTTTGGAGCCCAGTTTATATCTGATCTCGTTTGATTTTTCCACCAGATATTAAAAGCTAGTTGGAAATCCGCCAGAAAATATTAAATATTAAAACAAATATGAATGAACCTCGAAATATTTTCGTGTGTCTGTGTACAGTTTTTGTATCACCATTAACTTTATACACAAAATACATTTAGAGTATGACGTAGGTTTTCTGTCTGAAATACTTTCATTCACGGATAATATCACTATGCCTGTCGTTAAAAAGTGCACTTACCATACAAATATTTTTTTACGAGTCAAAAAGTAATACGCAATACTTATAGCATCAGTACTTTTGATGCTGATTCAGTGTATTAAGTAGCTGCTCTAAAGTCTACATTTAAATATGTATGGGTTATGTATCCAGTCGCTGCGTCTAGCTTGCAAATGGTTTAGACAAATTTTCCCTATCCCTATTATACAGGCATGTCTGCAAACTTAGCTGTACATACATACATACGTATCTTAATATTTATTTTTGAATAAATTTAGTATATGCATGGCGAAATAGTATTTTTAAAGACATGACGTCGCAAGTAGCATGTATCGAATAATTTGGGGAAGGTTTCATTTAAGGAAACAAAAAAAGTGAAACATAATAATTGTTTTACAAATTTGGACTTTGGGAAGTCTTGACCTGTGGTCTTGAGACATACCTACCAATCTTAGTCTTAAGATATTTATTGGGGATACGGACGTCTAAAATATTAAAAAATAAGGACTACTCGTATATACCTTCGCTAGCCATGCAATAACTCGATAAATTGTAAATTATGTCAGTCGAAAAGTGACGTTCTAGATAGGAGTATGTATGTAATCTATCAGTATAAGTAAGAAACAAAAATCTGCTGAATTAATGACTACATATGACGCAGCATATTTTTGTATATTAAAGGTATAGATGGATCAAAGATTATATTTTCTGGTAAGCAGGCAATAAGGATGGATTAACATTTTTATAGGGTAGACTTCTCTCTGTAGTTATTAGTGTTAAGATTAGGTCGGCGTGGTCTTATAAAATTACAATGAATCAATGAAGATGAGCCTATTTCTAACTTCCAGTAGAGTCCTGGCACATTGCCTTCGAAGCCACATTATAGGGGATTTTTTTTAACTTTTGCTTCATCTTATTGGACTGTATCTCACTTCGAGTAAGGTCACATACAGCTCATAGATTTGTAAGGGTTTTTTAAGTATTCACAACGCTATACTATCGGTCTTATTAAGTAAAGATAAAAGATATGCTGAAAAAATTACCCCTGGGCATGGTTTGAACCGGCGACCTTAGGTCTATGTATGACCTACGCTCTCCTTATGAGCATTCCTCTAATACGCATTATGTCTTATTTACTTATTTAATTATACAGTAAATACCTTGCATATTGTAAGACATGCAATCAATTTCAACTATAGAACCAATAGCGATTTTATGAGTGGAAGAAAGCAATATATAAGCTTTCTTCTACTTATATTTATAAGTGAGATCCGGGTGCCGATGCATATTTTAATTGTATAAGCGCGACAGCAACACTCACGGACTTGACCAAAAGGGATAGATAGACCAGAATTTCTCATTCACACGCTAACTGGTTTTTGGTATACACGTATGTATGTACTCGCCTCTTCTGCACATTTTCATGTTTGGTTGTAAGCAAATTTTGGCCCATGTGCTCATTATTAGACTACCATATTAGCCTTAGCTACTAGTAGGATCCACTACTTGTAACTATTGTCCAGTCCAAATAAGATTCACATACGATGATGTCATTTCTTAAATATAAGTGTAATGAATTAGTTAAATGTTGTAGATTACTCTTTAAGGCAGGGAATTGAAAATCTTTCTCAATGTGATCCTCAGATTCTATTGGTATTTAATAAGTTTTACAAATTTTTCCTGGAATTGGAACAATGACCGCTAGATAGCTCTAAAGAGCTAAAAATTGTAAATAGTGTTGGATACATTTTCTTATTGATTCGATAAGAAACAAAATTAAACATTTTTTCTACGAGTCTGTGGTTTGTGGCCTGCCGCCATCTTGGATTTTTCAAGTCGTGTCTTGATGTGACCGTAATACATTTTTAACAATAATTAAAGCCTATTCATGTACATAATCTTATGTTAATTAAATAACAGAAGTTGATGACTATTTTATCACCACATAATTACATATCTAGGAATCTATACTCTATAAAACATATGTATTTACATATACCTAATAGAAATAGATACCTATGTAGATGAGCACACTTGGATTTGCTCACCTTAATATTTAGATGGTGATATAAATTGAGTCTAATGGAGATTTAACTTTTCTGAAAACCCAAGGTGTCGGCCGGAGCATGTCACAATCTTCAGTCCTTTTATATTTGATATTGGCTAGTTCAGGATTGGACACTTGTAAAAAAAGAGTTCCGTTTTGTCACACGGTCGTACAGATCCATAAAAAGCGTCCAAATAAAATTTAGTCACTGTTGTTTTGGATAAGCATTGCTTATACTGCGAAATGTAGAGTAGGAAATCAAAATTGTAAGTCAATTGCACCCTTTTTGTATTGCTCACAGCAAAGGGTTTTCCCGACGGGTTATTCGGTTTAGCGGGTTATTGAACTCATAATGAAGTAAAAATTTACTTGTATTACTGGTTTAGTGTTAAGATATTTTTGGGCTGCGGTCCTTTCTTGCCAACACTGTATTCTAAGAACGTTATTTTAATAAATAATTTGTTGTCATCTCAGAGTGTGTTTAATTCCTTTCATTTGAATTTACTGCCCACAATAACCTATAGTCCGGAGACCTGAGCTCTTACAAAAGGAATTATGTATATTATTGCTGTTTCTCATAGAGCCATGGAGGAAGTTATGATAATGATCGGCATGATCGAATGCAAAACGAGTATGGTAAGGTAACCCACCTTATTCAGGTCGTCAGGGGTCATGCCTCCCATTATATTTTACTTAGGTTTCGAATTTAGTTCTGGACACTCGAGTAAGGATATGAGAAACTTGGTTGAAATATTTTTTTATTAATGTATTTTAATTATGTTCAAACATGTAAAATACTTACCTTTCGTTTTAAATACTGGAAACTGAACTTACAGATACCTTGATTTCACGATATGCCATGTTATGTGTCATGGGTCATGGCGATTTATGGACGACCTTCACGTAGTTCGTCACTGAGGCTGGAGTGCCCACGTTGAAATTCTAAATACTAGCGTTCTACACTAAAGAACGGTGCTTTATTACTGATATCAGAAGTTACGCTCCTCAAAGCACTTAAGTTGCTTTAATCTTTTCGAAAGTCATATAAATTATCGCATATAAACTTTCCTTCGGGATTTCCAGTTTCACAGCACTCGACTCGTTAACTTTGATCAGACGCTTCATTATACCTGTTCGTTCAATCAAAACTATTGTACAAGTTTTTTTTTTATAATCGCAGTGCCGTACTGCGGTCATCCTGATATTTGCTGCTTTTTCTCCGTACCAGCTGTGAATCATGTAAATACTATCGTTCTCGTTTGCACTCTACGTCTATCTTTTCCAGTACCACATCGTACTTATACAAAATATGTACGTAGGTACGACGTAGATCCTCGGATAGTAAAATTGTGAAGGGGTAAATCGGTACAAAAGCGAATCATTCATAAATTTATTTTAAATTACACAACACTTTGGTTTAATGATACGCATAAGTAATAATTTACAACTACAATGAATTATTTAATAATGGTGCCTCTAAACACTCATACACTTATTAGTAACAAACAACTATAGTACAATAATCGCATTTACATCCATACATTTGCAAATAGCTTTCATCCTGAACATGGTTGTGCTAACTGTCATCTAGTGATTGCATTACATGTTAATCACTATTCATGATATAATTTTTCTCTTTAATAAACGACTCATGGTAAAAGTAAGTTACAGACATTATTTTTTATTTATATCGGTACACATATTTGAAACAAAGAATAAAATATATCATTATCTATATACAATATATTATATCAAAATCAGCAAAATACAATCTAGTATAATGTTAATACATAGGATAGTAGGTACAAGGAAAGTATGTATGTATAGGATTAAATAGCTTCGATACGGTCTATATAAGTCAATAAGAAGTTGACATATAAATTGGAGTTGGCTTACAGGCATGTAGGTAATTTATGGTATTAAGACCAGGTACGAGTAGGTTTATTTAATGGTCAAGACGAGATCGAGATGAAACTTATGATCTTTAGTTCGCAACTATAATAAGTTGAATAAGGATATAAGGGTTTTATTCTAAACACTTTATTACGTACATACTAATAAGTAACCAGCTGCTTGGTACGAGTAGGTAAGTTAGATTGTAAGTTTCTATCCGAAGGCCAGCGCTACCCCCATGGAAATAAATAAAAAGTAAAGGAAGTTAAAATTTGCCTAGTGTATAAATACATTAAACTGTTTTCTATTTAAAATCAGATTGTGTCGTTTTTCCATATTAGTAAATTCTTTCGATTAAGGGCAGTATGGACATCGGGCGTGGCTTTTATTACACGACTGCCAAATACTGTCTAGCGTGTAGCGCAATAAATCAATGACGTCCAACACATTGATTTTCTATAACATTTGCGACGTGTTGTAAAAATGTATTTTAAAGGAATTAGCCACAATATATAAGCAGATAAACTCGTAGATTCAAGGGAACTGTTCATAAAATATATCTAGTTGGGATGATTTTTCACAAACACCATTGATTCTCAATCTGAAATATCTTTTAATAATTTGCAGCTATTCGGTCGTTCAATACAACTGAATTTAAAAATATAGGTAGGTAACCTATTTCAGGAATAAGTGTGATCTTTCTTCCAAGCCATCTGTCAATCTTTAGTTTTATTTAAAACGTTAAATCAGGTAAAGATCATTGTTCGATTGACTCAGTCGATTCTTATAGGTAAGTACCGACCTACTTTCTCCACGTTTTTATGGGACAAACTCCCAAACTACAGTCTCAATTATAGAGATACTTTAATGGCATTTTATCGAATTTAAGAGTTGAGATCCATCTTAAATAGGTCGTTAAAGTAAATATACAAAAAATATCTTATGTAGGTATTTTATGATAACGTAACGATGGAGGTTCGCGTATTAAGTTTATATACAAAATTACGGTTCTGTACCTTTTATAGTCTGAGAAGTGTCTCGGGACAGAACGTTTTCTGCGCCGGCAATCGAATTTGGGACACCCGGTTTTTTCAAACTTAATTTTGTATATTTCCAAACCAATAAACATTTAAAATGTTAATCGCATAGAAACTGTGATGGACCTGTATTAAGGTCCATGACAGTTTCTATAGGTCTGTATTAAGGTCGAACTATTTGTTTTATTAAATTTACATAGGTATCTCGTTGTTATTTTTTTTTTCTAAAGCCATAATTATATGCATGTGGTGATCTCTTCGACGTACGACGAGGGGAAGATGCCATAGGAGCCGTTGAGGTCGCCCGACCACCAGCCGTCGTCCTGCTTGTCGTGGATGGTGATGATGTCTCCTGAGAAAAACGGAAAATAACTTGTTAACGTTCAGTATTTTTAATAACTTGTCAACATTTTTACAAGCGTTTTGTCATTCTGGGATGAAGGAATCCCTTTTTTTTAGCTCACATTATCAATTTGTAATAGGTGTACCTATCATTATTATAGGTGGGCAGTATCTATATACAAGGCTGCGGATTAGTTACAACTACAGGAGGATGAATACGTTACTGAACATAGGAATGGGACTACGAGAAACAGTTCTCCCTCGTGGCCCCATTAATGGGACAAAATCCTGGGACCACGAGAAAACAGCAGGTAATACTCCTACCTACTCCTAGTTTTAACTTAAGTCCGCATCAATCTGTAAACTCATATTAATAATAAAACTTTTCAAGTATTGAAAAGACGCAACTTCAATGTTGTTTTACTTTGTTAAAACTTACATTAGTCTCAGTAAATGAGCTGCATTACGCTTAACTTTGCCAACTCTACTATTCAAAGATGAAATACGGTAGTACACAAACATGAATTTTTAATGGCGCAGCATCGTCACTTTAACTTGGTTGCGTAAACAACACAAAATCTCTAATGCGTTAAGTTATGGCATTTATTTTCCTAGTTTATATAGAAACCGCTCTTTGAGCAACAATCTGTTTTGTTGTCTGCTGCTATTTACAAATGCTGCATTTCTTTATTGATCATAGAAAAACGGCATTGGATGATAAAGTTGGCGTGGTTGTCGCTAATGAGGTGCATGGGCTATAGATACTGTTTTCTTATTACAATAGCCGTCGCAGGAAAACGTCAATATTATGCGTACATAATAACACAACTCGGCGAGGCGAGGCTTGTTCAAAATCTTCAAGTTCGTTGTAGAGGCTATTGTCTCGTAACTAGGCGAAATAAGTGTTACGCACAAAAGTGCTGCTGATAATGTTGTGTTACGTTACGTTAGAGCACATGTAATATGCTAAAAGTTATTTTAAGTATAAATTATTGTCCGTGCTATTAGCAAGCTATATGTAATTAGTATGTATGTACAGCTTGCTAATGTTTTATAATAAGTAGATTTGATGCACAAAACCGACTGAGTTTGCTCGTAAGTATAGTAAAGTATATTTTTTTAGACTAATTTAATAATACAAAAGGGAAACTGTGCAGACAAAAAAATGTAAAGCTTGTTCTTTTTATTTTTTAATTTAAGGCGTTGTTAACAAACTTAGGCGTAGACTGGCACTTTAAGTTTGGTACATAACAACAATCGTAAATCTTATCTGTACTTATGAAAATAAAAACTTCCATCTTGTGTTTCAAATATATAATATATAGGTATATGAAGCATTGTTAATTAGGCAAACGAATAACAAATAGAATATCGCATTTATTTCATAAATGCTGTACTTACAATAGAGTCGCTTACCGTGACAACTGAATTAAGCTACCTCTTTCTTAATTCATTTCATGTATCAAAGTTATAGCTTACCTATTTAGAAGGTATGTAACAGCGCATAAAAACATATGGTACAAGCTAACAAAGAATTCCCGATTTTCCTTCTTTGATCTCTATCCCTGGTGTTTTCATCCACTGCCATGTGTCAACCTCAACATACAATAGAATGATAGGTTTGTCCTAAATTTGTGGGCGCCTAAAGAAAGAAGTACTTCAGAAAGGCGCATAACATTTTTATTATTTTTTGAGTAAGTAGCTATTGTATAACTCAAAAATTCGACAGGGGCGTGGAGGGACAAATATTTTTCTTGACATTGTTTTTACATGGATATGTAATGATTTTGCATGAATCCGTATGACTTTACATGGATTTAATGGGCTAGTAGGAAAGTGTGGAATCAAGATTTGCTTAGCTATACTAAGGCGTGCCTGCCCATCCAAGGCCTAAAACGATGGCTCGTAAAAAGGACCTTCCTTCTTTCTAGAAAATATGGTCATAATCTTACCAAATGTTTTTCGGAACCTGAAGGAATTATGGGATAAATTGTTTATAAGGCTAACTTTTTATAAGAAATATTGTCAAGACGCGGAGAAATATGTAAATTTGAGTTTAAGTGAGTACTACGAGTATTATTGATATCTTGTGTCGTGTAGTTTCCAGCGTATGTACGTGTATTAGGAGCATTGAATCACATTTATAGTCGACGTATGAGGAGACTTCATTATAAAATCCTTAATACCTTGCGCAAGAACATTATCTAGGACGATTGGCGTCAGGTGGTACCCGGTCGTAAGAAACTTAGAACTTTCCCAAATAATTTAACAGCATATTAGTAATTCCAGATAATAGAGATACTAATAACTACAGATCAGGCCTCATATTAATTCGAAACCACATGGCACAATATCTCAATAATATATCTAACAATATCCACCTATCACTTAACTCTTAGACATAAACATGAAACATATTTTTTTTATGTCCGATAGACAAATATTAGACCTGAATACTGGTAATAGGTACATTTTGGCCGGTAATTACATCGGGATCCTCAGATATAAAAAAAAACTGATTAGGTACTCAGCCTTTTCAAAGAACCATAAAGGAAAAACCTATTACATGCCGGCGCTATTAATCGTATGTAAAACGCATATGAATACAATTTATAAAATGTTTTTAGAATTTAAATACGTCCTAACTTTTGCGATTTCTTATTAGGATGGTATGCAAGAGTCACTTATTATTTTATGTATCTACTATTCTATTCCCATAAATAAACAGGTTTTCCACTTCTTTCGCTAGTTTTTTTGTAATAAACATATGTACCTACCTAAACGATTTTTCCCATCGTTGAAATTCAATTCAAAAAGTTATTAACGTAATATAGGTTTATTTCAGAGAGACGCATTTTTTTTTTAAATTATGGTTTATTTGAATACTTATTAATTGTCATATTTCAAACACCGCGGATAAAAACGGCCAGTGTTAGGCTTTTTGACCTCTTAACTGGCCAAATTCGACTGTGTCCGGCCCGTCCGACTTTTGTTAGGCTTTTTATACTATCGTTCATCTATATATATATATATATATATATACATATAATAAAACAGTAAAAATATTTTGTCTGTACGTTTAGAATTTTTGACTGAAATGGATAGAGGGACACTTAAAAAGAATAATAGAAAGCAAAAATTTTTTTTTTCGAATTTCTTGTCTGTCTGTATGTATGATCACGATTATCTCCGAAAATACTGAACCGATTTACTTCAAACTTTCGCCAATTGCTTTGTTTTAACTCAGCAAAACATTTAAAGTTTGTTTCAACAAAATCGGCTCATTAAAAAAACAGTTATCGTCATTTTAATGAACTCAAGGCATGAGTTTTCCTGCAAACATATAGCAAAAAAAAATAGTAAGTGACATAAGAAAATTAAAATCCAAAGTCAATTCATCATCATTATACGACAGCATTATACCTATCCATACTATCCATAGTAATCCATACTAAAAAAAAGGAGAAGCTGACTAACTGACATATCAACGCAGGGCCTAAACTGTAAGGGTTAGGAACTTGAAATTTTGCACAGGGGTTCCTTTTTATCGTAGGGGAGCACTAAGAAAGGATTTTTGGAAATTCATCTCCTAAGGGGGTAAAACGGGTTGCAAAGTTAGTATGAAACTTTGTCGTTTTTGAAGTTATTCGAATGAAATTCAGCATGAAGGTTCTTTACTGAAAGGTATGAAACACGAGTAAAATATTTTACTCAGAAATCATCCCTTAAGGGGGTAAAACGGGTTGCAAAGTTAGTATGAAACTTTGTCGTTTTTGAAGTTATTCGAATGAAATTCAGCATGAAGGTTCTTTACTGAAAGGTATGAAACACGAGTAAAATATTTTACTCAGAAATCATCCCTTAAGGGGGTAAAATAGGGGTGCAAAGTAAGCATGAAACTTTGCCATTTTTGAAGTTAGTCGAATGAAATTCAGCATGAAGGTTCTTTACTGAAAGGCATGAAACAGGAGTAAAATATTTTTCTCAAAAATCATCCCTTAAGGGGGGGTATAACGGGAATGCAAAGTTAGTATGAATCTTTCCGTTTTTGAAGTTATTCAATTGAAATATTAAGGTGTTTTAATTGAAAGTCATGAACTAATGTATTCCGGGTAATTCTACTGTTCCTGAGAAATCGATACTTACGCGAGCGGAGCCGCAGGCCAAAGGCAAACCTGACTTATATATTTTATTTTTATTTAAACTTTATTGCACAAAAACAAAGTACAAACAGGTGGACTTAATGCCATAAGGCATTCTCTGCCAGTCAAACCTTGAGACCAATCCGAGATAAATAATGGGTGGTGCGATAAAGTGTTGATAGATAATTTAAATAAATATTTATATAAATAAATACATATACTTACAAAAAAATAAATTGAAATACATAACGATAAACATACATAAATACAACAATACATAATTACACATAAAAAAATGTTACTAACTACATAATATATAAGTTATACGGATGATTATAGAGAAACAAAAGAATTATCAAGAAAATATTTGTGCACTGCCTCCTTGAACGCAAATCTGTTGGGAGCCCTTTTGGTGGATTCTGGAAGAGCATTCCACAATCTTATAGCCTGCAACTGAAACGAGTTGGACATAAAACTAGTGCGGTGAGAAGGAGTAGCAAGATTGAGGCTATTAGAAGAGCGGAGAGAACGAGAGTGCGTAGAACTGAGAAGACAGAATTTTGATTTAAGATAATCGGGTGAAAAAGGGTCATGAAGTATGGAATAGAGCATAGTTAAAATTCTAGCTTTACGACGAAGAGGAACTGGAAGCCAACCAAGTTGGAACCGAAAAGAGGAAATGTGATCATATCTACGAAGACCGAAAATGAAACGTAGACAATTATTAGCAAGTCTGTCTAGTTTAAGTAAGAGCGTTTGGTTTAGATCGCAATAACAAACGTCTGCATAATCAAGTATTGGGAAAATTAGGGACTGAATAAGTAAAATTTTTGTATTAATAGGAAGAAAGTTTCTAAGTCTGTATAAGGAGCGCAACGTGCCAGTAACTTTACGACTTACCTCTGTAACTTGAGTAGTCCAACTGAAGGAGGAGTCAATGTGCAGGCCAAGATCTTTTACACTGGTGCAATAAGGGATAATAACATCATTATAGCGAACTCTGGCCACAGTATCGAGATCAATATCACACAATCGTCTTGAACTCCCGACAATGATAGATTGACACTTATTTGGATTAACAAAGATACCGTATTCCTTTGACCAATCAGCGATTTTTAGGAGATCACTATTCAATGAAGCAACAGCCAAATCAAGCTCGCTAATATTGCAAGACTGATAAAGCTGCAGATCATCTGCATACAGATGGTGAGATGTGGTAAGAAGATTAGTGAGCGAGTCTATGAAAATTGAAAAAAGAAGAGGAGACAGAATTCCACCTTGAGGAACGCCAGAGGATAAATCACACCAATTAGACAAGTTCTGATCCACACGGACTGCTTGTTGGCGGTTACGTAGATAGGATGAAATCCAATCAAGACTGATGGTGAAAGATTGAAACGGGACAAGAGCTAACAGGATATCATGGTCTACTGTGTTGAAGGCGTTCGAGAAATCTATGAGAACAAGTACGGTTACCTTACCATGTTCCATGCCATCTCTGATGTCTTCCGTAACTTTTAGTAAAGCGGTACTGGTACTATGTCCTCGTCGAAAACCCGATTGAAAATTATTTAAAAGATTATTAGTCCGTACGAAAGTAGCTAATTGAGACTGAACGACAGTCTCAAGTATTTTAGAAAGGTATGATAAGATTGAGATTGGACGGAAATTATTTAAAGAATTTGGGTTATCAATTTTTGGAAGAGGAATAACAAAAGCTTTACGCCATAAAGAAGGAAAAACTCCGGAAATTAGGGAAAAGTTAATTATGTGCGTTAAAATAGGAAGAATAAAATCGATTAAAAGTAGAACCATTTGACGGTTGATACTATCAAAACCAACAGCCTTGGATTTAATGGAAATCAGAGCTTCACGAACCTCATCATGAGTCACAGTGGAGAATGAAAAGGTATTAGGTAAAAGAAGAGGCAAAGAAGTTATTTTAGAAATAGTTTGAGATCTAGTTATAGCATCGACACTGGAGGCATGTGAGAAGTGATCATTTAGAGAAAAAGAAGAGTGAAAAGCTTTGGAATGACTTTTGCCAAACCCAAGGCTTTTCAGAAACTTCCAAGTATCAGCCGAAGAAGAGTTAGAGATGGAATCATGAAAGTAACGACGTTTTGCAGATCTCACCATCTGATTGCACCGATTTCTAGGCTGTTTATACAAACCCCAGTTAATCTCACATCGGTCACGTTTATATACAAGAAATGCTTTGTTACGCTTAGCCATGGCCATGCGCACTCCCTTAGTAATCCAGGGACAAGGCGGCTTTTTGAGTTTTACAGGACGGAGAGGGGCATTTCGATCAAAGAGTGCGACTATGGTGTCATTGAGTAAACTAACTTTAGTGTCAACTGTATCAGCATCCAAGATTGACTGCCAGTTAGCGTTAGCAGCATCGGCACATAGGGCTTCCTCATCCAGTCGAACGAAGTTGCGCATCATTACTGTGACAGGTTTATGTTTGGTGGTGTGTATATTATAAGAGGCGTATATTAAGTCATGACGTGAAAATTCAGGTGCTGGATGCTGACCGTGCAACAGGATTTTAGAGGTAGTGGATGTTATAATAACGCCGAGCCAAGTATCTGCAGTATATAAATTGGAATGGGTGGCATTAAGACGTAAGACTGAGAGATTGAAAAAACACATGAGATCATAGAATTTTGTACGAAGGTTATCATCTAAAAGATTATTATTAAAATCACCAAATAAAAGTAGATCGGAGTAAACAGAGACAAATTGGTCTAATTCCGATTCAAGACTAGGATAACAATTGATACCGGGGGCAGAGTAAAAAACACCAAGAAATGTTTTGACCCTATTTAAGTACTTCAACCTCCAAAAAAAAAGGAACTCGGGTGACGCAGAATAAACAGAAGGAGACTTATTAAGGATCTTGAATGGAATATTGCTACGGAGATAAATAGCGACCCCACCCCCACGAACGTTTTCTCTATCATTTCTTATAAGGACGTAACCAGGCAAGGCGAAGAAGGAAGATTCCAGACAAGCCAGGACTCAGAAATTAGAATTGCATCCAGGTGCTCCACAGAGGCGAGGTCAAGGAGTGCAGTATAATGAGCTGAAACACTCTGAGCATTGATATGGCACAAGTTAAAATACTTTTTAACAGGAGAGAAATCGTTAATTAATAGATTACGAAGAGATAAAGCATCAAGAAAAGAAGAACCATCTTCACTACAAGCAGAATGAAAAGAATCATCCATTTAATATATAAATAGTGTACTATAAATAAAATATATATAAATAAATATGACAAAGTATGTAAAAATATATTAATATAGGAGTCGAATTTGTTATGCTTAGGCACTACACTACTTTGACCAATATCTGCATTGGTCCGCCGGCTTACAACATGAAAAAGTAGGTATATGAATTTAAATTTCCTGCATTTAATAGATATACAAATGGTAAAGAATTATATAAAACAAACAAATGTTAATTAGTTAGTTAGAACTCTCATAGTATTCTATCGACATAAAACAAAGATACAAACTAAAAACGAAAATATCAAATTAAATGAGTTTCTGAACGAAAACATAAAACGTCAGATGACAGCTGTCAACTAAAAATAATAACAAATATTTGTTATAGAACGATGGTTGGATATAAAACTTTGTAAACTAACTACCTGCATAACTTTTGTTTAAAAACTGATAGCATCAACTGATAACACGAAGTGAAAGTTACTATTTCAGCTTTGCCCACCGTTTCGGACGCTGCTGTCTGTCGCTAGTCGTAGCACCTGTTCCAGCGCACTTAACAGTAGATGCTTTCTGGGTTTTCTCGGCAACCTCGATCGAAGAGCTGGACGGTCCACTCGCCGTCGTCCCCTCAAAGGCTTGGGCAGCCACCTCAAGATCGGCTTTAGTGTTAACTATGGTAGACTTGCCACTGGGGAGTTTTACAAATATGGTGCCATCAACGGACCAACATTTGGTCATACCAAATTTCCTACGAGCTAGCATAAAGATTTCCTGGCGACGTTTCGCCATATATCAACGCACAGCCGAAACTACTGTGCCCAGAAACTTGAAATTTGGCACAGGGATTCTTTTTATGATGTAAATGAGTACTAAGAAAGGATTTTTACAAAATCAAAGGGGGTGAAGTTTTATGGAATTTTCTCATTTCTGGACTTAGAAGTTTGAAAGTAGGTACACAAAATTTCTATTAAAATTAAAAAAGATCTGTTTAGGTGAACCAGACAACATTCTCCCTTGAAGGGGTAAACAGGGGGTAAAGTTCGTATAGAATTTTTCCATTTCTAGACTTAGAATATAAAAATAGGTATGTAAGTTCTCATGAGGGGGAGGGGGTTAAGTTTTTATGGTCATTTTCTCATTTCTGGACGTTCTGGATTACAATTAAAAAGATGTATGTAGGTAAAACCGACGAAATTTTCGCCTGAAGGGATAAGATAGGGTAGTAAAGTTAGTATGGATTTTTTTCATTTCTAGACTTAAAAGTATAAAAATAAGTATATACGTTCTAGATTACAATTAAAAAAGATCTGTTTAGGTGAAATGTACTAAACTCCCCCCTTAAGGGATAAAGGGGGGGGGGGGGGGGGATTGAATGGAAATTTTCTAATTTCTGGACATAGAAGTGTAAAAATAAGTATATATGTTTACATTACAATTAAAAAGACCTGTGTAGTTAAAATGGACGAAATTTCCCCTTGAAGGGGTAAAATAGGCGGGGTAAAGTTTGTATGGTTTTTTTTTATTTACTTAGAAATGTGACAATAAGAAGTTCTTCATTACAATAAAAAAATATCTGTGTAGGTGAAATGGGCAAAATCCCCTCCTTAAGGGCTAAAGATGAAGGGCAGGTGAAATGTATTAAATTCCCCCTTAAGGGGAAAAAGCAGAGGGGGAGGGGTTTGTATGGAATTTTTATCATTTCTACTGTTCTCAAGGGAACGACATTAACGCGGGCGGAGCCGCGGGCAACAGCTAGTATAGTATAAAAGCCAAAAAAGTTGCGTGAGTCAGTAGTGATTGATCACTAAAAATCCGGCTTTTAAATATGTGTTTTAGTAGTAAGGTGCCTATTAAACTATCCTGAATATCGGATCCGATGGTAAGGACGCCGCTATACGTTAAGCGCTTATTATACCATCCTGAATCTAGGATCCGGAATTCAGCATCCGATAAGGACAAGAAATTCAGTCGTCAGAGCTCCTGATTACACCGTCCGGAACGTGTCCTGAACGGAGACTGCGCGTCCTGAGAGAGCCATCCGTTGGCCATCCTGAATGCGTATGAGGAACGCCGCTATACGTGCGATGCGATTGGAGATATTATCGTATCGTTTCTAACGTATAGCGGCGTCCCTCTCATGCGTCGATCCTAAATTCCGGATGGTTTCACTTTATGCTTCCGTTATGCTTCCGATAAGGACGTCGGAAGCCATTCTGTCCTGACAACGGATCGACCGTCCTGAATGCGATTAAACTGTCCGTTGACTATCCGTTGACTGAATTCCGGATCCTGAATTCTGGATGGTCTAATTGGCGCTTTAGACACGATACGAGATATCTCCAATCGTATGACACGTATAGAGGCGTTCCTCTCATTGGGACCGATTCAGGATGGTATAATACCCCTCTAACTCTGGCTACTTATTTGAGTTTTAGAGATAGCAACGCTAGATAGATACTACTGGGATGCATGAAAGGAGCCTCCGCGTGACGTACGAATTTCTCATTTACGTCCGGTGCACCCCGGGGAGCGTATTGCCAAACTGTATACTGACCCAGACACCCATAGTCTGTACTGAACTACGTCGTGCTCATTAAAATCACAAACAAATTGGAGCAAAGTACATACGAGCTCAGAGCAGTCTGAGACGGTATGCACTTTGCTCGCTTGTATGTAAAGCAAACTGTGACACGCAAACATCTTTAACTAACTATACAACGTGTTTCGTAATTTCCCGTAACTTTTTTATGCTTTTGCGATTTTTAGGTATCCTATCCGTGAAACTGAACAACTTTCCCCAAAAAAACATACCCTATGTGAAGTAATTTAAGTTTAGCCATTGTAAGTATGACTAAAAATTAATTTGAACTGTCACAACTATAAAGAGTGTTAAAAAACTATAAATGATTCAACTTCAGTATTTATTAATTTTTCAAAGAAAGATACATTGACACAACAAATTGTACCTATTTTTAATTTCAGTGTAGGTAATAATAACTCAAATTAGTCGATATTATAAGTGATCGATAACAAAGTAAATTAATTTAAAAACTCAAATAACAAGAGATGGCGTCACACCACGCCTTATGTGCTTTATTTCCCTATCGATTTCTTTTTTGTTAATAATCGGAAAGTGCGATATAAAAATTATATGTTAAAAATATCAGTAAATATGCCAACTGTTTTTCTACCAGCATACTCGTACCGCAAACTAGCCAAGTGTTAATTTTATTCAAATTATTAAGGCTTACATCGATCTATAAAAAACAGTTTTAAAGTCGGTTTATTTTTTAAAAGTAACTCTATTTTTACACTTTTTTTTAATAAACACGTGCGTAATTGCTAATAAAGTCACGACCACTGTCCAAAAAAAGGAGTCAAGGTCGCAAGCGGCGCAAGTTTAAGAAGGCGAGGCAGGGAAATAAATCATGTCTGCATTCGCATGCATTTTGTTCTAAATAATCATGCCATTACATACTACACCAGACGCTGGAAAGTATGGATGTCTGGAATCGTATGTATTTTGCTCAAGTATTTTAAAGCAAAATGTATTTTGATTCAGACACTCTCTGAATAGGTATACAGTTTGCTCTTCAACTACAAAGGCAAACTGCGATCGAACTCAGAGCAACCCTGGTCTGGGTCAGTATACAGTTTGGCAATACGCCCCCGGGGAACAATCTGCGAGGGCCGAGGACAGTCTAGTCGGAAACGCAGATTGGCTGATCCTTTCGACACGAAATGGTGACAAAAAACAAGAGGAACCATTTCGACTCGAAAAGAAGATAGATACTACTATGTACATGTAGGTAAATTGAATTTCTTTGGATACGATTTTCACAAACATTTAAAGAATTTCTGTGGCAAGGTTAAGATCTGAATACCTGGCGACAAAGTAAGTTCATCGTTGAGTCTCGCCTCGTAGGTGTACAACGCCCGGCACTTGCCGACGGAGGGCGGCGCGGCCGGCGCGTCTGTCTGCTCAGTCTTTATTATGTCTGTTAGGTCCGTGGAGCTGTCGCTTTGCGATGAGAATTCATCTGGAAAAGGATGTATCATAGGTGATGGTGTATATATTTTTAACCGACTTTAAAAAAAGGACAAGGTTATCAATTCGGTTGTATATTTTTTTAAATGTTTGTTCCTCAGAACTCATTTATGAACCGATTTTATTTATTTTTTTTGTTTAAAAGGGTACCTATGCTTTCCAGTTGGTCCCATTTAAATTTCATCACAATCAAATTTTTTTTTTATAAATGATTATATAAGTAACTGACTGGTATTGTGAGATTAGTGTGTTGGTACTGACGACTAAAGAAGTACGAAACCCTGACTAGATCTGCTCCTATTCTTAGAAGGTATACCTATTTCTTCTAAGAATAGGAGCAGATCAAGTCAGGATTTAAAAATCAGGATTAAAATTCATTAAGTGGCTCCGGTTTTGCACAGTTACACAGACTTATGGCACAGTTACAGTTACACACACCTATGGCAGCTTAACCACATCATGTATTTCAAGTTAAAGTCGCCCAATATTAGACTGTTATAATCACTGTTATTGTTTACCAGTTCTTAACATGTGTCCATAAAGTCAGCTACATCAGGCTGGATGGTAGGTATTCAGTGAGATACACCAAACACAACTTTCGAGCCATAAGTTTTCTAAGTAGTCGAAATGCCGATTTTGCCTAACAGTTACATCGAATTTCTTTAATAAGGCGTAGTCCACCGCCATGATCCTGATCCTTTTTTTAATGACAGGGCGGTAAACGAGCAAGCGGGTCACCTGATGGTAAGCGATCACCACTGCCCTTATTTGTTCGCGCTTGAGGGTGTATATAGACTGCAATTTGTATTTAATTTGACCGTGGGGAAGTCTGCTACCACACTGGCATCACGAGTGGGCACAGATGGATGGCAACTGCCTCCGTGGTCCAGTCGTTACGGCCTGTAGACCCGGGGGTCGTGGGTTCGATTCCCACGGGAAGCATACTTTGTTTAGTTGTTTCCAGTTTGGGTAGGACAGTGCAGGCTTGAATCACCTGATTGTCTGATAATAAAGATGATTCCGTACTTCGGAAGGCACGTTAAGCCATTGGTCCCGGCTGCCATCTGGTAACCACGTCATTAAAGGAACCACGTCTGAGGCCGAGAGGCGGTTCCGAAGAACTCTTACCAGGGTGTGCATGGTCGATTGACCATGACACCTACTCGACATGATGACAGATGGATTATGGCTCTAAGCGCGGCTCGTAGAACATATTTCTCATTACAGATTTTCATAAACCTTTGAAAATTGCATAAACGAGGTCCCTACTCACCGAAGTCACTATCCTGTTGATTCGACAGCCCATCTCCCGCTCCCCGTTCGCTCCAATCCAGGGGGCTTTCGGGCGGCGCGGGGGCATCGATAGACTGCGACTTGATGGGCAGCGTGGGGAGGTCCGCTATCACCGGCGTCGTGGGCGCACTCTTGTTGTCTGTATTCCTCCTGAAGGATAGATGCTCTATGCGTAGTTTGCTAGATGCTCTGCTCATGATGGAGTCCCGCCTCTCCCGCTCTTCCCCTCCGGCCACTTTCTTGCTTAGAGCCGTGTAGTTTGGTTGCAGGTTCTTGTTCACCTCGTTTTGGTAGTCCGTTTGGAGCCATGGCGGAACCTAGTAAAATAAAAATTCGTAATAGAAATAAAAAAAATGGAGAACTCATCTTACATTAAAGATAATCTATCTTCTTTATATAAAAATGAATTCCTATTTGCTATTTCCCATGGCCACGTCATCACATGTGAACGCCTGGACCGATTGGGCTTATTCTATTTTTGTCGTGTGTTTGTTTTATACCAGGAGAAGGTCCTTTTGAAACGAAGTATTAAGAAAATTGCGCGGAAAATTAAGTTAAGACAAAACAACGTCTGTCGTGTCAGCTATACAAAAGTAATATAAGATATTCAAGCTCAATCTGTGCCTAATACCTAATAAAATACCTAATCCTACGTAATTAATATGATACCTAATCCTAGGATTCAGTGAAGCCATCTGGTTGTAGGCATTTAAGAAAACTCATTGGCGAAATCTCTTTTCCTTCGATACCAGCCGCCATTGGTTACGACGCGAAAGACTTACCTTGAGGACACTTTGCTGCAAGCCTTGTTTGTCTCTGACAATCTGTATGTGTGTGGCCAGGGGGTGCTTCACCGGTGGCCGGCTGTCCAGGTCATTTAGACTTGACGTGATCTTGTACCGCACTGCCTCTAAGTACGTCAGCATGGACCTCACCTGAAATGATATCGTTGAGTTCGTTGTCTGAAGAAGTATTATAACCTCTCTCACTCCAATCCATGCGAATTTCAGGTGTGTGAGTGGAGGTTGCGACTTAAGGAACTAAAATGTTTTGATCGTTAGATACAATACATACGTTCTGAATATCTACAGATTAAAGTAATAGGTAGGTAATAATATCAAAGAGATACCTACCTAAGTATTAAGATCACAAGTCTTATCACGTATCTAGTGTAGGTATGTTAGGATGGTTGAAAAATCATGGCAGGGCCGCCCCTAATATATGCACTTGCAACGAACCAGGAAATGGTTATTTGATAGGTTGAAGCTATACACGAACGATATCATTTCTTTTTAGTTCGTCGTGTTATTGCGCGTATGATTAAATAACTGAAATGTAAGATTATAAAGGCATTATTTCTTTAGATTACATTAATAAATATAAAATATTATTAATCTTACGTGGTACAACTTGTCAGCAACGTTCTGCTGTGAGTCGTCGTTCCCAAAGGTGGGCGTTTGCTTGATGGCCATCGAGAGCTTCTCCAGCCCTTGCTTCGACTTCCTCTCTCGCTCGATGTCTTGTTTTACGAGCTGTAGGATCTTCATCAATGCCTGCGAGAGGATTTAGTGCATTTAGTTGTCCTTTCTCGTTAGCGTGTGCCACGAATATTTATTAATTGAATTTGATTATATATTAGCAATACTTTTTATACTGTTGCCGTCCTTCCCCAAGCTACATACTAAATTTCATCTCAATCGAAGCGTAAAGAGGTAACGGGCAGACAGACAAACCGACACAGAGCTACGCAACGGATTTTGATGCGGTTTTTTGTAATAGATAGTGATTCAAGTTGAAGGTTTTATAATATGTATAATTTATCGCACATGTACGAAGCCGGGGCGGGACTCTAGTATTTAATTAAAAATAAGATTTACGTTTTAGAAAATGTTGCTATCGATAAGACCTCATATAAGTATTACGAGTATTACAATCTTGTATTGATTCCTAATCAAGTCCTACATCATCGCCAACAATGGCACACGCTATCAAACACCACACCTCGTTAATTTTCACGATTGGGCCGCACATAACTCAGAACAAATAAACCGCCATTCAAACGGCCTACTTAAACTCAAAGCGATAGCTTGGAAAATATAAATTACATGAAACCAGTTCAGTAAGCGGGGAGGAGTGGGAAGGCGAGTTATACTTAGGCTGCGGCTTAGATATGTAGTTTAATTCCGAGTAGGACTACTGAAGGGACCCATTATCCTAATAACATTGTAATTGTAAAAACATCAGCTATGATTATGTTTTTACAATGTTATTAGAATCATTAATTCAAGATACCTGAGTAAATTAATGATTATTAATTTACTCAGGTTTTATCCACTAAAATGTCTACAACGACAAAAAAGTCTACCTAAGTTATTACCTGATGCTACAGTTATATGACATTTATTTAATGTCTGAGTAGTAAGATACTTAGAAGTATATTATATGTGCTGTGGTATAATTCTCTTTGGCTCTGATAGAGACGTGCGGACTGCACGTCTATCAGAGCACTGAAGAGAGCATCATGTCATTATACAAATACACTGTCTACACAGCAGTTTCTAAATATATGTAAGTACATTTCTTTTCTCTCAATGCGCTGCGCGGCGCGTATTAATACATTTTCCGGACAACACGCTCCACTAAAATTTCAATTGGTTTTTCGAAGCCCAGGGTCACGGGATTAACTTGACCTTTATGTGGCACCTACCTGTTTGCGTCTTTCCTTGTTCATGGCCAACGTGGTGTGTTCGCAGTAGAAGTCCGGCAACAGTTGTTCGCTGGCACCCGCGGGCACTGACCTCACGCCGCGAACAACTCGCATGTCTATATTGGCGTTTGCGTTGTTGATTGGCCCCACTAGCGTGTTCGTGGCCTAGAAGCAATAATTTTTGGCCTGACTATTTTTTTCTTTTTTGAGCTCCAACCAAAGTCAACTGCCGACGAAGGGATATCTATCTTTATCGTCATTGGACTCTGACGAAGTGGTGGAAATAGCGACGGAAATGAATGAAATGGAAGTTATAACCTATAATTTACTGCAAGCATTAAAGAACTAGACCGAGAGAATATTTTATTTTTACTATTTATACGAATAGTAACCAAGATCATACATATTTGTAAGGTATTGTAACCAATATGAATTACCTATTCGACATTATAATATTAAAATTTATTTTTAAAGTTCGCAAAAGCAGCTATTGCAGAATAGGTAGTACTTATGTAAGAAAGTTAACATTTTTGGCAATCACAATTCGTCGATATAAGATCAGAAGAAAGAATAATACGTACAGAGATACAGTATAAGTGATAAGTATTGATACCTTTAATTTTTTTTAGCCAGTCACACACAGGAGAACAGCCGCTTTTGAATCACGCTTTCAACCTTCACCTGGCAGCGCATCGGCGGTGGAATCTCAGAGTAGAATTATATATAATCCTACTTAAAAGAATACTTACATCAGCGAGCTGCGGGGCCACAGCTGAAGTCAGCCTAAGGTAGCAGTCGGCGGCGGACTTCAGCTGAGCCAGCCGTTCCTCCTCCAGGGATTCCAGCATGCCAGCTCCTTTCACCACGCTCGTCTCCCATTCCAACCTATGTAGGGAGACTATATTAAAGAGTAGTCCTATTCAAGGCAGGAACATATTGGTAACACAGATTTCTAGCGTAGACAAATTCTAGAACCTACTCATTGTCATTGGTTTTGTTTGTAGTTTCAGATCTTTTGTAAATTAACTTATTTGTGTACGTGTCCGTTTGAGCCATAACATAAGCACTAAGCTTTAGTGTGGACCATTGAGTGTCATCCAGTCCGTCCAGTCAAGGCTGTCTTCCTTCGCTTGGCACCAGCTTTGTAGCCGTCACGTTACAAATTAAGTCTGTCTAAGACGCTGCTCAATAGACATACGCTTATATGTCCAATATAGAAGGATAATATGTTTGTTGAATATATCGACCTTAAAAACCTAACCTAATTTTCTAGGAATTGTTAATGAATTTGCGGAAGTCTGAGCAGGAAGAAGGAAGGAGAGTCTTTTGATAATTTTCATTGTTAAGTGCCCTAAAACAGTGTTACCAATGAAAACAACAAACAATTCGTGAATCTACTTAATATGATGGTAATAATAAGCATACATGAAATCTATTGTGGCGGACCGATGAGCTTATGAACTAACAAAAATTGTGTTGTTTTAGGTATTATGTGATCAACCACACATAAGTTAAAATTTAGCCACTTCGAAGTGAAAACATGCGTGGAGTTCACCGTGTCTGATTGATTTGTCAACATGGGCAGATAGAGCTAGAAAGGGAATCACATCTCATCTACAGTTGCATATGGTACCTTGCTCTTTCAGACTGCACACACACGTTGTAATACTCCACTTCAGTCTTCTTCACGGCGTCTTCCGTCTTCCTCTTCTTCACTTGTAGTTTAGCTGCATCCTTATCGCTCGTCGCGCTGGCCAGTCGCTCGGCCCTCGCCGTACTAAGTATAGAATGAGGAATGTGGCCCACACTCGAGCTACGAGACATTCGGCTGTGGAATAAGAGTTCAAAGATAGGATATAGCTCAGTTATTATTTTAAATGGGTTTTACACAATAGTTGAGGTGTGGAAAATTAACATTTCAATTTAATATAACTATAGCCTTGCATGATCCGATTTTGAATAAAAAACTTTGACTTATGACTTTTACGATTCTTGTAGCCTTACTAGGAAAATCAGAAACATATTTTTTATTACAAGGATATTGCTTCAGTGTAATATTTTTACTTTTTATATGTAGTTTCTCACTTTCCTAGTCAGTACCTACTCTTTATTGAATCTTATGTTTTGGACTTGAACGCATATATCTCCTTTAAATGGAGATGTAAAAATACAATCGCAATAGCACAGTCGCTGAGCTGTATCGCCTAGCATTGAAGGATCCTTCTATACCTAAACTTGAACAAATTAACGCCCTGATTGTTTAACTGAGGAAAACCATAAAAAAGGACGTGAATTCGACAAGGACTTAAGCCTGTTTCCAAATAGCTTAAGGCTGCCGATGATGATGTTTTGTCAGACCTCATCTCCAGGGAAGCGTCCTGTAACTTCTCGTTTTCCCGGGCGGCCGCGTGAGACTGCTTCTTGGATTTGGCTTCTGTTGTCCTCCATTCTGTTAGGACTCTAGTAGTTTTGTCTACGTTGCCTTCAATCTGGAAAAGTTATACTGTCAGTAAATGTGGTTGTTAGAAAATCAAGTTAATGAATGTACCTATACCTATATATTTCTTATGTCACGAGTAGACATAAGTGATAAGGTAAGTACCTACAAATACATACTTTAATTCGGGTATTATTAGATTTATTGCTGTAAATGAAATAGGTAGGCTAGCCTTTCTTATCATAGTCCTTTCATTTTGAAAACCACTGGGCGAATCCGGCGTACCTGTTTCGAGAAATATAGCGAAACTCACCTTTTTCCTAAGTTTTAACTGTGCGTCTGTGACGTATTTCATTGGTTTAACTAATTCGTCGGATAAAGAATTTGAATAATTCCTGCAACAAAATATTTCATTAAATGTGAAGTAAAAGTAGCCACACATATAAGGCAAATAGATAGATAGCCAAATAGGCTAAAACAGTAGACATGTTGGTTACTTGGTACATAGTATCTCGATGGTATCTCTATTTAAATAAATTACATTTTATGAGCGCCATCCTCAATATGTAGTGGTTCTTAAAACGTTCTTTATTAATCTCGAAGATTAAATTAAATTAGAGGTACAATTATTGTTAAATACTCAAATCTGGAACTGACATAGCAATCACTATAAAACTTGTTGTTAACTTGCCCTTTAAACGTGATACAGCATCAATAATTTAATCGGAGAGTATCTTAAACCGTATTCAAAATGAAGTAAAATATTTACTTCATCCTGGTCACTGTATTAAGTATAGTTCTAGTTTGGCTAATTGAAACTCAAAACATAAATATTTGTCTATATATTTCTCAGTGCTTTTGCATCATTTCCATATTTCCAATCCTGTACGCATCAGCTGAGGCTCGGAGTGCTATTGTTGAACGAACACCAAGATTTTGCACATTTTTGCTTTGGTTACCCTACAGTGCCTCTGAGCATTTTCCCATTGCCAAGGCGATTGGCTACTCGGTGCACGAGCCGAAGCTCTGCAAATGTTGCCCAACTCTGCCAAACATTGAGTTGTTGAAGTACCTACGAGTATTAAAAACAGCACACGTACCTATGTATTTCTGAGCGTTTCTCCATTTCCAAGGCGACATGTTTCCACGCCTCGGCGCACGAGCCGACGCTCTCCTTGCAAGCCTTGCTCAATTTAGCGCCCAGTTTCGCCAAACATTTCGAGTAGTAATTTTCTGCTTCGACCCTACAAGGAAAATCAATACTTAGTAAGCATTGTTAACTGTTTCGTAACACGGAAGTAAACAATGTCAATAACAGTCAACGATCTATTTTTTATCGGTTTAATTATCTCCTTCGTGGTTATGTCACAAAAAAATTTATACAGAAGGAGCATGTACAGTCAGCCACCGAGATACCTGACCCCGCCCTCTACCTATAACTTGAAATTTCTCTTAAACTATGTGTACGATATTTTTATACGATACTGCAGATCTAGGGTTGTCCACAGAACCAAGTTTACAAGATTTGAAATCTTATTGAGTTCAGCTTGCTAGCAACTTCATAGGCAAAATCTTGAGTTACCCATTGAAACAGTTCAAACTGCAAAACATTGCTGTAGGTAAATTAGTTTGTTATATACGAGTTAATCAGATAATTAGTTTTGAGTAATGTTACTCCGTTACGTTACGACCGAAGTTAATATCTTAGTTTCGAAGCTCTTCCCTTCATGTATTTGTCCTTCTTGCTGCCACATGTTAAGTACGTCTTCAATATAATTTTTCCTAATTCTTGTATAGAATTAGTCTGCATGTATCTTTTGGTCGATTAATATAAATTGTTTGTTAGCAGGAATTATTTATAGGTTAGTAAGAAAAATATTAAACGCATTTATTTCCTTCAATTATTCCCAGTAATTATTAGCATAATATATTTGTTGCAGGACCGCATTTTCTATAATCTGTTTGTTGTTACGCCGACCCGGCTAGCTGCAGATGATAAAACAACATCGGGCGATATATTTGTCTTCGTCGTGGCCCACTTGGCGGCGCCGGCAGACGGCTATTTCTGGTGTCGTGGCCATTGCCGTGCCCTTCCATCGACACAGCTGTACTACTTAGAGAGAAAGAATATCGGCTGTAAAGTAAATGTAAAGGTGTACTACTTAGAGAGAAAGAATATCGGCTGTAAAGTAAATGTAAAGGTGATTGCCCATTCCCGGTTTCGCCCCCTTTATAACGCGTATGAGCTTGAAATAAAATTCAAAATTAGTCAATTATTTTTTTATTTAATATATATAAATTATGGGGAAAATCTTTGTGGGGTTTTAATTTTTAATTGAATTGGTATTTTTACCGATATTTTCCGTTCAACTAAGTTTACAAAGACACTGAAGCATATGTGCGATAATGAAAGATAATAAATAATATGCGGAGTTATGAAATACTGGGTAAGTATTTACGTTTTTAACTTCTGTGGATTTTATTATTATATACAATTATTCTACATAATAAACACCTGTAATCAAAAGCAGTATTGCTTTCATTGACAAAAATGCTTGCACAGGCAGTATTTTAAACATTCTTCGTAAACGTAGGTAATCGGCTAAAACGCTAGAAGCCATTACATAGATCGAGTTTAAAAAATAATCTGACTACCTACCTATGTCTGTGATTAATCAATTGGATTCACAGATTTGAAAGAGTATGATTGGACTGGCGGTTTCAAGGCGGTTTAGTTTTCTCAATCTTAGTATGTAACGTAATGCTGATGAGAATGTTCTAAAAAACTCTGTTATAATATTCCTTGGTCTATGGTTATAGTACTTGTTTTGTGATTTTGGAGAACGTTTTCCACTATGTCTGTTTCTCGTTGTGCGAACAGTTCTCTGCTTCTGCTGAAGATGTTACTGATGTTATGCTCAGTATATTAAACTCTGTAATTTGTATATATTAAACTTTTGGATTAACCCAGCAATTGTAAGTATCTACCTACATAAGAAAAAAAAAGATAACCTGTATTTACATAGATGCTAAAAGAAAATATGTAGAAGGTATTATTTAAATTACTCTCTGGTTGACCTGCATGATTGGCTTATGAGTAAATTACTTCCACTTGAATATATCTATTTCATTGGAGTAATTGACTTGTTTTTATTATATGAATGTATATGAGACACCATAAACATAAGTGTGTCTTTAGTCTAAATTTTATTTCTTTTTTTAGGTTTCTGAAGACAGCTGTATTTGTGAAGAATGTTTTCATATACTGCAAAATATATTAACAAACTATTCAACTGGTGATTTTGTTAAGCTAACATATGGCCACCAGCAAGTATGACTTGAATGTGGAACATCAATATTGCGAGTCTAAATACACAATGTTTCTTTAGGCAGTTCAGAGAGGGACCTCATAAAGCATACATACCTATTCAACAGGTATGTAACATACATAAAGCATATTATTTTGCTATATAAAAATCAACAAATCAAAGATTATAAAAATCGGTTCACCCGTTCATAAGTTATGGGTGTTCAAACAAACCCGATATAATATATAGAACAAACCCCGTTGTTTTATATATTAAGATTTAATAAATGAATGAAAATTAATAAAGATGAGTTTTAAAAAATAACCTTAAAAAAGTTAAAAAATAGGTAATAAAATATTTTTCATGGTCTATTAGTTCTAGAGATTTCAAACATGACAATTATGATGTGAATTTCAAGATGTACTGCTTGAATTATATTAAAACTTATTATTATTTCCAGGTACATCAACTAGAGAAGCCTGTCTACAGTGTTGGACTAACACATACAGAAGTGTGAGATGTCATGCTCAGGTTGATCAATATAGCCAACCTCATGAAAGTGCCGATGTTACTATGTCTTCTGCAAGAAACTCCAGGGAGTCATCAATTCTGGTGCCAAATCCATTACCAAACTCGCTGGCTATTGTCTAGTGGCTTGCTGTGCCCACATAATGGCTACTTTAGAGGAATTGACTCCGGCTACATTAAAATGTAGCCGGAGTCAATTCCTCTAAAGTAGCCATTATATATACATATTTATTCATAATCTTCATATAAATATGAAGATTATGAATAAATATGTTGAATAGATTAAAACACTATTTCTTCTTTCCCTTGCAATATTATTTTCCTATGTAGTCAGTCTTCGTAATTCCTTAGGTATTTCCTCATCACACTTAGCTAATGCCCACTGCTTCACACGCGTAAAAAGCCTATGGTACGCTAGTACTATTACTTATTCTGTGCCTATGGCAGAATAAGCTCCAGCTTTTCATACAAAAATCCCGTAAATGTGCTCATTTTAACGTAAAAGGAGAACAAACGAATACACTTTCACATTGATACTCTGCTTCGTTATATACATATAGATAGTTATATAAGACCAACGGTCAATATCTCTCCAACCCGTCTGGCCAGCGTGGAGAGTGTAGGCCAAGTCCTCTGGCTGCTCTGGCCAAGTATGGCCCTAGTAGTACAGAGAGAGTCGTGCTCCTGTAGTGGAGAATAAAAAGGACCTGATGATGAACGGTCAATATTCGGTATTTTTCATATCATTGACCTACTCTTTATTTACAGAACAGTGTAAAGTATGGTAATATTTTTCTGAGCTTTTTTCACAACTGGGGTACCATTTTTGAAAGTGTAACACTCGTCTTCGAATACGTGTGTCATAGTTTTAAAAATAGTGCCCCTGGATTCAAGCGATTTTTACATACAGATAACATACGTTATCTAATAGTCATCCGTTCAAAAATAGCCCACTCGAACATAGGAACTAACCTCAAAATCGAACTTTGTTTATTTTTTTTATCAAAAACCCCACAATGTAAAAACATGATTTTTATTTTATTGTATTTCAATTATTAACTACGTTATTCTGTATAATTTTGGATATCATACTGTATTATTTAATGTGGGACGACGGCCCATAGAGCAGTGGGCATTACCCTTTACTTTTCGTTATTATATTATGTCTATTATACCTCTATATAAAATAAAGCTAAAATCTATGTTTGCTTTTTAGTTATTTGGCATTTAAGTATTATCGAGTCGAAATCATTATCATTTTCATTACATAGTATAAAAAAAAGTCGCTTCCCGTGTCTGTCCGTCCCTATGTATGCATAGATGTCTATGTATAGATCTTTAAAAGTACGCAACGGATTTTGATGCGGTTTTATTTAAATAGATAGAGTGATTCAAGAGGAAGGTTTATAGGTACATTGCACCCGTGCGAAGCCGGGGTCCGGGTCGCTAGTCTCGAATAAGAATCATGTTGTAAGTACGATGAAAACCAAAATCTCTTTATTCGTACGGTAGAAATACAATTCATATCCATTCATAGAGGTATATAATATGTTTATCTATTAAAGTTCTATGGGGAGTCGGTTCCCTATAAATCTGACATGCGTAGGTACTTTATAGAGCTCTGCAGGCTAACTGGAATACCTAGACATATGGATGGTGAGTTTATTTTGATAAATATATATGAAGACAACTCATGTGTCTGTGGTTTCCGGTCTAGAATACAGAACCATTCCATTCCGCCCTATGGATGTCGTAAGAGGCGACTAAAGGCACAAGCACATACATCCCGTGCAACGAAAGCATTCCCAAGGAGGGTTGCCGTTAGGCAGGCGGCCAGTCGTAAAAATAAGCCGAACCTTTTCACAGCATGAAAAGTGTAAATTATTTACATGCTGTCCCGACCCCACATAAAGTGGGAGAAGAAGATATAGACAAGTCACACAGATTGAACTACCCCCAAAGTAAGTTCGAGGCTTGTGTTATGGGACACGTAAACGATACTATATTTTATTACAAATACATATATAGATAGACATACAAGACCCAGGCCAATCTGAATAAGATCATTTTCTATCTTGACCTGACCGGGGATCGAGCCTGGGAAATCAGATGTGGCAACCTGGCATGATGACCACTAGGCCACAGAACTCGTCTATATAACACATATAACTACATAACGAGGTATACTTCGATAGACCACGATCATGACCATACATTGAGGTAGAACTAAAAAAAGATTATTTCAGATTTTATACTTGCATAGTAGCTGGCATATGTACGAGTACTGGATGGGTAAATAATATGCCTATACCACAGAATTAATATAAGTACTACCTATACAGCGAAAGTAATAAGATACGTGAGAAAAAAGTGATACAATTACATAGAATGACAAGAACTTTCGTAACTTATATTGTGACTAAAGTTCCATTGAAGCCTAACGCAAGCTTCTTAGAACGAAGGACCAACCGAGCATTCGCTCGCGAACAATGAACCATTGTTTTAATAGTTTTAATGGTCCAGCATGGAAAGTAAGCGCCATGGAGAAATGCAGATAAGATTTCTTATCTAACGTGCGCACGACTGAGCTCGGTGTAACCGCTACCACAAAATAAAGAGCAACAGAAGGATAACACATGTACAATGTGGGTATGCTTACTTATCGGGCCTATTCCACGAAGCGAGTGGCCCAATCAGGCCAAAAAGCCAGCTAGTAAGCCAGTTGGTTGAAAAATGTAGAGCTATTTACATATAGGATTATTACGTGGAAGTGTTTCGTGGTCCCGTCAGATTACAGACGCTTGCTAATAATGATTGTAATAAAATTGCAATTCGAGCTTCTTCTTTTCGTGTCGTTATACATACATATATGTAACTATTAAATATTGAATGTTCATTTAAGTCGACCTTTCTTTTGATCCATCGTTTTGAATGGTATGTAGCCGTCAAATATATTTTTTCTATACTACTATAATTTTAGGGAAGTGTGCGCCCAGGTTATCGTACGGCGCCTACTATGTTGCATCAAAGGTGGTTTAAAGGTAGACACTCTGTTTGCCTGTTTCAGAATCCTTCAGCGCTATCTCGTTTGTATAGTTATTGTAACCGTAATAGTTAGGTCGGCTTATTGGCAGTTGAGTCTTATTACTCACCCTAGGATACTTTACGTACGAGTACGAGACACTATAGAAGTTTTATTCTTATAAAGCTGTTCTATTCACTATCCAGCAATGTGTTAATTCTCTTGGCGAATGTAGAGATACCCATACCGGTATAAAGATATAAAATGGGAAGTTATTTTTGCCGTACAATTTGTCAACGCCTTTTTTACATTTATACAAACTTCAATATAATAACAGATGAAATGAATGATCTCGCGTCTGTCACGCGAGATCATTCATTTCATCTGTTATTTATTTTTTGAGTTTAATAATGTTAGTTATTAATTAATATCGAAGTTTGTATAAATGTAAAAAAGGCGTTGACAAATTGGACGGCAGAAATAACTTCCCATTTTATATCTTTATACCAGGGGTTGGAATACCGGTAAAAATCCATTACCGGTACCTCTATGAAACGACAGTACCGGTAATTGGTTTGGTACCGGTACATTTGGTAACGGTAAAAATCAAGTACCGGTACCTCTATAATACAACGGTACCGGTAATTGGATTGGTACCGGTACCTCAATAAAACGACGGTACCGGTAATTGAAAGAAGTACCTGTACCAAATACCGGTAAACAGTACCGGTACTTAGTACCGGTACTCGTATTGGGAATTATCATTTCGTTAATGTGTGTCGTTGCCGTGTTGTGCATGTACGGCGTGAGGCGGGGGCCCACAATAGGGCGGCACTTTTACAGTCGAGCGAGTCCCATGCGGTAGACGGCAACAATGCGTAGGTACCGGTAAAATTAACGCAATTTTAATACCGTTAAAATTTGACAGAATAGAGGTACCGGTACTTACCGGTACTTATAATGTGAATTTGGTACCGGTAACAAGTAGCGGTAAAATTACCGTTAACTGTTAACAATATTATTACCGTTAAATACTAGATTACCGGTACCTCATATTACCGTTAAAATTTTAACAGAATAGTAATACCGGTACTTACCGGTACTTATAATGGGAATTTGGTACCGGTAACAAGCCCTGCTTTATACTGGCATAGTGGCTAGGAATAAGCGCGGTGTAATACGAAGCCAATGTGAAAGCACGAGTGTGCGGGGGAGGGTCATGGCTGCCGAAATAAAATTAAATAGTTATATTTCGCTGTCCTGATCACAGACTGACGATTAACTAGCCTGGCTTAATGTTGTCGTTTACACGAAGCCGATAGGCTGGCTTATTAAAAATAAAATATAATATCTACCTGTCTGTGTAGTGTAATTTCGGACAACTTTGATAACGTTTTCTCTAACATTTGGAGTTTTTCTCGGAAACCCTTATGTATTTGATATGTACCCAGGCGAAGCCAAGGGCCGCTAATTGCGGATAATTCCGCCGCTACTAGATAAGTGCATTTCACGGTTGCATCCGGCTACTACATTTTCATACATGTTGCCATGTTTATCTAACCAAGCGTTGCGCGAGCGCATAGGTATAGTCTGCAATCTCACATCTGTCCTCTCTTTACTTGCCAGCAGCCAGCGCAAGCGCAATAATGCGTGACAATTTTACCACTTGTTAATACATTATGCGCATACAAATATGTACATTCGTCAGCATTATGACAATAGAGAATACGTTTGAAGGTCGAAAGAACATAGTTGAATTGCGTTTTATGAGGACGGAGTTGAACAAAAGTAGACCCTAATGAGCAGTTCATTGACTCCCTTGGCGGAAGCGTCTACCTATTATGTCTATCTATCGATATAAAAGCGCACGGTGTTCATAAAATTTGAGTTTAAAAGCTTTCAACGTCCATCTTCGTTTAGGTACCTATTAGTTTTTGGGTAAAATGTCAAAGCTTACTGAATTAGATAGATCATAAGCGTTGATTTTAGTAAATGTTTTAGATTTGTTCTACTACCTAAAAAGGGTTTTCAAACACCTGGCGCTGGAAGCTAGGTCCACAACGCTCTCAATTTATGATAGTTGAAAGGCTCAAGACAAATTGCCACCAATGAACAAACATATAAATAAGCCTTTGACCAGGTTTTTTTTACTAAATATTGAAGTAGGCATTTGTCGCCCGTGGTTGTCAGCCACATGGCTACTGCTATTAGAATCTAAGATGTCAATCCCCTAAAACTTTTTCCCTGGATGTAGCTATACTTGACAAGATCTTCCGCAGCGCTGATACCGTATCGACTGAGTAAACAAGATAACATTCACGTCGGCACATTCAATGACGCTCTTTCTAATAATATTCACTGATAAACACTCTTATATCCTTCATTCAACTTATGTTGTTCATAGTGACAATCTTAAAATGTATATTAGGTACCTAACTAGTAAAAAGCTGAACACTTGAATTCCTACACTGCCTAATACAGGTTGATTTTAGGAAATTGGACTAGGATTAAACGAAAAAAACAAATCAAAACTCTCATAGAAATTCGAGCTGCTTATCGACGAATTTGTACGGAAAATTTGGTCCTTTAATGATTCTGATTAACATTATGAGATACAATACAAAGATACAATTTGCATTACATTAATGATGCTGATTCCTTATATACTAAAATATTGCCAGATATTTTTAAATCAGTACATTATAATACGTTCCTGTAGATAGCCGAAGAATTGAATAAAATAAGAATTGATAAAACATCAATAAGAAGATTTGGTAAGAGCATATATATTGATAATCTTGCAGATAAAGAAAACCATCTTTAATCGGACTACTGACGTAGCGTATATATTCTTTGCTACTGAAGCGATTTTGATTTAATGGGACCAATTCGGAAACATACCCTTTCAAATAAAGAGATCATATGGTGTCATTAACATAAAAACATACAGTCGATATAAAAACCTCTTTCTTAATATAAGTCGGTTAAAAGTTAAACTCTATTAAAGTTATGTTTGAAACCATTTTGAATGCAAGAATTCCAGAATGCACTGATAGCAATAGAACAAACCTCTCTTGTAATATTGCTGCTAGTTCCTTGCTGAAATCACTGCCTTGTTTGACGTATCGTCGGAGCTCATCGAAGCCGTTCTGGGCCTGTAAACAAATGAGTATATTAAATCAATCGCAATGGTCGGCTGTAGAACAAAATGGAGAAACCCTGCATAGTGTGACGATCGCACATGAAAGTGGTATCAGATTTTGAGTAAATCTCATCATCATTTCAGTCGCAAGAAGTCTACCTACTGCTAGACAAAGGCCTCTAAGAATTCATCAATCATTCATATTGCCATTCTTACCACGCTTGGCAGGCAGGATGGCGAGCGCAGTTTCTTTGGCTTCTTGTGCTTCCGACGCTGCTGTCCATCGGAAGCATTTTTAAGCGGGGGAAGGTTACGAGTTTGATGTATTTGGGAAATTAATTAAGGTATTGAGATACTACCTCGGATGAATGGGCGACAAGCAAGTAGCAGCTCGGAAGGGCAGGCTCGCGGGCCACTAGTAGTTTAGGATGGCACCCCTAATGATGAAATTTAAATGGTACCAATTTGAAATAAAATCCTTTCGAATATAAATATTTTTTTAAAATCGGCTATACTGAGTTATAAATACAAAAAAAACATAGTCGAATTAAGAACCTCTTTTTTTCAGTCAGTTGGAAAGATGACTCTCTAACTCGAAAATACTCGTATTTAATTTAAATGGAATCAAAATTCTATAGGTAAATAATGAAACTCCACTTTAGGCGTGGATTTCAAATGTTTGAGACTATGTACTAATTTTATAGCCTTCGATGGAGATAAACTTAAAATTTTCTTCATATATCAATAAAAATGCAAAGAACAATACCATTCATCACCAAGAAATGATAAAATGAAAGACTGTTAATTGTTAAGTAAGAGTATAGGACCACTTAGTCCGGTGAAAGTGCCGAATGTTATCAAAGAAAAAATCGCACATTTACTTAGGCGAACATACGAGATATGCAAATTAGGCGTAAAGCACATTGATCTGGCGTCGGGCACGGACATAGCTTCGATCGGGCAAGGACATGGCTCTGATCGGGCGCAGGCATGGCACGTTTCTATTACAATAATCATGGCGAGTATGATCATAAATGACTGGATGTTTCTCTATTAATTCACAGAATGCTATGTTAAACTCGATGTCATCACGCATTTTTATTTTCTATAATCGCTTCTCTAGAAGACATATGCCATACGTGCGCGCTGACTGCGAACTGACGCCATACTGAGGGCCTACTGGCGCGGGCGCCGAAGTGGCGCGCTTTAGCGCGTCCGATGATGCCCGCTGAAGTGTGTTCAAATTGCGACTTTATTTCCAAACATTAAGTACGGTATTTAAATAGAAAACTAAATGCCCTTGCCACGTCCGTTCCAGACGCCAGACCAATGTGCTTTGCGCCTTAGGTAGTATAATAATCTGTTTATTTACCATAATCTTCATTTAATCATTTCTTGTTGGTCGGGAAATAGGTACTTCTCTATATTAACTAGTCTGGGCCCTCGCCTTGAGCGGCAGAATCAACGTACAGTCAGGGACAGAGATACCAGACCAGACCTTCTACCTATATCTTGAATTTCTCTTAGATTATAAATAATATTAACATAAAAATTATATTAAGAAAGACTTCATTAAAATCTTTCTGTATTTCAGGTTATTAATATTTATATTTTATGAGAAAATTCAAGATATAGGTAGAGGGCCTGGTCAGGCATCTCTGTCTTTGACTGTACGAGTAATGGGCATGAAAGAACAACAAAGACTTTCGTTGTTCTGTGGTTACACCCCCGCGCCAAAGAATATTTACTCTACGCGAATTTGCAGTGGCAGAGTATACAACAGGGCGGTGGAAGTCACGTCTTAGGTCAAGGGCTAATACATGTTCCCGATTTGCGGTCTTCAGCGGCGTAAGTACGGGGTGGCAGTGCTGGCGAAATGCCACGTGCTTCCGGTCACCGGTCGCAGGGGGCAAAGCTAAGCCAGCTGCTCGCTGAACTCAAACAGTAACGGGCCACATTGTATGGTTTAGCCACGATCCTCAGATGGAATGGCTTCCAAAAATTTCTAGATCCCGGGTTGGTGATTTCTCCCTATATAGGGCGATTTTTAACGCCCTGGCAATATTTTAATGACGGATTCAGAATCTCTCATAGAATATACATCCAGAAGTGCTAAAAGTTATGAGAATAAAATGACGAAAATAACGCATTGAAATTTGACTAGCTTGTGTGGGTGAATTTGAATAGGAGGCCACTTTTACCCTTTATTTATAATCAAAATTATCTTGTAAAACATTGAAAATCAACCTGTATATCATTTGTCTCAACCACAGAGTAAGTAATAGTACTAACGTTTCTCAACACTAATTTAGGGGAAGGTTGATACCGTGTACCAATATTTTCGTAAAACTGGATCGTCAGTTAATTAGGGAATGAGCCAACTTAGGTTATAGCTAGTACAGGCTTCATGTACATTACAAAGTACTTTTAAATCGGGAAATATTAGGCCGGTACTAATTTATCTTGTTTATCGCAAACTGACGTGTTAATCATTGTCAAGTTCATGGGCGCAGCTCAATGTTGAGTACTTAAAAGTTGTTTGTTAAACGACTGCTCAAAAATAAAGTATAATTTGTTAATTTAAATATAAATACCCGTAAATATGGACATATCACACAGATTGAGCTAATGATGTGAACTTCTGTCGGGGTCGGGATGTATCCCCGATACCCGATACCGAACCTCAACGATACTATATTTTATAATAGACTAGCAACCCGGACCCCGGCTTCGCATGGGTGCAATGTATAATTGAATCCTTCGTCTTGAATCACTCTATCTATTGCTGAAAACTGCATTAAAATCCGTAGGTGATTTATGAGATCTAAGCGAACAGACAGCAGAAGCGACTTCATTTTATACTATGTAATGATTCATAATAGATAAACATCCAAGACCCAGATCAATCAGAAAAAGATCGTTTTTAAAGTTGACCTGACCGTGGATTAAACCCAGGACTCTGCGATTCAAAGGCATTTGAAGTACCACTGAGCCACAGATATTGATTCTGCATGTTAGAAGAATTGCAAAAAAAAGAAAATGTTCAATTTCTTATTCTACATAAATTCCTCTTGCTTGACCCTGTAATAAAATATCTTTGGTTATGCTGCACCCATAGAAGTATTTTTTTTTTAATCTATGGCTGCACCTCTAATGTTTATATCTGGCTAGACTTCATTCCATTAGAAAAGTAAAATTTTTGAGAATAGTATAAAAAGGTAAAATCATTTCCAGCAATTTTGTCAACTGTTAAAATTAACGAAGCAATAGGTACATTTAACAGTTTATTAAAAAAAATCTATCAGTAATAAAGACTAGCACAAGTTTGGTTATAGCGTTTTCTGTCTGAGAATTTTAATGTGTCAAAGCATAGATTTAAAAAATGAATCGGGTCCCGTTTTTACCCTTTACGTACGGAACCCTAAGGATGGCGTCCATTCTTCTATGTTTGTATAAATGGATAAAATCTCCAGAAAAAATACAAAGACATTTTCTTGACCTACTTACATGAATCATTTGCATCCAAAATCGATGTTCGATTTGCAATATTCGATAATTCAGATTTTACTATCCTGGCTTATTTGGGTAAACCAACGTCAAATAAAGAAAGCATTTCGATACATACGTATGGGGTATACGTTACGAATAAGTAAGGTATACGTATTACAATGCGGTTTTCTTTTGGCGGATGTGTGCACTAACACACACAGACTCACACATCGTCACTAACACACACACACACACACCGATTAACCTATAAAACAGTTGCTGTTTACCGCAGCTTGGTCCGCGGTTTTTGGTTTTGTTACACAATGTATCCAGGCTGACTGCCGGCTCCAGGTAACCGTGATCCGAAGCATCACAGGTGATAATGTACCTACCCAGAAACACGTATAAAATGACAAAGACCAATAGTTTTCGCAGCATACGCCCAATATTATTTGTTTAATTTATGATACCTCGTTTTATACAAATATCTTTCCTGTTTATAATTTTAGTCTAGTAATTCTAGAATATAACCCCTCTTTTTGGGCAGGTGTTAATAAACGTTTTACGAGTAGCATGCTGATTGGCTTTATGTTGACATGAAATACTTCTTTTCAAGCGAGTATGTACATAATAATTATTTAAATAACTGGGAATATAGAAAACAATAAGTTCGTCATCCAACAACAAGCATGGTCAAAACGACTATTGTCTAAATACTTAATTACCTCAGATCTGTTTGTAAACGTTGTTATTTAGTTGTTTGCTTTGTGCAATCTTGATGACAGTAATTCAATACTCCTTTATTCCTAACAACTTGCAACACCAATTTCTTTTTAAACATTTCTTTTTAAACAGAATAGAGTTACCTAATCAAGTAGTCAATGCAAGAAAGGCATACACTTTTTAAACGATTCAGTGAAATTGTAAAGATACGAACAAAATATGCCATGTACAAAAACTAAGAATTGTTAACGAGTCAGAATTCCTAAATTAGAGATTTTCTTCGGAAGGAGATGGATATGAAGTTATAGATATTTAACTATGAATAGTAAGTTATTAAAATATTCTGCTAAGTAGATCAAAATAAATCATAATTCATTAGTTTACGGCATGCATTTTTTTAAAGCGTTGGCTTACGGCATTTCAATTATTCTAATATATGAGGAACTCTGGGTCCGTATGGAGAATCAAGCATTTCTCAAGAAAATTATAAAAAAATTTTTTTGTCTATATGATTTTATATCCCTAGCTAGATAACCTACAATATGTAGGTAATCAAAAAGGTTATAATAAAGGTACTCGTAGCGAATGAAGTAATTTCCGAGTTATAAGTTATAACGAATATTATCCTCTCGTCAGTCATCCTAGTCAGTGAAACACTACTATTTCGCTATAGTGAAGCAATAAAGCTTAACGCTTTCCGAAGCACGGGAACATCAAGCTATTTTCTTGTTGTGAAGTTGTGGTCACCAATCCAAGTATCAACCACATTGAGTTGCTTTACGTGAAGCGTTAATAATCCGTACGTTCGCTGAGCTATCGAGCTATTTACAATAACCGGATTACTCTCAGATGACCAGAAATCTAGTTGGACCAAACAGCGCTCGCGTTTCTTGCGCAAGTCTTGATGACAATAAAAACCATTGATGGAAAGTCTCCTTCACATAGCTCAACGTTTTCCGAGTCATCAGCGGATAGATCAAGGTAATATACACTGCAATTATATTGCACCAGGTGGTGTATGATTTTGTTTAAGCCGAGATATGTATAGTGCTACCAAGGAGATAAGTATGCTCGGCACACTTTGTGACCACAATAAAATGCAAACTCTGGCCCATTTACTATTTAGGTGGCATTCGTCATTATTAGGCATCTACATTTAAGTTATTTATTTTTTTACATGAAGCTCTGTTTTAGTCTGTTCCGGCTGTTGCTGCTGGATGACCGTGGTTGACGCCTATCAATTGTCTTTGGGCGATTAACAAGATATTGTGTTTCTGTTGCTCTAGACCAGTGATTTCCAAAGAGGTCCAGGACCAGGCCGGGGTCAACGCTAGCATGAGTAAAAATTGGGGATTAACAAGTTGTAAGTCAGGCTCATGAAAATTTTTAAAAATATCGTTAACCTCACCTTTTGTAACGAATGACAAACTTTTTTTTCGACATGGTATGCATGTCGAAAAAAAAGTTTGTCATTCGTTACAAATCTATTAACAAAAAAGTTGCAAATTCACACACAACATCACAATAGGGAAAGATTTGCTTTTATTCCTCTTAAAAAACAAATAAACAATTATGATTATTATTATAAAACAAAGCCAAATATTGATCATTTGCTGTCAATCCATCAATTCAATCCCTCCTATAAAATTTATTTTGTTGATTTGCATGGTTAAACTCACGTTACGTTATAAATGTGTATTTATTCTATTGATTACTTTATCGTAATATTATAATAATAATGAATGCAACAAAATATTTTATGTTTACCACACTGATTGGAACGTTGGAACCAGCGGGGCTTCACCGAACCCACTAAAATTGTGAATGTGGTCTACGAGAAAAAAATGTTTGGGAACCTCTGATCTAGACTCGAAAATAGAATGGTCGTAAGATTTGAGGGCGCTGCTGTTTCTCTATATTGAAGGAACACCTTCATAAAATTCAAACAACGTGTATGAGCATGACCTAGTGCTGTACTGTATCTATAGTACTTTTATTACGCCCGTAAAGTACTCGTAATTACTAAACACCGCTATCAAATAGGACCTATGACCAAATCAATCCGGATGTAGGTATCATGGTCGCGCACGCTTCCTGTGGTTGTCACCATCACAATTCTGAACACGCTTTGACAAAATTGATCGAGTTTGGATCTAACCCTAATAGATTTAGGGTCTCTTATCCAACGCCGTGAAAGCAAAGAAAGTTATTGTGTGTATGTTGTGGGGTATAATTTAATCCATTGATATTGCCGTTGGCCTGCGTGACTGGTAGATAAAGTGATTTGTCGACGCGATAATAAATAAAAATACTAGAGGAAAAGCAAGGAATACGCTTAGAAAGAATCTCTAGTTCCTGTCATTTAATAATCCTTATTAAGTTCTAAATGAATACTACTGATCTGCTAAAAACATGGATTTTAACAATATACGCATTAAAAATGTGTTCAGGCATTGAGATGCTATAAAGAAATAAAAAACTCACATACAAGTTTCAACCATGAAAACATTGTACTTAAGTTCATTATTACTTTTTGGCAGTCGTGTAAAAATAGAATGTCTGTGTAAAACTAAACCAAATTAGAATTATGGTTATGTTTAGTTTTGTTTATACGTATTAGTTATACAAAGAATATCAGAAAATATAATATGTAATTCAAACACCTATAAATACATAATATTCCTAATTTCTAATTGAAAAAATATGATGCCTTTGACTCTAATAGAGTAGGAGATGTTGCCGTAGTATTTCACGCAGTATTGAGTCTGATTGACGGGCGATAAGACAAGTTAAATGCTACTCTAATCACGTAATTCTACGGTATAGATTGCTTTCACCTGAGGTTTTTCCGTTCTCGAGTAAAACCACAATTATCTCAATTACGAATCTATTCGCTTTCGCTTCTGTAGAACGGTTGTATTGTCGCTTTTAGATGCAAAGGAAATAATCACAATCGGCCAGTAACTGGCCCTTGCTCAGTGGTATGGTAAGGCTTCAGTAGGCTAAACTTCCTAAAGAAAGAAAGAAAGAAAGAAAAATAGTTTATTTGGCACATACATCAATAGGAATACGATCACACAAAATTTATCACGAAATATGCTTGCACCAAACTGGTCCCCGCTCAGCATGTGTCGTGGTCTGTCTGACCATGACGCTGGTTTACTGCGGATACCATTACAAATAAAAAAATAAAAATAACTAACATAAAATTACAGTCACAAATTTATAAAACATTATTTTTAAATTAAATTACAATTAAATACAAAATTTTAAAACATTATTTTTGTGGCGCCACCCGCGCTCCGCTACAAATTGACAAAAAATAAAAATAAATTATAAATAAATATCATTAATTCAATAATAATAATAAAAAACATCATTTATATATTTTATTAGTATAATGCTGCTATTTTACAATTTTTGACCACTTAATAAATGTCTTCTAAGCTTAACCTTGAAAGTTTGTACAGTAGAAGTCTTTCTGATAGGAGGTGGAATGTTATTCCAACAACGTGTAGCAGCATACCTGAAGCTGTCCCGGAAGGCAGCAGTTTTATGTCTCGGACAAATCAAACGATCAGGAATCCTGGCTCGTTCAGCGAATCGTAACTTATCAAATAGGTATGGCGGGTCCTTACCTTTGATAATACCGAAGAGTAAAACGGAAAAATGAAGAGTCCGCCGCGATTCCATATTTAGCAAACTGTTACTATTAAGATAAGGTGTTATGCGTGCTCTGCGTGGAATAGGAAAACAAAATCGTGCACACGAATTCTGCACACGTTGTATCAGCTTTTTTGTACGGCCCAGCAAACATTCTCCGATCACCACATCTGCATAATCAATTTAGACAAAATGAGGGACTCACAAAGATAGACTCGCGACTCTACACCGAGGTAGTCCCTTAATTGATATAGAACTTTAAGCCGATAGTAACAATTTCTGACTGTCTCAAGAACATGTTTTTCAAATTGTAGTCTGCAGTCCATAATAACACCAAGATTTCTGGCCTCAGTAACTTCATGAATTTCTGTGTCTTTGACCTTAACTGTGAATTTATGATTCTTTATTTGAGAGGTTTGGGCTTTCGTTCCCATAACAAGGTATTTAGTTTTTTGTGGGTTTAAAACAAGACAGGTCCTCATTTATCTTCTTAACTGCATTTATTGTGTCACACGGTTTAAATGCGAGGTAAATCTGGAGGTCATCCGCGTAAACTTGATATTTGCAGTTAATGATGAATTCAGGCAAATCGGCGGTATAGATAATAAAGAGGTAGTAAATTGGCCCCAATATTGATCCCTGCGGCACACCTTTAGTTACAGGCTCAATCTTGGAAGAAACCTTAGTGCCATCACTCCGGGTGACCTCCAGTTGTTGATAGCGATCAGTTAAGTAGCTAGAAAACCATTTCACTGCAGGACCATCGAACCCATAATATACGAGCTTGGCCAAAAGAAGTGTTGAGTTGATCGTGTCAAAAGCACGCGAGTAATCTAGCAACACGAGAATTGAACCCTCACCAATGTCTCTTCTCGCTAAGATATCATCGACTACATCCAAGAGTGCAGTGGCTGTACTTCTTCCTGCGCGAAATCCAGACTGCTTAGACGGCAAAATATTATTAAGTACTTCACTAATTGCTTGCAAATAACCTTTTCCACTATTTTTGACATAAAGGGTAAGATACTAACAGCTCGCAAATCTCCAAACTCTTTAGGACTGCCAACTTTTGGGAGCGGCTTAACTATGGCATTTTTCCATAAATCTGGAAAAACACCACTAGTGATCGACATGTTAGCAATAGCTGTTATTATAGGTAATGTACGCGGTAGTGTTAATATTATCATATCCAGCGAAATACCGTCCACACCTTGAGCATTCGTATTTATTTGCTTAATGGTCTCGAATACTGTCGCTTCATTTACTGGTTTCAAACTAAATTCTGATGAACCAAATTTATTAAACAAAAAGAAAGATAATTGTGAAATATCTACTTTGGAATTGCCGGGGACATTCAAAAAATGACTATTAATTTGATCAGGATTAGAAATGTTATAAGGTAAATCTGTTTGTTGTTTATTAAAATCAATGTGGTGTTTTATATTTTTCCAAAGGACACGCGTATCTTTTAAATTTTGGTCTATCTTGTATTTAAAGTATGCAGTTTTTTCACTATGTAAAGCTACATTGACTAACTTCTTCAATTCTTTATAGGTTGTTATATCTTTATCTAACTTTGTTCTATGACTTTTAGAGTGCGCTTCATTTCGTAACCGTATCATTTCTCTTATGGTAGGAGTAATCCACGGAAAACTGCTCTTTAATATACGAAATTTTTACTGGAGCATGACGATCATACAAAACTTTTATTTGCTCGTTGAAAGCAGCAAGCGTATTGTCAACATTGTCACTCAGCAATTCCTCCCATACTATAGAGTTCACATCTTCATTAAAATCGTCAATATTGATATCCTTGAGCGGCCTATAAGATATCCAATGAGGTTTTGGTTTAGGCTATCTAATATTCAATTTAAATGAAACAAAGGCGTGATGGCGTGATGGCTTAGTCAGGAACATAATCTACAACAAGATTAATCACTAATGTACTACTACAAATTACGTCTAGCAATTTAGCGGAATGGTCAGTAAAATGTGTCGCTTCATCGACATATTGTTTGAAAGTCATCAATTTCTATAAAATTCAAAAGTTTTCTAGAGTCACAGCTATTGGGAACGAGCAAGTCAATATTAAAGTCGCCTAACAATACGATATGATCAAATTTTGAAAAAGCATTTACCGATTCTGTCATTGCATCTATGAATGTGTCAACATTCATCCATTGGGGACGATATGCGGTGCCAATAGCGAGCGTATAACCACCATGTTTTAAACTGATTTACATTTGTTCGACGTGTTTACACGGTGGGTGCTCCAAAGTGCGTGCATATATACCTCGATGCAGGTAGAACCCAACTCCACCGCCGCCTGTGCGCGGTGCTCCTACAGGACGTGGCACGTGCCTTAACCTGAAGCCCGGAACGATGGGTGCGCGAGCGTCTTCACCTTCAGGGATCCACGTCTCATTGATGGCTAGGATATCCACCGCGTGCCGGTCCATTGCGACCCTAAACTCGTCATGACGACGCTTATTACCGAGCGAGCCAGGATTCAGCATACCTATAGTTAGTTTGTTTCCCTTAACAAATCTTATAACAAAACAGAACGAAATTTCTATGTAATAGCAATTAATTAAATAACACTTTAAAATTGTTAGATGTCGCCATTTCATATTATATATAACAATGTTTACTAAAATATTTCTAACAAATTGGACATAAATCAGCTTAACGTTATATATGTATGGAAAAACACAAGGGTATGTGCAATGAACATAAATTAATACTAAAACATTAAAATCATAACATAAAAAAAATGCCAACAATTACTATAAAAGGATCAAGTTTTAAAAGTAAAATGTAAAATCCAAATATTAAATACCAGAACACAAAGACTATTTTATAATTAGCAAACAACTTTAATTTTATGTTATGTAACAATTTCATAATATAAATTATTAAAATAGAATAACATTTGACGAGTATGTCACGATATAAAAAAATAATCATTTGCAAGTTATTGCACATTTGTAGGCTCAGAGCTAACACTGCAGCCACCAAAAACCCTAACGATGTCTGCATCGCAACGGAGACGGAAACTTACCTTTCCTTGCTCCCTCCTTGCATAGACTTTCCCCTCTCTTGTCCATACAAATTTCCCATTTGGAGCGCCTGGCAGATTCACGGGCTTTTTGAAATAATAGTCGGTTTGACTTCGTAAGTCTTTCATTTATGTAGAAAGAGCAAGGAGGTCCCTGCTCTTGTGAAACAATACCCTCCGTAGTTATACCGCGACGCACGCGCGCAGCCCGCAGTAATGCGTCTCGGGTCGCGCGGCGCGCTAGCCGCACGAAGTTTTCCCGAGGTAAAAAATGAAAATACGCTCCATGTTCTACTATCAGTTGCCAAGAAACTTGGTGTAGAGCTAGAGGAGCGAGAGGTAGTTCATGCTCAGCGTGCAGGACCCGTGCAAAGGCTCGGCGAGGGTGGTGTGCAGGCGCGATCGCGCCTGCACACCACCCTCGCCAAGTTTCTTGGCAACTGATAGTAGAACATGGAGCGTATTTTCATTTTTTACCTCGGGAAAACTTGCGATTTCTATATCATTTCCAAGTGCTTCCTGGTCACGCTCCTGAATTTCTAATCTTAATGTTGATACTGTTAACTCCAGATCTTTTATTTTACTATTTTCTAATTCACTACTTTTGCTTTCAATAGCATTAATTCTTGCTTCCAAAGTGTCCATTCGTGCATTGACGGCCTCAGTAAAAGTGTCCATCTTATTGCACAATCTGCTCAACTCCAGACGCATCGCTCGCAGTTCCTCTGTGAGTGTCTTGACATATGTCATAGAATTTGGGGAGCCTGAGTGTTCTGAGTAGTTTAATGAAGTGTCCTCACTAGAATGTGGTTTTGTATTCTTGGTTCTTAATGTAACATTTTGACTATCAATCGACGGGCTAGTTGAAGTGGTCATGCTGTCACTACTGATGCTGATCGGTGGGTTTGCACGTACCGGCGTAGTAAGGTTTCCCTGTTTTGGTTGTTTACTGATACATTCTGGACATTTCCATGTTTGCTTTCGTTCAGAATTCGTACCATAAAAGGAGCGGTATCGCTGACTGCTCATGTTAAGACATATTATGTCGTATGCTGAACTACACTGGACACATCGTAGATATTCCTTCTTTGTCAGCGAAGTTAAACAGCCTGCACAATTTTCCGACATCGTACACTTTGATGATGTTTGCATTATAAATACTTAATAATTATAGAATTTTACTAGTAGTGCCCTCTGTCAGTGGGGGCAGAAGAGGTGTTATTAAGTATTCTTTAATTTCAGAACAAAATACAGATGGCAGTAAACGAATGTAGACGCGCAGCGCCCTCTGTCAGTGAGCGGCAGGAACAATATACCTTGCGATCTTATCTTTCCAAACAAGTAGCGCTATCTGTTGTTGAATAGCGTAACTCAAGTAGCTTTGTTATAAAATTGTACGTTGAGATCACAATATTTAAAATTTAACACTGTATCACTATGTAAATTTTTAATTAAATAGTGTATCAGTCTAAACTTTAGACTGATACACTATTTAATTAAAAATTTGAGACTCTAAAGCCTTAATCACTGAATTTGTATGCACGAAAATATCAATACAAAACGATTAGTCACTCACAGTTTTTGCGTTTTTCTGGATGTCCTTATATTTCTTCAATGCAGATGTATATTTAGTCACTAACACTATCACTTAACAATTGTCCATTTATTAACATAATAATTAAGTAAATTGTCTTTTTTAATTTGATTAAGTAATTTTAAAATTAAAGTTATACGGAGCACAGTGTTTACGTTGCGCCATCAACCCTCCTTCACTCTATTACATTTTGGCCTCCAACATTTGTCTTAAGTACAAAAAATAATCACGAGCCAATAAGATAACTAATACCCAGATGTGACTGGAGTACAAAGTCTGTTTTTAGGGTTCCGTACCCAAAGGGTAAAAACCGGGACCCTATTAATATCGCCCAGCTGTCCGTTTGTCTGTCTGTCTGACTGTCTATCCGTATGTCACCAGGCTGTTTCTCATAAACCGTGATAGTAAGACAGTTCAAATTTTCGCAGATGATGTATTTCTGTTGCCACTATAACAACAAATACAAAAAATAGAATAAAATAAATATTTAATGGGGCTCCCATACAACAAACGTTATTTTTATTGCTTGTTTTTGCTTGATATTGATAACGGCAACAGGTAGACGCTTGAAATATTCACAGAATATTTAGTAAGTAGTAGTATAGTAGTAGTAGTAAGTAGTATAAGTATTCACTTCAAAAATAAATAATAAAATTAATATTAAAGGGGGGCTCCCATACAACAGACATGGTTTTTTTGTTGATTTTATAGATAACGGTACGGAACCCTTCGTGGGCGAAATCGATTCGCACTTGGCCTTTTTTTTTTTAAATTTTGCGTTTCATGAGTAATGAGAAGCTGGATAAGTATGTATCTACGTTAATAATTTACCGTGCGAAAGAAGTAGAACCAGTTCATGAAATAAATCTTAAAAAATTAGGTGTTGAGGTGTTGAGTCATGAGTTTTTACCTTAGACCACAGCCTAGTTTATACTGAGGTATTACAAATTTACTTTGTAAACACATCGGTGATGTGATGTGTCTTTAATGAAATACAATGACTGTTTATCAGTGGTGAATAGTGGTGATGGTGTTCAAATGATGATAATAATAATGATTGAGATTCTTACAGCTGAGCTGACACACTCACACAATCACACAATCACTTTACAATTACTTGCATTGCACTAGTCGTTGGACTCGACAAGTGTGGACAAGACTTAGGGAACAATAATAAAAGGTAGTAACACACTTTTATATCTTTCCTACATGTCGTAGACATTTTCCATGACTGAATTTGTAAACATGTTATTAAACACTTTGTAAAAGTTATGTCAGATAATTATATTATTAGCTATAGTCATAAAACATGATTATTATCGCTCTGCGGTGATATTACTCACACATATTATTAACCCTTACAAGGATCATTCATAATTACAACCACATTCTTCGTTTCATGGATGGATATTGCCTTAATCATCTCGCTTGGCAGACGGGTTGGCGAGCGCAGATTCTTTGGCTTCTTGTGCTTCCGACGCTGCTGCCCATCGAAAGCATTTTTACATAGATACTAATTTCGAGAGGGGTGAAAAATAAACTGACTCTGCTAGTCTGCTCTAACAAAAAAAAAATGTTTTTCAAATGATATCACATATAAACCGGTATCATATTGGAACAGAATGTGTGTCGCCGGTCAATGTTGCATCTCATGACGTTCAAAACCCTATAATTTTAAGTTAAACAAGCAATTTTTTTATGGAATACGGGGAATATCTCGACAGTGACATCACAATTTCTGATAGAGGATCTAGTAATAAAGTAACTTAAAAATTCAAAATAACACCAACCATAAATTGAAAATACACGATAAGTGTTCATTTGTTATTATTGGAAAATAAAGATGCTTATAACGAGTCGTGCGACTAACTGCTGTTTTTAAATAAATCTTCGAGGAGGCAAAGCATAAATATCAAACAAATAGCCTGACGCTGCGTCACAGTATTCATAGAAATCAAGGAGGTGAGCTAGAGGTGAGTGACAGTCTGACTCATCATTGCAATAATAAGTTTAAATGTATGTTTATTTGTTGCATTGTACCTCTATATAAGGACAAACTTATATGTACAAAAGATTTCGTAACGTTAGTTTTTATTATAATGGAATAAATGCGAAAGTTTTGAGTGTGAATTGAAAAACAGCTATATTTTTTATTTATTGGGTAGACAGATATAATAGTAAAGGCTTAAAGTTCATCGAAGTAAAAATTGGAATTATATTGAAGGGTTGTTAGCCGCATTTCCTATCCATATACATGCTGTAAACATAATATCAGAATATATTGAAAACATCCGAAAATATGAGCGAGGGTGATGCGATATCGTAAAATTGAACCCAAACTTGCATAGTACTTCAACTCACCCAATAGTTATCTTTAAAAACTTGGTTGTTGGAAGAGCGCAAGTTGATCATATCCTCAAATGTGTTGTGCCAGCGGTCCATGCCGGCGGCAATCTTGTTGGAGACGTTCTCCCGGTTCATGTCTGCGGCTTCTTCGCTGGAGGGGGAGGCATCCCCGCTGCTGCGGGCTTCGCGACTCGCGCTGAACGTCCTGGAACAGGGAGAAATCAGCGTTAATATCGTATAACAAGCTCTTTTGCAAAAATAACATTTTTGTACCAAGCTTTTATGATAAACGAATCCACACTGTAAAATGTTTTCGAAGACAAATCAAATGAGCCCAAATACGATTGCTGTTCCTTGTTTAGTTTAAGAGATCCTATGGCTAACTTCCGACTCGATCATCAGACCAGCCCAACGATTCTACCACGGAATTTAAAAAACAAGAGGAAGTGGCATAGCATATATTTTTCTTGAAAACCACTGTCGCCAAACTCACACAATAACATTTTACGCACACTGAAATTTAACGAATTAGAAAGCTTATAATTTCTTGGAACCAAAAAGAAATAACAATCAGTTTGCATTACAAAAAGAAAAACCTTATTTCTTGTGCCATAAAGTAGAATTAAGCAATAACACTTTGTGGTTTTTATGACAGCGTGCATATGCTACGTCGGCTTCTTTCAATGTGCTTTTAACGATCTCAGACTACTTAGTTCAGCTATTCGCCAAAAGATGTCGTACTTAAAAGTTGTACACAATTTTACACCCTATTTACTAAGATTTAAGGTTTCAATTTGAACTCCATTATTTATTCTTCTAGAATGTTTTATCAATAATGTCATTGCTACTCAAATAGGGATTGGGTTCATATCTTTTTGCTAATGACGCTAGGAAATCGATCGATTCTAAAATTGGTGTTAATTCATTGTAATTCAATAATTATTGTTGAAAAGTAGCATTCGCCATCTTGGTTTCTAAAAATGACCTCACTGTTGTGATCTATACTGACCGACTTCAGTCGAACTCTGTGGGGAGTAGTTAACATGCCAGCCTGCGACACGAGTGGTCCCGGGTTCGAACCCCGGTCAGGTCAAGATGGAAAATGATATTTTTCAGATTTGACGTGGGACTTGGATGTTTATCTATATTATCTATCCTTACTAATATTATAAACTGATATTATAAATGCGAAAGTGAGTTTATTTGTTACGTAAAAAGTACTATTCCAGATATTGACGCGGGCGAAGCCGCGGGCGAAAGCTAGTTTATTATAAAATATAGGATCGTTGAGTTAGTATCCCATTACACAAGTCTTGAACTTACTTTGGCTCAATCTGTTTGATTTGTTCATTATTTCTTATATTTTATTATTTTACCACTTAAACTACCATACATAATTAAACAATATTTAAAATAATATAAAAAATAAAATATAAAAATAATTAACAGCCCCCGTGGTCTAGTGGTTGAGACTTTGCCTGTTGACCCGGGAGTCGTGGGTTCAATTCCCACCGGAAGCATACTTTGTTTAGTTGTTTCCAGTTTGGTTAGGACATTGCATGCTTGAATCACCTGATTGTCTGATAATAAAGATGATTCCGTGCTTCGGAAGGCACGTTAAGCCGGTGGTCCCGGCTGCCATCTGGTAGTCGTTAAAGGAACCACGTCAGAGGCCGAGAGGCGGTTCCGAAGAACTCTGACACTAGGGTGTGCATGGTCGATTGATCGTGACACCTACTCGAAATGATGATGAATATTTAAAATCTGTTCATCCTAGGCCAAATCAGTTTATTCTATAGAATTCAAGACAAACTAGTTTCAATAGCGGTTTCTCGGGAACATAATTATATCATAATTTTTTATCTGTATTTTATATTATAAATGAACGAATATTTATAGGTAGATTATATTTATAGGTAGGTTTTTATTTAAGATTTAATTAATTTTTAGTTTTATTTATTAAAATAATATATAACAGGAAACATCAACTGACTTTCGCCTGAAATTCAGTAGATGTTTCCTTTGACCAGGACTGGCCTTGCACAAAAATCAGCATTACCATCTATCGTGGCAATGCTGCCAGCCTTCTGAGCATTGTAGGGCAACGAACTGCCGGGCCTTTTTGCTTGTAAATGTTGTGTAGGTTTAGTCTTAAATTTTAAGTATTATCCTTACTAATATTATAAATGCGAAAGTGAGTTTGTTTGTTTGCTTATTTGTTTGTTAGTTACGCTTTCACACCGTAACTACTGAACCGATCATCATGAAACTTTGCATACAAGTTCTCTGGAGTCGGAGAAGGACATATGCTACCTTTTATCCCGGGAAAAACGTACTATACCCGAGGGATCGACATTGACGCAGGTGGAGCCGCGGGCGAAAGCTAGTACGTTAATAACGTCAACTATATTAAAGTTAAATTATCCAGTACACAGTGACAATAAAAAGCGTGTGCATATATAATTCAAAAATTAATACTTTTACAAATCGATATTCGATGATATCACAACCCTATTAAATAGAATGGCTTACTTCGCCTTGTGTCGTAATTTCTGATTCTACCACTCGCCACTAGATGGCGTACATGATCGAGGGATCATACAATTTTAGACTTTATCTCAATAGGCATACGTGTAATTTTTTATTTACTCTAATATTTATTTTCAATTAAATATACAGAGGTTAATGCTAAAACAAATTTATGAAATACAGAGTAAATAGCGACTTATTGATGATAAGAAACACCTGATCGTAGTAAGTTCTTAGTACTACTATTGTTTTTGCACTCGAGGATAGAGCATCGAGTCATTTATAAGAGTTTTTTTAAGAAACACGCAAAGTAATACACCGGCAGCCACACGTCGCGTCACACCAGCAACAACAGAGTAATTGAGCCTGGTTAAGACTCGCTGTGCTTAACTGCGGCACGCGGGCCACGCCTACACGTCCCTTCCATGAGGTTTATTATTCCGTGGATTCTACAATATTGCATTGTCATGCCATATACAAATGCATGGCAGACTTCAGCTCAATCGGTAACCGGGAAGTGGATCAAACTTAACTCCCAAGATTTGATTACAGACAAACATCGGGACAGGTGAAACTAAATAAAAGCTCAATCTCTCAATCTAATAAGAGTAAATGAAAGCTTGTAAAAAGTGTTTTTTTTTTCTGTTACAATTAAACAATTTTATGACCAACTCTCAACAATTCTTTTTATTTATCAACAATACCAATAAAGTAATACCAAAAATATTAAAAATAATTTAGCACCGAATTACAGAATTAGATATTCTAATTTGATCTAGTTTAGGAGTAAAAGACTGAAGTTATAGATGGTGCCAGTTTCGCTTTCCCTTGCAAGATATTTTTGCGAATACGCCCATTGCAAAAATACCACGCATTCTAGCGGACACGTTACGTGACTCATATTTCCGATTTTGATGCGTAATACTTTACCAACTAGAACTATAATTACGAACGTTCCAAGCCGAAGGCATACTCAGCCGGAAACAACCAAATACTGTATAATTAGAAGAGATTTAGATGTGCATTGGAAAAATGTTAGCATCATGGTAATGATTTAATCAAAGCAAACAAAACAATGTCTACATCATCGTAATTTGTAACTGCGTTAATTTCTAAACAACAATATTTGTTAATTGCATATAAATTATCTGACAACAATAAGCTTGTTTCCTAAAAAAAAACATTTAAAAATAATTAGTCCGTCTTATAAATTATCGAAACATATAAGACACTTGAATTTTCTTTTTTCAAAAAATTATATACGTTAGAGATTATTTGTATCAAAGTTCAGGAGTGGGAGCTCATGACGCTACAGGTCGGTAAGTTTACCGGTCAGTGACGTCACGCAGAACTTTTATGGACCTTTATCAATTTTTGTTTCTTTGACTAAAGAAAAAAAAAACATGTCAACCATTTTTCATTAATCTACCAGACGGACTACCTAATTATTTTGAAAAGTATTGTTTAGGACACATGCCCAAATACCCATTATACCGTGTCCAAGTAGACTCGAAGTATAGGCGTGACGTAAAAGAGAACTTACATAGATTACGTTTTTAGGTTTTCGTACCTAAAGTGTGCGAAAGAAAACCCTTTTACTAAGCCTTAGATGGCCGTCCGTCCCTTCCGTCTGCCGCGACTGTTATCACAGGGCTGTATCCATTGAACCGTGATAAAGACTTGAATTTTTAACTGTATTTTTATTTATAATTACCATTTAAATGACATATATCTACGCATATTATGCATTACAATAACACTACGCAGGTTGTTAGGTGTACTTAAGTAAGATTCTACATCTAGTCTCATAGTACTACGTACTATAGTTTACTCATATTTTCATTTTATAATTTCTTCATCATCATTTTGGTCATTTTTGAACCGAAAACGAGAATCCAGCCCCTATAAGCTCTAACTAACGATTCATAAAAGCGCTTTCTAAAAAGCTCAAGTTTAATACAAACATATTATCACGCCTCTTTCCCATGAGGGTAGGCATAGACTATGGATCTCCACTTGATACGATCCTTACAAACTTCTTTTGCTTCACCTACATCCATCACTCTTTTTATGCATGCTCGCCGGTTTCGGGTACTCCTTATTTCTCCTTTTGCAAGAACGTCTGCAATTTGATTACGATACTACGACCGTCCCAAATACTAAAAATTTGTGCATTTCTCAATTTTTCCTTTATCTGTGCTGCTTCGTACCAAGTTTCAAGATTCTGAGTTCATGGGATTTTGATTGCGTTGGCTTTAAAGTTTGATTTTTTCACAGCTCTATACTGTCCCATAGAGCTGTGAAAAAATCAAACTTGACCAGGATTATATTATCTCTATGACTTGACCTGAGTATTTGATATACAATTTCAGCTTGATACCTCTACGCATTTCTGAGAAAAAGGTCCGTCAGGATTATCTTATCTCTATGGTCTTGACAACCAAGTGACTTTCGTTTTTTTCCTTTTGAGGTAGGAAACTCTAAAAATGGACATTACCAAACAAAAATTTTAGCCCGCCCGGCCAATTTGTATAGGCACGTCAAAAACAATGTGTTCCCAGCATTGGTCCCATAGGAAAAGTTGTTCATATCGACGGGCAGATTCACCCCTTCAAGGATCGGACAGGGATTTCTTTACATATTGTATACCTAAAAACTTTGTAATTCACAGGTTTTGCGAATTACGTATATCACTTGCAAGAAAAACTCATGTGCTCTGTTTTGGGCGTTTGTCAAACTGTTTTGAGTATTGATGAACCTAGTTAATTTCGCATCCACAGAATAGATCCGTCTTCATCGCCGAACGAATGATAGGTATAAATAAGGACTATCGTTTATGCTGCCCCTTAATACATGTAATCAGATCATATTTAAATTGCTCATACATAGGTAGAAGATAGTGAGTGACGCCAAGAGATTTACTTGCGCATATATTGATTTTAAAACAGCTCAAATAGAATATTCTGATCTTTTAGGTCGATGTTTACGTCAAGACAAATGGGTCACTTTATAAATAAATCCATAGCAATTTGTTGTTGTTGTTGTAATTGCAGTCTAGAATGTTCTAAATAAAAAATACCTAGGTACATGCAATGTTCTTACTGGAATACTGCTAAAATATTCACTGTTTTATAGTAATAAATAAATAAATATATTCGGCAAATCACACAGATTGAGTGAGCCCCAAAGTGAGTTCGAGACTTGTATCTATACGTGATCTATACTATGTATACAATAGACGTGTATACTAACTTAACGATGCTAATTTTTTTAAACAAATACATAAATAGAAAAACATCCAAGAACCAGTCCAATCTGAAAAAGATCATTCTCCATTTTGACCTGACCGGGGATCGAACCGCTGTGGCAGCCTGGCAGGATGACTACTAGGCCATAGAGCTCGCCGAACTTGTGCTGGGTTATTGCAAAAGGTTGGCAGGTGGAACGAGTAGCTTGCCGTCCACTAGAAGGGCATGCGACTCAGCGAGTTTTACATATTGGTAGGTTTAGTGCTTGTTTAGTGTGATAACAATTTTGACAGAATCGAGATAAGACAGCGAAAGAACGCGTGTCTCTAATCATTTATTTTTATTCTTTGTTGATATATCGGCAATAAATATACATCATCATCAGGTCCTTTTTAGTCTCCACTACAGGAGCACGACCCTCTCTGTACTACTAGGGCCATACTTGGCCAGAGCAGCCAGAGGACTTGGCCTACAGTCTCCACGCTGGCCAGACGGGTTGGAGAGGTAATAAATATACACTCTGTTAAAATTTCAGACGGACGGATTGTAGTGTACTTGCTTACTTACTGTACGTATTAACACTGGCTCTCTATCACACCTAGTGCGGGACACGTCTTCACCCAGTGCCGGTACCCGAAAGACTGACTACTGTCATACTGACATTTGTGTTCCCCACCAGGTGCGTGAGACAGCGTATGTATCTATTTCATAGATACAGACACTAAGACACTACATCCCTTCCTTATCAAATATTTTTAAGCTAAGGAGGAATAGCAAACTATTTGTATTGGCCGTAACGCCAACTATTAGATCTCAAGTGAAACAAAGCTTTATCTCATAACTTATATTCGTTGTACTTTATGTTTCACTATATTATTTCAATTCGAACTTCGTATTCTTTTCTAGTCATTTAATGTTTGTTTTGCACAGATATATTCTGATGTATGAGTCAACCACAGCCCGTATATTTCACAACTTTATCTCAGCCCATACTGCATACATACATACATACATATACACAACTTGTATGATTCACAATTTCATGTCGGCTCATACTGCCTTCACACAACTTGTATGATTCACAATTTCATGTCGGCCCATACTGCCTTCACACAACTTGTATAATTCACAATTTCATGTCGGCTCATACTGCCTTCACACAACTTGTATGATTCACAATTTCATGTCGGCTCATACTGCCTTCACACAACTTGTATGATTCACAATTTCATGTCGGCTCATACTGCCTTCACACAACTTGTATGATTCACAATTTCATGTCGGCTCATACTGCCTTCACACAACTTGTATGATTCACAATTTCATGTCGGCCCATACTGCCTTCACACAACTTGTATGATTCACAATTTCATGTCGGCTCATACTGCCTTCACACAACTTGTATGATTCACAATTTCATGTCGGCTCGTACTGCCTTCACACAACTTGTATGATTCACAATTTCATGTCGGCTCATACTGCCTTCACACAACTTGTATGATTCACAATTTCATGTCGGCCCATACTGCCTTCACACAACTTGTATGATTCACAATTTCATGTCGGCTCATACTGCCTTCACACAACGTGTATGATTCACAATTTCATGTCGGCTCGTACTGCCTTCACACAACTTGTATGATTCACAATTTCATGTCGGCTCATACTGCCTTCACACAACTTGTATGATTCACAATTTCATGTCGGCCCATACTGCCTTCACACAACTTGTATGATTCACAATTTCATGTCGGCTCATACTGCCTTCACACAACTTGTATGATTCACAATTTCATGTCGGCCCATACTGCCTTCACACAACTTGTATGATTCACAATTTCATGTCGGCTCATACTGCCTTCACACAACTTGTATGATTCACAATTTCATGTCGGCTCATACTGCCTTCACACCCCTACGATCTTTTATATGCCTGATAGAAAATTCAAAGGTTATGTAAAACAGTTACTTTGTAAAAAGGCCTATTATAGTACTACAGATTTCCTTAATGACAATAATATTGTGCTTGAGCTTGGCGCAGACACCTCGTAGTTTTTTATATATGACTATATATTTGGTAAAATATTTTTAAAGATGACATTTATGAAATTTCAATATTTTGACATATTTTTTTAATATAATTTTTTAAAATTCAATTTGCAATGACTATAATAAGGACAATGTATACTCAGTCCACATACCTAGTTTTTAAGATAAACTAAAATTGTAAGTTGACGTCGATTGGAGAAAATGCGCTGTGCAGTTTGTTGCCGCTTCTTCTGCACTCCGCTTTGGAAGCGGCTTTAAGCTTAGCCAAAAGTAAATTATTGACGTCAACAATTCTCAGTTGAAAATATATGACAATTAATAAGTGTCTAAATGACCTATATTAAATAAACGTTTTTGAATTTTGAATTTCATATGTATCCTTTAACATTGACACTCTCACGTCAGCAATGAATGATTAGGAGTGCATTACATAAGTTTATGCCTGTTTGTCAAGTAACGAATAACTCAGAACCTACCGAATCGTCTTGACTATAATTTATACAGACACGGGAAGCACCCGGTTTCAAATAATATGGAATTATAATTAAAGTGTTTTATTACGCTGAATTAGGCATCAATTTATAATCGCTAATATTATAAATGCGAAAGTGAGTATAGATTTATACCACCAAAAGTGACGCCACGTTAAGACACAGTCGAATATCTGATTTTGTATCAATGAAAAATTTTGTAAAAATGAAATAAAGTCCAATCAACCCGCAACTATATTTACATACAGTGTTTTTCATAACTGTGTAAATTTTTCGGTAATATTGTTAATCGAAAGATATCAAAATCTAGGCTAAAAATGTTCTTATCGTAACTTCAAACACAATTACTAAATTATTTAGTTGCTTAAAAGTCAATGGCAAAATTATTTTACTTTCAGTAATTAATTTATACTTATACAGTTTGCTTTTATAATCCACTCGCTCACTTTATTACACTGAGACAATCTGGCATTAATATTGGCCAGACACAGAAAAGCAGGATACAAACACCATACACTTGTACTAATATCAGATTCCCTTCTATAGCAATGTTTGCGTAATGTCTTTATTTATATTTTAAGGATCATTAAGCTTCGTCATTTTGTGATTAGCCTGGCCGGCCATTAGGATCAGCCTCTGCCATTCTGGTTGCAAGTTTAACTTTTTTCCAATCAATCAAATCAATCTGGCATCAATGGAAAAGATGCTATGTCTCATTCAAAGGGGTCGTTCAAACACGCATTGGAAGCCCAATACGTTCCTTAGTATCGACGACATATTTTAACGGTAATTCACCCAACAGTTTTTTATGTTTCATCTTTTGTCTTCCTTTTATCTCTCCATATTACTCCTATGACAACGCAGAAAACTTCAATTTTATAATATAGGTAATTTTCCTCAATGGTCCTTGTTTTTTGAAGCATTTCCATGATTTATGTCAAATGAATTGTAATGCCTTTACTTAATTTAAAAGGTAAAGTAATAGATTTGAACTATTGACGTAAATTCCAAAATTCTTGTCAACCCTTCAAGACAATCTAGCTTGTTATATTCCTGCCTGTTCTTGGGTCAATGCATCATCAAACTAAACTAGCCCTCAGTCCACTCTCAAACCTTTTCTTTACCCTTTTTCGGGGATCTCGGAGTTAGGAATTATGTTACAGTTAATATAACTATTTTGTTTATCATTAAGTTCTGGTTCCAACTGTAGGTTTCGGTTATCCGCCCTTCAACTACGTTGACCATCCTTGACTTACGGGTCTAACAGTAGGTTTGGGTTATTGACCCCTAACTACGTTGACCATCATAGACTTCATGGGTCTCACAGTAGGTTTGGGTTATTGGCCCCTAACTACGTTGACCATCACAGACTTCACGGGTCTAACAGTAGGTTTGGGTTATTGGCCCCTACTACGTTGACCATCACAGACTTCACGGGTCTAACAGTAGGTTTGGGTTATTGGCCCCTAACTACGTTGACGATCACAGACTTCACGGGTCTAACAGTAGGTTTGGGTTATTGGCCCCTAACTACGTTGACCATCACAGACTTCACGGGTCTAACAGTAGGTTTGGGTTACTGGCCCCTAACTACGTTGACCATCACAGACTTCACGGGTCTAACAGTAGGTTTGGGTTATTCGCCCCTAACTACTTTGACCACAAATACACTATCCAATTTAATGGAGGCTTTGTCAAATTTAATGGACGCCTCGTCCAATTGAATGGACGCCGTTGAAACTCATTCAATTTAAGAGATGCCGTGGTCATTCATGTCATCTGTTCGCTGACAAAACCTGCAACTAAAGTATACACAGTTAAGTAACATTTTCTCACTTATTTGTCCAGTTTCTAAACATAGGTATAAAAACAATTAATTTTTCTATGACAGAGGCATCAAATAATTGTTTAACGCTTAAGGCAAAGCTGGAATAGTTGTCGATACTACAATAGACATACTTTGAAGTATATAAATATATATAATGGTTCTTTTCTAGACATCTATAAATAAGGCATTAACTCTATACGTTAGTAATTACCACCCATTAATGAAAACATCTTTTGATCTTTTGAGTCATTATTGTGCCGATTTCGTCACTACTGATTGTTTCCTTTTCTTTTTTTTCATAAAACCAAATGTCTAATTTTATTTCTGTGTATATATATTGATGTTAATAAAATAATCTAGCCTGGTAATTTCAATATTCTTCAGCACTCAAATGTTTAACCCTTAAAGTCGGCTGACAACTTCACCCTACAACGCCTGCCTATAGCGCGAATTTCTTTAGTGTATGTTTGTAGTGTGTTTAAAGTTAAAGTGAAGGAGTACCTATTACTTAATTACTTAACAATAATGTTTTTCCTTAAATTTTACAAATTATTCACCACTGTCCAACTGTTGTTATACGTATATATGTATATTGTATATAATAACTAATAATAAAATATATAGGCACACATTACTCAAATTACGCAAGTTGTAAACCCGCGCCGCAGGACATCAACCCAACGACACCACACTTTTACAACAGGTACGCATACAGGCAACATCCAAGACCCAGGCCAATCCAAAACAGATCGCCCCCCATCACCACATAACCGGGGCCCAAATCCGGAAACCCCCATGTCGCAGCCCGGCGTACCAACCACTGCGCCACGAAGCTCGCCGAATATACATCATCTATTTTTATTTTGTACATATATCCATTTATTTACCTAAAGTATAAGCATGTATATTAGTATAATTAAGGCTGAGTCCCGTCAAATTACTCTCTATACATGGGTTGTCTGGAAGGAATCGCTTTCAGCGATAAGACCTCCCAGTGTGCATATATCTTTAATTTTATATTATTTACAATAAAGAGTTCATTCATTCATTCATATAGAAAATATCCTAATTTTATTTTAAAATATCTTATTTAACGTCATACTGGATTGCCAGTATAGTAAGAACAACACAATTGCACATGAAGTAGGAAGGATAGTATTAAATAACTGTATTAGTACTTTTGTATAGTCAAAACAAATCACAGCGCACCATATAATTCATGCCACCTATGTCACCAACATTGTAATGGAATTAGAAACATATTGTTTGAGAGTGGATTTGCTCAAAACTGCTATATCCTGAAACGAACATTAAAAGGAATTTATTAATGTATATTTTCACTCATCAACATTTCGAGTAGGTGTCCCGGTCAGTCGACCACGCACACCACGGCGCCAGAGCTCCCCGGAACCGCCTCTCGGCCTCTGACGTGGCTCCCCCAACGACCACCAGATGGCAGCCGGGACCACCGGCCCAACGTGCCTTCCGAAGCACGGAACCATCTCCATTATCAGACAATCAGGTGACTCAAGCCTGCAATGTCCCAACCAAACTGGAAACAACCAAACAAAGCATGCCTCCGGTGGGAATCGAACCCACGACCCCCGGGTCAACAGGCAAATACCTTAACCACTGGACCACGGAGGCTGTTAACCTTCTTGGTTATAACTTTTGTTTCAAGAGAGAACACCCAGCACCAGAATCAAAATAAAATGAGTACGACTCACAATATTTTCACTAATTTGATATGATGGCTTAATATGTGTTCCATGAGACAAACTATTTGACTATATTTTATTAAGTGTTGAACACAATAAGAATTCCGTATACGCTATTAAAGTAAGATTGATTAGAAATGAATGACATACACCACTTTTTTTTTATAATTTAGCATTTATCGTTACTAACATTATAAATGTAAAAGTGAGCCCGCTTGTTTATTTGTTTGTCCGATACGCCTCCACGCCGCAACCACCGAACCGATCTGATGATCGGTATTTGGTGATCCAAACCCCGCACACAAGCTCTCTGGAGTACGGAGAAGGACTCTCTATTCCGGGAAAAGCACTACTCCCGAGGGACCGACTCCGACGCGGGCGGAGCCGCGGGCGAAAGCCAGTTCATAATAAATCAGTCACTAGGGGCAGGATCTCAAAATATGAATATAAAGTTTATTGTTATTTTTTTTATCTTTTTTGTTTACTATTAATATTTTAATTATTTATCTTTATTAGCATTTAAATTTTCCAATTAATTTTATGATTTTACCTATTTTCCTCTTTTGAAAAAGAAGATCCTGTCGCTAATTATTACTTATCTCTGTAACATTTTGCTTGCAAAATAAATTAATTTGCTAACCCTTTTTCCATGTCGCCATTTGTAGTGTACTTGCTTACTTACTGTACGTATTAACACTGGCTCTCTATCAAACCTAGTGCGGGACACGTCTTCACCCAGTGCCGGTACCCGAAAGACTGACTACTGTCATACTGACATTTGTGTTCCCCACCAGGTGCGTGAGACAGCGTATGTATCTATTTCATAGATACAGACACTAAGACACTACACGGATATCAACAATCATGTTATGACTATATAAAAAATTGTAAGCAAATTTTGGCTGGCGGCAATTTTTCTTTAGAGTAAGATTTAGGACGAGATATCAGTCAGTGCATTTGTTCTTTAGTCGCCTCATATGACACAGCTCAGCAGGTACCTGATCATGGCTGTCACAGAGAAATGCCCTAATAATAGGTACTCCTCGCCCGGTCAAACGACAGCCGAGAAAGTTCGCCATTATAAATTCTCACGTCTTCTGATTACGGAGTCCTCAATTTCTGCCATCACATATCCAGCAAGAAATGGAGCGTGGAAGAAACCGTTCGTGCCGTGAGGCATCAATCGAGCTCAGCTGTTCTTCGCATATCATCTTCAAATTATTTTTTACTCGACGATGAAAGGTAATGTTTCCCTAAGAATGTAGACGAAGGTATAAAATTAACCAAATTAGAATATAATTTTTTAATTGTCGCGATTCGATTATATTAAACTGGTCTTTATAACTACTAATCGCAAATAAGATGACACTTCTGGATCACAATTAATATTTCTCCTCATTCCTATTATAGATACGAAAATGAGTTTGTGTACCTATTTGTTTATTTATTAATTTTTTACACTTTTCACGCTTAGGGCCAAGGGCCATGTTGAAATTTTGTGTCTGGCCCACTGTCAAGCATCTTTCAACCAGAAAAAAGTACTGTTCTGAGTCTGAGGAGGTCTAAGGTATTTATACAGTAAAGCGAGAGAAGCCGCGGGTGAAATAAACTCGATCAAGGTCATTGATGCACGTAACGGCATTAAGATGTCATTAAATCACTTGTTTAATTAATCTACTTTATTATTTCTAATAAGTTTTGTCAGAACAGACGTCGGTTTTTTCTTGTTATAAATTGTCACGCGATATTTTCACAGCGTCACAGAAGTTTTATGATTTGAATGACTCCATCGCGAATCAGGCTGTTACTCTAATGTTACGCTAGTTATTGGAAAGCGATTGTGAGTGACGTATTGTTGAACGATTGAGCAAGGAAAAAGTAAGTTCCAATATTTCCGTAAAAAATGCTGTTTCTCATTACTCAAACTATAAAAGTACTATAAAGATTTAAGGTCGCATTTTTGGTTTTAGATCATCATCACCATTTCGTGTAGGTGACACGTTCAATCGACCATGCACACCCTGGTGTCAGAGTTCTTCAGAACCGCCTCTCGGCCTCTGACGTGGTTCCTTTAACGACTACCAGATGGCAGCCGGGAGCAACGGCTTAATATATCTTCCGAAGCACGGAATCATCTTTATTATCAGATAGGTGATTCAAGCCTGCAATATCCTAACCAAACTGGAAACAACTAAACAAAGTATGCTTCCCGTGGGAATCCAACCCACGACCCCCCAGTCTACAGGCAAACGCCTTAACCACTGGACCATGGAGCAGTTGGGAAGTTTTCGCGAATATTTAATACTTAATACTTTTATTTTCCTAAGTGGTAATTTTACTTTCAGCTGTTATAATTCTGAGCCAGATTCAGTGTCAGCCCTGACACTTATCCTTAAGGGATTATCCTTAAGGTGGCAATATAATCAACAAAAGAAGCTCTACAAACCTTTTGTTATAAAGTCACATTTATGAGTCGATGCAGTCATTAATTTATTTCAAAGAACACCAGACTTCTCCTTCTTCCGGTCAAATTTAAACAATCCAATTTCTCGTGCATGATACATGCCTTCCAAAGTAGTAATATATAATACTACAACAAATACAATACAAAATAATAATACTCGTAAGTAACTTCACAATACTTACACCATCTATGTAACCCCAAATGAGGGCTGTTACTTTGTCTAAAAATAGAAATAAAAATAAATTAGCTACACCAGTTTTGCGATTGTAGAAAACTATCGATTCATTTCAGGGTCTAGGATAACACTTCTTTAATAAAATTCCTGCAGAAAATGTTGGTCTGCCGGTACATACGAGTAAGTTTAAAAAGGCTGTGAAAACCAGTTAGTGAAAAGACTTAAGACTGCATTGATGATTATATCATTGATAAAAATGCGTGGAAATTGATATAAATTTATTTCATGTAAAAAAATAATAATGAAAAGTATGAAAATTTGTGTCTAATGTAATCAGAGCTCTTCAGGCACTTAGAGACCAAGTCTGGATTGAGTTTCTTTCGGCGTATTCTTCTCACCAGTGGTCGTTCCGAAACGCTAGTTAGGAGTTTTGAACAAAAATCTTTGACATTTGACTTTTTTTACTTTTGTGTGTTTGTGGCATCTTTACCTTCCACCTTTTTTTAATTTTATTTTTCGAGCTAGGCCAAAAATAGGTGGCGGAAATTAAACTGGCTAGATCATTCAGAAGTTAAGGTGTCTGACTAAATATTGCGGGTAAAGCATCCATTTCGAATTCAAAAGATGGTGGAAACAAGAAAATTTCATATTGAGTATGTCCAGTCCAGGGTCAGGTGGATGGAAAAGCAGGTCAGGTGAGAGGTGGAATCAAAATGTTATAATTATATCAGCATAAAGTCTCTATGCCTCACGGATTGATAGAGTCAGGAGAATGGGTGAAGGTGATGGTTACAGAAAAGATTACCGGACAGATAAGAATGATTTCTGTTAGATTACATCCTGATTTCCGGTTAGGATCCATTCAGATTAATACTTGAACCGAGGCGAGAATCAAATGTCTATAATCTGTTACGCTAGCTGAACCGATTTGCCGCTGTCCCACTGACCGCGGTGACATAACCGAGTCTCGATTAACATGGAAATCGATGCCGTAATAACTTATATTTTTATAGATTATAATATTATAATTAGTGCAAAAATGTGAGACTTGCCCGAAAGTAGACCAGCGAGGTGATTTTGAAGACAAGATGAGCCGCTTTATGAATAATTAAATGTTAACGAATCTTAGTGTACCTAGTACATAAATAAAACATATACTAGATAAGTAGATATAACATGGAATGTCAGACCAAACTTACAAAAATATCGGAACAGCTGATACTTTTCTGAAAGAGGTCCCATATATTCATATTCCACCATACTTGTAAAGATATACCTACTTATTAAGTACTTATAGGCAGAAAATCGTGTTAATATATTTACTTACCACTACGGCAAAATATAAAAAAAAAATTGGACCCAATATTTTTTTGTTAGGGAGGATAGTCATTTTATTTTCCCTTATTGAAGGCAAACTTGTTTTGTGTCACGTTGAATAATGTTCAGATTTTGTGTATTATGTGTATTTTAGCATATTTGGTTGTTGTGTGAAATGTGACTTTTGCAGTCGGTATAAATATTTTTGCGCGTGTCTTTTAATGTTCTGTGAATATTTAACAAGAACGGATAAAATCAAATCGACAACTGAATTTTAGTGATTTTAATACTTAACAGGGGCGGATCCAGAGTGGCACCAATGTGCTTAAGCAATAGGCTAGTTTCCTAAAAAAATATAATTAGTCCGTCAGTTAGATATTCAAAAAATAATGGACACGTATTTTTTCTTTTGTCGATTAAACAAAAAATGATAAATTGAAGTTCCGTGTGACGTCATAGTTTGCTACACTTTTTAGCAAACTTTGACGTCACGAGCCCCCACTCCTGAACTTTGACGCGCTTTATCTTTATTATTTATTGTTTATTTGACAAAAGAAAAAATACGTGTCCAATATTTTTTGATTATCTAACTGACGGACTAATTGTTATGTTATTATTACGACCCAGGAAACTAGCCTATTGAGTTCAGCAGTTATAAGAGTATTACTAGAGATCGTTAACAAATACCTGAGCATTTTTGCAACGTTTTTAAACTAATTTATTCGTTGTTTTAATTAACCTTAATATTTATTAACCAGGCATCTGTTAGTCATGTAACCAGATTCTCAACTGACATTTTTATATCTAGAACTTGGCAAAATCTATTAGTTAATTTAAGAAACCTATGTAATATTTTATCAAAGATGTATAATTATATTCGGCGTGCCCAAATCATCATGGCGATATTAATTTACCTATAATGGAATAGTATTGATAAGTTTCGTATGAGATACCCATGCTTTTCGCATTTTACTACGTTTCAAAGGTAAATTGTTCAGTGTTCAGTTCAATTAGGAAGTAAAAAAGAAATGCTATACAAAAGTATAAAAAATGCTGTATAAAGGTACGAAATACATTGCGGATATCCTATGATTGACTATTTTTATGAAAGATATATAAAACTTAATGTACTTTGAAATGACTATTAAAACGTTGTACACTGAGTTAGAAAATAGGCCGGCTGGTCACAGTATAGGACCGTGACTGTGACAGACCTCTATTTCAATATGTACTGTATAAAAACACTGTTTTTTTTTTTTATATTTTTATTAAATGATGTAACTGAAAATGTATGCTTTTCCCATTTTTCTTTATCTGTGCTATAAGACGTTGCCTCGTACCAAATATAAGATTCTGAGTTCACGTGAAGTACCCTGTAGGTTTGGATTCCCTTGCGAATGTCGAAAATTTGCGACATAAACGGCTGTATCTTTTGATTATGTTGTCTTAAAAGTTTGATTTTTTCACAGGTCCAAGAGACAGTAATCCTGAGTATTTGATATGAATTTCAGCTTGAAAAGGAGACCCTTTACTGACGGAAAAAAGATGAAACCCTTATAGGATTTCCTATAAGGGTTTCGTCTTTTTTTTCGTTTGAAGTACGGAACCCCAAAAAATAATAAACAATGAAGTATTATTGCGTTAGAGATTTCATTAATGCTGATATTAAAAATCGACCCCGTAAAATAAACTTATACCATAATGTATTAAGAGCCCGACATATGCCAGGTGGCGTAGCGATACAAACGCGGATGGTCTAAACGCGTTGGCTACTTTGGATATTTTCGTTTTTTAGGTATATTCAAGGGTTATTCGAAAAAGCAAAACATATGATGGCTGCCTTATCTGTAATGCAATAATAATCAAAAGTTTCAAGGTTAATTTCAATGTATTTGGTGAATAATGCTATATACCGAGTAAATTAGACGTGATTTGGAGGCAACTTTGCAATTTTTTTCTATCGAGAAAATTTTACGCAATCGTCTTTTTGAGTCATATAGTTACCAGAGTTAGTCCTGAACTTTGCTGCATTTTTATTTCAACTTGAGTATTTAATTATTATTGATATAACAGTCAATCTTGCAAAGCAGTGTGAGGTAGTATGGACCCTTAAGGAGAATGTGTATATGTATTGGCAGCATCTGGGGCCCTTACTGATCGCAGGGCCCTGGGCACGTGCCCAGAGTGGTGGTGCGTCCATTTACATTAGACAATCTCTACTCGGGGTTTTTTTTATACATTTCCATTAAGTACGACTTTCTGAAATATATATTTTTATTTTATATTGCAATTAAATTAAATTATTTTTTAGCACAACGCATTGCCAACTTATTTTAATTGCGTGACATTTTTATTTATAGATAACTATTTTGTAGTGTACATTATATTTATAAGTTTTACGTAGCTCTAGATTTTAGTAAGTGTTCTAATAATTCTTTTAATAATTAGGTTATTTGATGAATTAAAACACTCTCTTTAAAAAAATAAATAATTACATTGAAGACTTTCTAAAAGTCTACAATACTTCTGTTACATTTTTAATATTAGGTAATATTTGTGTCGATTTAGCACGTCGCGATGTTTGGTCAGCTGAATTAGAATGAGAACAGTGCGTTTAGAAAGGCGGCTGATGGTATTTTCTGTGACAAACTTCCTGAATGTATTATTTAATTAAATTATTTTATTGCACATTGTACATTAAGTACATCTCTTACTAGACCGTCACTACTCTGTAATATGTACGTACAATGCATAAGCACAACTAAAGTAAAATAATAAAAAATAGTACATAAATCTTAGGTATGTATGATTAAATTCTAAATGTCTTGGATGTGTGAAATATCGTTGGAATCGTTATTTTATACCTAGTGACGAAGGATATAAGTATTTTGTCTGGGCAGTTGTGCATATTTTTTTACAAACGCTACCTACCTTTTACAAATAGATCAGCATCAGCTGATTACAGAAAAACGCAATTAAAAAATAATTCAAGAAATGGACTCCGCTTTTATTATAACATTCATATTATGATATCTTTTTACCTTGCGGGGTAGACAGACCCGATAACATAGGTACATGCTAATTTACCCTCCTGCAATCGGATAAAAATAAATACGTAACAACGGTGGCACAGAGAGCTGACCTGCGCTCGGACACCACTTCCTGCGCCAACAATGGCTGGATGTGTAGACAATGCTGTCAGTTACAGATCAGCTGTTTACAAAACAGATGCCGCAGCCTTGTCGGGTGATTTGACCGTATCTTCATCGATTCCTTTGGTTTGGGAAATTGTTGTTGGGTTGTGGTAGGTTGCGCAAGTGCCTGCGCCAGCGATTGACTTTCGAAGTATCCATATTCTATGTTTGAGTTTGCTATATCCGTCGAACCCATAGCGTTTAATGCTAGAAGTCCTAGAACAACCCAGAGGCTTGCCAGCCTTCGTACCTTTATACAGCATTTTTTATACTTTTGTATAGCATTTCTTTTTTACTTCCTAATTGAACTGAACACTGAACAATTTACCTTTGAAACGTAGTAAAATGCGAAAAGCATGGGTATCTCATACGAAACTTATCAATACTATTCCATTATAGGTAAATTAATATCGCCATGATGATTTGGGCACGCCGAATATAATTATACATCTTTGATAAAATATTACATAGGTTTCTTAAATTAACTAATAGATTTTGCCAAGTTCTAGATATAAAAATGTCAGTTGAGAATCTGGTTACATGCCTAACAGATGCCTGGTTAATAAATATTAAGGTTAATTAAAACAACGAATAAATTAGTTTAAAAACGTTGCAAAAATGCTCAGGTATTTGTTAACGATCTCTAGTAATACTCTTATAACTGCTTTACTAGTTGCCTGCTAGTATGCCGCGGTAGATCCAGGTTTTGATATAGTTTAGTTAGATGGTAGATTTTGATACTTGTTTGTTCGTTGCACCTTGCCAAGTGTAATTATAGCTAAAAAGGTAAATTTAAATATTAATTACCAAGTTCAATTTAAGATTTGTCACGGGACAGAACTCAATAGGCTAGTTTCCTGGGTCGTAATAATAACATAACAATTAGTCCGTCAGTTAGATAATCAAAAAATATTGGACACGTATTTTTTCTTTTGTCGATTAAACAAAAAATGATAAATTGAAGTTCCGTGTGACGTCATAGTTTGCTACACTTTTTAGCAAACTTTGACGTCACGAGCCCCCACTCCTGAACTTTGACGCGCTTTATCTTTATTATTTATTGTTTATTTGACAAAAGAAAAAATACGTGTCCAATATTTTTTGATTATCTAACTGACGGACTAATTGTTATGTTATTATTACGACCCAGGAAACTAGCCTATTGAGTTCTGTCCCGTGACAAATCTTAAATTGAACTTGGTAATTAATATTTAAATTTACCTTTTTAGCTATAATTACACTTGGCAAGGTGCAACGAACAAACAAGTATCAAAATCTACCATCTAACTAAACTATATCAAAACCTGGATCTACCGCGGCATACTAGCAGGCAACTAGTAAAGCAGTTATAAGAGTATTACTAGAGATCGTTAACAAATACCTGAGCATTTTTGCAACGTTTTTAAACTAATTTATTCGTTGTTTTAATTAACCTTAATATTTATTAACCAGGCATCTGTTAGGCATGTAACCAGATTCTCAACTGACATTTTTATATCTAGAACTTGGCAAAATCTATTAGTTAATTTAAGAAACCTATGTAATATTTTATCAAAGATGTATAATTATATTCGGCGTGCCCAAATCATCATGGCGATATTAATTTACCTATAATGGAATAGTATTGATAAGTTTCGTATGAGATACCCATGCTTTTCGCATTTTACTACGTTTCAAAGGTAAATTGTTCAGTGTTCAGTTCAATTAGGAAGTAAAAAAGAAATGCTATACAAAAGTATAAAAAATGCTGTATAAAGGTACGAAGGCTGGCAAGCCTCTGGGTTGTTCTAGGACTTCTAGCATTAAACGCTATGGGTTCGACGGATATAGCAAACTCAAACATAGAATATGGATACTTCGAAAGTCAATCGCTGGCGCAGGCACTTGCGCAACCTACCACAACCCAACAACAATTTCCCAAACCAAAGGAATCGATGAAGATACGGTCAAATCACCCGACAAGGCTGCGGCATCTGTTTTGTAAACAGCTGATCTGTAACTGACAGCATTGTCTACACATCCAGCCATTGTTGGCGCAGGAAGTGGTGTCCGAGCGCAGGTCAGCTCTCTGTGCCACCGTTGTTACGTATTTATTTTTATCCGATTGCAGGAGGGTATATTAGCATGTACCTATGTTATCGGGTCTGTCTACCCCGCAAGGTAAAAAGATATCATAATATGAATGTTATAATAAAAGCGGAGTCCATTTCTTGAATTATTTTTTAATTGCGTTTTTCTGTAATCAGCTGATGCTGATCTATTTGTAAAAGGTAGGTAGCGTTTGTAAAAAAATATGCACAACTGCCCAGACAAAATACTTATATCCTTCGTCACTAGGTATAAAATAACGATTCCAACGATATTTCACACATCCAAGACATTTAGAATTTAATCATACATACCTAAGATTTATGTACTATTTTTTATTATTTTACTTTAGTTGTGCTTATGCATTGTACGTACATATTACAGAGTAGTGACGGTCTAGTAAGAGATGTACTTAATGTACAATGTGCAATAAAATAATTTAATTAAATAATACATTCAGGAAGTTTGTCACAGAAAATACCATCAGCCGCCTTTCTAAACGCACTGTTCTCATTCTAATTCAGCTGACCAAACATCGCGACGTGCTAAATCGACACAAATATTACCTAATATTAAAAATGTAACAGAAGTATTGTAGACTTTTAGAAAGTCTTCAATGTAATTATTTATTTTTTTAAAGAGAGTGTTTTAATTCATCAAATAACCTAATTATTAAAAGAATTATTAGAACACTTACTAAAATCTAGAGCTACGTAAAACTTATAAATATAATGTACACTACAAAATAGTTATCTATAAATAAAAATGTCACGCAATTAAAATAAGTTGGCAATGCGTTGTGCTAAAAAATAATTTAATTTAATTGCAATATAAAATAAAAATATATATTTCAGAAAGTCGTACTTAATGGAAATGTATAAAAAAAACCCCGAGTAGAGATTGTCTAATGTAAATGGACGCACCACCACTCTGGGCACGTGCCCAGGGCCCTGCGATCAGTAAGGGCCCCAGATGCTGCCAATACATATACACATTCTCCTTAAGGGTCCATACTACCTCACACTGCTTTGCAAGATTGACTGTTATATCAATAATAATTAAATACTCAAGTTGAAATAAAAATGCAGCAAAGTTCAGGACTAACTCTGGTAACTATATGACTCAAAAAGACGATTGCGTAAAATTTTCTCGATAGAAAAAAATTGCAAAGTTGCCTCCAAATCACGTCTAATTTACTCGGTATATAGCATTATTCACCAAATACATTGAAATTAACCTTGAAACTTTTGATTATTATTGCATTACAGATAAGGCAGCCATCATATGTTTTGCTTTTTCGAATAACCCTTGAATATACCTAAAAAACGAAAATATCCAAAGTAGCCAACGCGTTTAGACCATCCGCGTTTGTATCGCTACGCCACCTGGCATATGTCGGGCTCTTAATACATTATGGTATAAGTTTATTTTACGGGGTCGATTTTTAATATCAGCATTAATGAAATCTCTAACGCAATAATACTTCATTGTTTATTATTTTTTGGGGTTCCGTACTTCAAACGAAAAAAAAGACGAAACCCTTATAGGAAATCCTATAAGGGTTTCATCTTTTTTCCGTCAGAAAAGGGTCTCCTTTTCAAGCTGAAATTCATATCAAATACTCAGGATTACTGTCTCTTGGACCTGTGAAAAAATCAAACTTTTAAGACAACATAATCAAAAGATACAGCCGTTTATGTCGCAAATTTTCGACATTCGCAAGGGAATCCAAACCTACAGGGTACTTCACGTGAACTCAGAATCTTATATTTGGTACGAGGCAACGTCTTATAGCACAGATAAAGAAAAATGGGAAAAGCATACATTTTCAGTTACATCATTTAATAAAAATATAAAAAAAAAAAACAGTGTTTTTATACAGTACATATTGAAATAGAGGTCTGTCACAGTCACGGTCCTATACTGTGACCAGCCGGCCTATTTTCTAACTCAGTGTACAACGTTTTAATAGTCATTTCAAAGTACATTAAGTTTTATATATCTTTCATAAAAATAGTCAATCATAGGATATCCGCAATGTATTTTGAAGTGATTATCAAAACGTTGTACCTACACTGAGTTAGCAAATAGGCCGGCTGGGCCTCCAACTGGCTTGAGACGGTGTTGCCCTCCACCAGTTATTAAGTTGCGTATCGTATGGAGAATACCTACCAATAAAGTAGATCAGTTCTATATGTATTACGTATCTATATATACTTAGTATGCGAGACTAAATGGCAGTGGTCATAATCATCATCATTTCGTGTAGGCGACACGGTCAATCGACCATGCATACCCTGGTGTCAGAGTTCTTCGGAACCGCCTCTCGGCCTCTGACGTGGTTCCTTTAACGACTACCAGATAGGCAGCCGGGACCAACGGCTTAACGTGCCTGCCGAAGCACGGAATCATCTTTATTATCAGACAATCAGGTGATTCAAGCCTGCAATGTCCTAACCAAACTGGAAACAACTAAATAAAGTATGCTTCCCGTGGGAGTCGAACCACGACCCCCGGGTCTACAGGCAAATGCCTAAACCACTGGACCACGGAGGACCAATTGTAATAATGGTGGGGCGATCAGTTTCGGATTCGATAATATTTACTTATTTGGTTTTTTACGTTTCCACTATATAAAGTTAATTGCAGATTTTGTTTGTTCGCGACGCGACGAACGACGACAAAGTCGATGGCCAAAGTTAGTTTTCTCAATGGTTGATATTGTCGTGTGAACTTTATATGGTGGCTCCGCGACACGTGCCGCCGGACGCTGTCGCTTAACTTCAAAGTCTACCTAACTGTTGTCATAATGTCACTGTACAGTGCGCTGAGCTTGTTTTCAATTACGTTAACCCAGTTTGGACTAGTTCGCCCTAATCGCCGTTCGGGCTTTATTTGTTCGAGATCGATTCTTCGTGCAAGTGACCCCGATAAAGGCATTAGCGTCCCCGAGACACAAAATAGAGACGGTAGAGACGTTAAACATCCTTCCAAATGTTCTCCACGTACACATATTCATTGCTTCTTGATTTATCGGAAGAAATGTAACTGTACTACACAGTTACATTTCTTCCGTGTGTAGTATTTTGGTATTAATTGAATAATTTCAAACGTTATTTACTTTGATTCTCATTCACGAACACTGAACCAGACACAATAGACATAACAATAAAAAAATTACGTCTGCAGGCGGGATGTCCCGGAAAGTGTTAAAATTTCACAGAATACTTGTCATTTCTATACAAGCCCCGCTTTAGTAAAAATTTGTTTTGCTAGAAAGACTAAAACTTGTCACTTGAACCTATTTATTTTCCAAGAGAATCAAATCGAGTTGGGGCGAAATCACATTTATAGTATTTGTTCCGCGATAACCCTCGAACCAATGCTCTCAAGGTGAAATTAGTAAATTGGTAGGTTACGTACCTAAATAAATCTTTGTGAGTTCTAAGGGGTGGAATTATCGACATGGCACAGCTTTTCAAGCACAACTGATATTACATCCATCGAGAGAGTACACAAAAGTACATTGATAAGTATACTTTCGGTACCCTCCCTATTTTGAACCCAAGACGTCCATCTGTCAATCTGTGTACCGCCTGGATAGCAAAGAAAGCCAGACAATGCTATCTGCGATACAGTTAAAAGTTGGCTGGACCACTTTCCACAAGATATAAGCTACCCGGCTTTGGCATGTCTACTATATCAAAGCCCTGCAAGTGAATCCTTGACTTGAGAAAGTACCCACGAAAACCTACTCTAATAACTAATTCAATGAGTCTGTAGTAAATTAAAGTGTCTGAATAAATATAAAATAGGTAGATTGATGAATTGTTATAATTTTATCTAGTATTATTTTATTCTGGCTGAAATATAATATCTGTGACAATTATATATCGAATTTAGTTACATTTGCTGGAATTCCTAATATCGCAAAAAGAATCGATGTGACGATTTCTGGTAAAAGCTATATAAAAAAATTTTAAGATGCCCAATTTCATAAATAAGTATATAAAGTTAGTTTCGATTAGTACGTTTAGCTATAATCAGCTTAATAGCTGATTTGCTTTACAAGTACCTATCAGTCCCTCCATTAGATTTTTTTCATAAATAAGTAAGGTATGGTAATAGTGGAATGTACAATTAGGATCTTAATAGGAACACAGTATGTACAATTTTTAGTTAAAAATTACCAACATACTACCTGGTAGTATGAATATCTGTTATTACTGATCGCATTTCGACTAGAAATAGCAGATCTCCTTTCTCCCAATCGGCGTGGCCTCAGCGATAGTTGCCCGGGTCAGTTCACGTTAGACGCGCACTGCTAATTAAATTACCGCGACCTTTCCATTGGAGTCAATTGTCATAAACGTATCTAGATCAGTCTCGCACCCGTTACATCTTTTCGCCTCTTCAAACGTACTAATCGGTGACAGCGTGTATTCGTTCTGATTGCTCTAGTACAACTTGAATCTCTTCATAAACATTACTGGCCTGTGTGGTCGTAGTATTTATTAAACGTAGATTGCTGCAAAGAGATTTGTTTCTTACAAAACAATTTGCGCTTACAAGATTGCGGGTGAGACCGCTATTTATCATCCACCGATGTAATAAGAGGTATGTTATTGATCTTTGTTGGTCTTTTGTGAATCTACGTTTTTGCCTTCCTATCTTATGGTATGATGCCGCCAAAGGAGTACACAGTATATCTGCGCTCATTTTAAATTAATGAAGTTTTTTTACGCTTACTATGTGTCCAATGGATATGTAAAGTCGTCTACGTTTTCATTAGCCTAATAAAACGCATCTTAATGGAACTGCAGAAACACATAATGTTTTGAAAAGATTTTGTATAGCATACACTTACTCTTTTAACTATAAATAAAATAAAACATTATGTTATAGATTATATATTTTTTTTTCAAACAAATTTATAATTCATACTCGACGAGGAGGAGACTCGCCAAGGTTTTGTTGAGGCGAAACACGCAGACCGAAAGAGTGCGGCACCTCTAGATCTTTCCACAATCTATTTGTTTTATTGTGAAATTGTTCAACCGTTAGCTGTGTGCCTAATGGAGATAGATGTGCGTGATCTAAAGTCGGCCATCTTTGCAATTGGCAGGTGATTAGGGGGATAAGGCCACCTGTTGTATTGTGCGCCTGAGACTCAAGTTAAAAAAGTATAGAAAGATATATCTTATTAAAGATAAAGATTGTATCTTGAACATTTACAAGTCATACCACTGCCACCTCTGCTTCTAGTGCATTGGTAGGGGTACTAAACTTAGCAGCAAATTTTGACTTAAAAAAAGTGTTCACAGGCAACGAACACTATAAAAAACGTTGCAATTTGAAGACTTGAACCAAATAAGTCTTCCATTTTCTTGCAAGAAGGAATTCGTACCTACGTAAGATAAATGTTATTTATCGCCGCAAACATAGCTGGTAGGGTGCGGCGCCCGCACATAATGACCCTTTAGTGGTGCCGTGAACCAATCAACGATCGAAAATATACGTGAAGCTAGGTACTCCAAAGATGCGTAAGATTCAAAAATTTAAATTATGTACCTATCTTAATTTTGGAAGCATTATTTTAGAATCATTCATAAAGTCGCAAATTGTTTTACGACCCGTAAATTTAGTGTATCACAAGACAAGTTACACAAAATTTTGTATGACTGTACGACTATAGTTATGACAACATAAGGCGAATGCATATAGGAGTAAATAGCTTTTACCTTAGAAAGGAACCCTACAAATGACGCAACGATGAAAGACGCGTAAAATTCATTCAATTTCTCGACGCCATTTGCATTAGTGTGAGTTGTAATCGTATAATTGGCCACACACACCGACGCCCAATTAAGTCAGTGTAAGATAGTACTTTCCCCTGTGATTTTGAGGTTTTAACACAGTGAAGTAAGGTGATTAATAGCAGATCACTTTCTCCAAGAAGTCGACCGTTGACACGGTCGAGATGGCTTGTCCAAAGTTAAAACTCCCTTTAATTTTATTCCTTGGATGATTACTGAACTTACTTTCCTTTTTTTTTTGCACATAGACAAATATAAATTGAAATTTTAGAAGTCCTAGCCAGTAGCGTAGCCAGGATTTGTATTTTGGAGGATGTACAGTGGCAGCTCGAGGCAAGTTGGCTTAGGTTGGCTAGCAGAACAGCCACGTTTCGCATTGCGGTATAAAGGGCTGCGATATATTGCGATACACTTACGAAAATAGTATCTATACTAATGCGAGCAGAGCAAGCGCGTAATTTCACGTTTCTGATAGGTAAACAAATAATCAATGTGCAAATATTACACGAGCGAGTGAAGCGAACAACTTTTTCACATTTTACAAAAATATTTAAAATGTCAAAGATTTGGTGGGATATGACAAAACATTTTAAAAAGCCGCATCGCCTATCGTAATTATTCCTTAGATTTTTGCTCATTCCCACTGCCGGCTATTAAAATCAGCTGGGACATTCTATATTTTTGCTTATATCCCAGACCATCTCTTTCATGGAGGAGATTTCAAAATTATGAATCTTTTCACTCAGGAGTCTACTTTAGAGTACCCCACTATCGGGATTCAAAATAATGCCCTCACCGAAAAAGTAATAGGTATGGTAGTTCCTTGCGTCACAATTTACTTTTATCATATAATTATGTAGGAAAAAATTAAATAATTGTCTCAATAGAAATTCTTAATTAGTCCACGCCGACAACATCTAATTTAAAACATAACACCTGTCAACGCCCCAAAGAAATTGTTGTCGGCCAAAATGTAAAATAAAATAATGAGCGACTAAACGTCCTTGCGAAGTGAGTGGCCGTGAAAACAGAAGACCAGAAAGTCGAAATGACCCGATGGAACCAGTTTTTCAATCAAGATGTCAAGTGATGTAACTCTAACCGTCGCCCTTACGTAAAACCAAAACCGCTTGCGTTTGATGATGAATGCCGCGATATTATGCGAGGCTGCCTTGTCCGCTATTTGTGTGTGTTTCCGGCATTTTAACGTTATTCGGAAGATTTTGATTAATAGAATGCATTCTTTTGCATGAGTTTTCAATTTTAGATCCCAACAGTTTATGTTAATAGAAGTCGGTAGTGAATATTAGAAACTATTATGTAAGTAATATAATGTGATCGTTATTTTTGTTAGTGCTGTTAGTCAAATCTCTACGTGATTATTTCCAAAACTCATTTTCTTGTTCGTAGGTTCAAAGTTAGTTTTTGTGCGAAAATTCATCAACATTCAAACGTTATTTCGCCTTGGTACAATGTACTATACTGGGATAAAAAATATACTTTAGTACCTATATACTCTTTTGTAGGTAAGAGTAGTAAGAAAAACTGACAAGTATTAGGCACTGACGAAAACTCATAATAAGAATAAGGAATAAATTGGAAGGACACTGAATAAAAATAAGGAAGGACAACGAAGAAAACAAAATAAGGGACATAGTTTGTAGTAGATCGCAACGTACATAGCATGGAACCCAGAAAACGATTACATACAATACAACTGCGATATTAAACGCAACTGACCTTAAATTCGAATGTTGTTTCTCAACACTGTAGGACAGACATAACAATATAGTTTTTTGTTTGGCGCGATGACCGTTTTTGTTCACGCCACGCGTAAGAAAATTTGTCTTTTTCACAATTCTACCATAATTTTGTCAAACTATGTTTTGCTTTCCACCTACATGTCTACCGATATGCTAAACGTAGTCTTTAGGTCGTTGGCTCTGTGTACCCCGTAAAAGACAAAGCCGTGTTTAGTATATGTATATAGCCAGTACTTATTTATTTATCATTGGTTTTTATATCTAGCAGTGTTCGATATTCGACTGTCGACAGGAATAGTCACAAACGTCTAAATAGATCCCATGACGCCACTTTTTTAGAGTTTCGTACCCAAAGGGTAAAAACGGGACCTTATTAATGTGGCTCCGCTATCCGTCTGTCACCGGGCTGTATCTTATGAACCGTGATAGTTGGTACGGAACCCTTTGTGCGTGAGTCCGACTTGCACTTGGCCGGTTTTTTTAAATCTATGCTAGATCCTAGCTAGATCCAATCAATTAATATATCGTGAATAGAACTTTTTCTGATTTAATTTTGGGAATAGGTGAAAATCACCAATACTTATGGTGGGTGATTAAGAATTTGATAGCCCGCATTGCTGAATCACCTTCAGCGCAAGTTTCAACCGATGAGCAGGAAGAAACAAACAACACGACAAATACAGTTGGGATTACACCTGTATAAAACAGACCAGTAATAGTCTGTTGTTTCAGCATGTAAGCATTAGAAATAATTTCTTCGTCATCACAGAACACAGAACCACTCGAAATTTCTTCACTGGCGGTAAGGATGGTCGTTTCTAAAACACACTTTATTTTTTTGTTTCGGGATCAAAATGATGGAACCACCTTTTATCCATACAGTTTGCAAGGTGGCAAAATGAATGCGGATCCGATTGTATCATTCCGAGATTGCGCCTTGAAATTTCCAAACGACGTTTTTTGTTTTCATCGAGGAAGCCACCATGCTGACGCTATAATGAAACCCAGTGAATCATTTAAAATGGATTAAATGCTGCCAAACAATATCTTTAGGATCTCGGCTAAACGTTTAGCAAAACCAAATTTTTAATTTTTTCGACTTTTTCTTCTGTAATCGACGTAGAAGAAGGGTTATAGCTGCTGGATATCCAAAAACATATCTTTGGTGTTTTTCAAGCACAGAGCGCTAGTCGCTAGCACAAACTACGAAGAAGATACTATTACTAGTATATCGCTAGCTTTTGACAACTATGCTTGACGTTTTGATCGTCACTTCAAAATACATTAAGTATGCAGCTTGTATACAGGTATACACGTAGCTCGTACACGGTAAAAATTAAAAAATATTCGAACTACATATGTACATAGGAGCTATCAGCGATCAACATTCCAATATATATTGATAGATGCATTAGTTTGTTTGCTATGCTGCTACGTTATAGGTAAATACTGTAATTACATGAAATTTCGCAAAAAGGTCAGTTTTTCGAAGCCGCGGGCGATAAATAGTAGGCTATAATTTACGCGGAAGAAGTCGCTTAAGGACTGGCTAGGACGAGAGTGGTTAATTCCTTTCGCAATCAAATTGTGTCGCGGCGATATCGCGTGTAGCAATACTCAACGGTCGTTGCACAACTGCCTTTCTTCGATTTTACACCTGTCCGCGACAATCCGGACAATCACCAATTTCGGCATTCAATTAATTTTGTACACTAATTAAGCTCGTTTACATAATGTTGATGACAACCGAGGCACATTAAGGTGACAATTTAAACAAGATTATGAGCAAACTTTGGTAAGGTAGGTAGCGTTGGATACTCCCAACTACCAACCAGATCTGATAATGGAACTACATTATCAGATCTGCTCGCTACATGTATATTTTACATGATGCATACGAGTACTAATCACGCCCTGATCCCTTATGATAAGCGAAAACTGAGGCAGGGCCAGGGTATCACGGGTATCACGGGAAATCGAAACACCCGGAGCCCTCTGTACGACTTTGACGACGCGACGATCCCCGGGGGTGATTACAACCGTCGCCCTGGTACGTTATATTTTTTTTATGAGTAAATGTCGGGTACCCCAAAAATTTTAATCGGTATGGTACGGTATCGGAATCAAAATAGTGATGTCTAAAAGATTGTCGAGTTCCTAGCACGAGTCATTCCTTCAAGAATATCTTGAAGGTATTTCTAACTCGGCAAAGCATATCTGCCGATTTACACGTGTGAGCAAAAGAACACCGGGGCGTCCGTCAGACATATAATTAATAATATAATTGCTGATAGACAACGGGACAGGTGAAACAGTGCGTAGAACTGACGGCTGATGGGGCAGACAGTATCTCGAATGGCGACCACATACTGGTAAGCGCAGCGTCGCACACCCACCGACCAGTCCCATCAGCGGCTAACCGCAAGAAGTCCACTGCTGGGCATAAGCCTTCCTCCAAGGGTTCTAATATGACCGGTTGGAAGCGTCTTGCATCCACAAGCCAAGATTATTATCAATAACCATTACTTTTATGAGGAAGGCGCCTCATAAAAGTAATGATTATCTATACATATAATAAAACAGTAAAATTATTTTGTCTGTACATTTCGAATTTTTGACTGAAATGGATAGAGGGACACTTAAAAAGAATAATAGAAAGCAAAAAAAATTTTTTGGAATTTCTTGTCTGTCTGTCTGTCTGTCTGTCTGTCTGTCTGTATGTATGATCACGATTATCTCCGAAAATACTGAACCGATTTACTTCAAACTTTCACCAATTGCTTTGTTTTAACTCAGTTTAACATTTAAAGTTTGTTTCATCAAAATCGGTTCATTAAAAAAAAAGTTATCGTCATTTGAATGAACTCAAGGCATGAGTTTGCCTGCAAACATATAGCAAAAATAAAACAAAATAATAAGTGACATAAGAAAATTAAAATCCAAAGTCAATTCATCATCATTATACGACAGCATTATACCTATCTATACTATCCATAGTAATCCATACTAAAAAAAAAGGAGAAGCTGACTGACTGACTGACTGACATATCAACGCAGGGCCTTAACTATAAGGGTTAGGAACTTGAAATTTTGCACAGGGGTTCTTTTTATAACGTAGGGAAGCACTAAGAAAGGATTTTTGGAAATTCATCTCCTTAGGGGGAAAAACGGGTTGCAAAGTTAGTATGAAACTTTGTTGTTTTTGAAGTTATTCGAATGAAATTCAGCATGAAGGTTCTTTACTGAAAGGTATGAAACACGAGTAAAATATTTTACTCAAAAATCATCCCTTAAGGGGGTAAAATAGGGGTGCAAAGTAAGCATGAAACTTTGCCATTTTTGAAGTTAGTCGAATGAAATTCAGCATGAAGGTTCTTTACTAAAAGGCATGAAACACGAGTAAAATATTATTCTCAAAAATCATCCCTTAAGGGGATATAACGGGGATGCAAAGTTAGTATGAAACTTTCCGTTTTTGAAGTTAATCAATTGAAATTCAATATTAAGGTGTTTCATTGAAAGTCATGAACTAATGTATTCCGGGTTCAACTAATAATTCTACTGTTCCTGAGAAATCGACACTTATGCGGGCGGAGCTGCGGGCCAAAGGCAAACCTGACTTATATATCAACGCACAGCCGAAACTACGGTGCGCAGAAACTGAAATTTGGCACAGGGATTCTTTTTATGATGTAAATGAGCACTAAGAAAGGATTTTTTGAAAATCAAAGGGGTTAAAGTTTTATGGAATTTTCTAATTTCTGGACTTAGAAGTTTGAAAGTAGGTACGCAAGTTCTCAATTAAAATTAAAAAAGATCTGTTTAGGTGAACCAGACAACATTCTCCCTTGAAGGGGTAAATAGGGGGTAAAGTTTGTATGGAATTTTTCCATTTCCAGACTTAGAGGTATGAAAATAAGTATATACGTTCTAGGTTACAATTAAAAAAGATCTGTGTAGGTGAACTGTACAAAATTTCCCCCTTAAGGGATAAAGGGGGGGGGGGGGGGGGGATTGTATGGAAATTTTCTCATTTCTGGACATAGAAGTATAAAAATAAGTATATATGTTTACGTTGAAATTAAAAAGATCTGTGTAGTTAAAATGGTCGAAATTTCCCCTTGAAGGGGTAGAATAGGTGGGGTAAAGTTTGTATGGATTTTTTTTATTTACTTACTAATATGACAATAAGAAGTTCTCTATTACAATAAAAAAATATCTGTGTAGGTGAAATGGGCAAAATCCCCTCCTTAAGGGCTAAAGATCTATGCAGGTGAAATATATTAAATTCCCCCTTCCGGGGAAAAAGTAAAGGGGTAGGGGTTTGTATGGAATTTTTATCATTTCTACTGTTCCCAAGGGAACGACATTACCGCGGGCGGAGCCGCGGGCAACAGCTAGTTGATAATAATCTTTCGGATAAAAAAGAAACGACTTTAATCGAATCATTACACCAATTATGATGAAATTTAAATGAGACTACTTCGGAACTGACTAAAAAAGTTTTTTTTTTAATTTGTTCAATATAGGGTGCGTTATGAGACGATAACGATAACTTCCAAAAAACAAACAAACGATTTGAGAACCTCTTCCTTTTTTGCTTGAAGACGGTTAAAAAATAGTGTGCGAGTAGTTTTTAGGGTTCCGTATACAAAGGGTAAAGACGGGACCTTGGCTGTATCTTTAGAACCGTAAAAAATAGACACTTGTTTTTTTTAAAGAATGTGTGTATACTTATATTGCCGCTATATTGACAAAAATAAAAACAAAATAAAATAAGAAATCAAAGAAGGGAAAAAATGTGTTTCTGGATTTGCTAAATATGTTGATAATTTATTACTAAGACGTGAAATCACAAATAATTAAGATATTTTAAGTATTTTTATTTTATATAGGTAAGGCAAAGGGTCATTCAGGTTCTTAATATAATAAAAAAATATTAGATAATCGTTTGTTTTAACCTTACAAGAGAGTTTAATTGGGTATTCGTAATTTGTCCCTGTATATCTATTTATTCATGCGTATTTACGCATAAGCAAAGTGGTTGTTGTATTTGATTATTGTACGGCAGTACGGAACCCTTGTGTATATCTGTGACGCTTACCCGCAATTTACGAGTTGTTTTCGCACAGACAATAAATATTAATTAAAATCGTTTATCGATCTTTACGCAATCTTTTATCACTAAAATTATTTCTGTATTGACGTAAGAAGTGATCGTAAGTCAATTAAAGTTTTGCGAACCTATATTTTTTTATTTTAAAATAAATACTAAATACAGGTTGTACCAGAACGACGAAACAATACTTATGTATTTGAACGTGTTGCTCACGACATCATCTCAGCCGTATAAACTGTCCACTGCGGGACAAAGGCCTCTCCCGTGGATTCTTCGTTTAATGGGAGGTTAAGGCCGTTGGTACCGGAAAAATACAAAAAAGGTTAACTTTAAAATGCAACATCTTCTAAACCACAAGTTCGAAAAATTTGAAAAAAATATATAATTTGTATCAACTCAGTTACAATATTTTCAACGTATATCTTATTTATATGTGTATTACTTTTGTTGTAAACAAATAAAGAAAACGTTATATTTTTCAGGTATCAATGCTATCTCCTGCTAAACTGCTGAGAGCTTTTAAAATATTTTTACACTAAAACAATTGTCTCAACATGTACTATAACATCAACGTAGCATATGTAAGCAAAATGTTATTATATAAAAACAGTCTTTTCCGGGATTCCGCAAGTAATAGGTTCGGAGGGTGTCTGCGCGGGCGCGCACGGCAGTCGCAAGGCAGTACTCGGACGGGAGGGTTGTGTCGCTCGTTACTCTGCACTTGTTGTCGATCGATTATGCGAGTGTATATGCGGTAGAGCACGTACTTACAATAAGTCTTATCTGTGTGCGGCTTGCGCCGTCAAAGATTAGATACAGTGCAGAGGTTTTCAGTCGATTGAGTTGAGATTAGTGCGCAATAGACGCTTTCGTGATTATGAACTATTTTTGTTCGATCTAATTTGTGCGCATGGACGTTGTGACTATTATTTTAGTCTTTTTAGGGTTCCGTACCTCAAAAGGTGAAAAGGAACCCTTATAGGATCACTCGGTTGTCCGTCTGTCTGTCTGTCAAGACCCTTCGTCTCAGGAACGCGTAGACCTTTGTCTTAGGAACGCGTAGAGGTATCAAGATAAAATTCATATCAAATACTAAGGTCTACTGTCCCTTGGAGCTGTGAAAAAATCAAACTTCTAAGCTAACTAAATCAAAAGATACAGCCGTTTATCCCGCCAATTTTCGTGTTTTTCGACATTCGCAAGGGAATCAAAATCTACAAGGTACTTTCCGTGAACACAGAATCTTGAAATTTGGTGCGAAATAACACCGTATAGCACAGATAAAGGAATAATTTGCGAAAAGTTTAAATTTTTAGTTACATCATATAATAAAAATATTTTTAACTTACAATAGAATAATGGTACGAAACCCTTCGTGCGCGAGTCCGACTCGCAAATAACCGGTTTTTTTTTATCATGTGGTTTATTACACCTTACTGTATATTAAAGATAAATAAATATAATAAGTAAAACGAAGTAAAACGAAGAAATGAATAAAACGAAAATAAAATAAACGTTCGTTCGTTTAACGAAAACAAGTTTGTGTCGCAAATTTTCGACATTCGCAAGGGAATCAATACCTACTTGCCATACTAGGGTACTTGCCATGAACTCAGAATCTTGAAATTTGGTACCGAGCAACGTCTTATAGCACAGATAAAAGAAACATTTCGAAAAGCATAAATTTTTAGTTACATTATGTATAAAAATATTTTTATTAATTTTAAACTTATAATCAATGATCGGAATAGGTAGTACAATTTAGGGCGAATGACCTTAAATGTTATAATAATATGGATATGCCATGTGATGATCCAATATTTTTCTTCTAACAAACTAAGTTTTTATTTCATTACTTGTTAGCTTTATAAACCGTTATGTATTAGCGGTATACTAAAGAAAAAATATGTATACAAAATTAAAATATCTCATATTAAATCTCTACCAAGTGGGATTATTAGACATATCAATAATAAGAAGTCACGAAATCCTGCAACATTGCACTACCTATTCCGTTTCCCTTCGTGCGCGAGCCCGACTCGCACTTGGCCGGTTTTTAGGTATCCATACCTCAAAAGAAAAAAACGGAACCCTTATAGGATCACTCGGTTGTCCATCGGTCTGTCTGTCTACCTATCTGTAAAGACCCTTTTTCTCAAGAACGCGTAGAGGTATCAAGCAAATACTCAGGTCTGCTGTCTCTTATGTCAGGCGATGCGGCTAGCAACCCATCACTATTTGATTCCGTTTTTTCTTACAAATCAACGTCTTATATTATAACACAGACAAAGGAAAAATTGCGAAAAGCATACATTTTTAGTTACATCGTGTATATCAATGTACGGAAGCCTTACTGCGCGAGTCCGACTCGCACTAGGCCGGTTTTTTTTATTTATATAAATTGTATAAGATCATAATTTTTTTTTTCATACCGATTTTTAGCAACAGCAGTGGATAGTTTTGGCTACGATTTGGCTATTATAAACCGAATTTCAACAAACTTCATATAATTCATTAAAACTATCTAAACCGATTTTGAAGCAAACTTCCTTAACAATAAAAATATATGGTCTCAATTTGATCAATGGTTTCCATTGGTGATTCAAAAAATAACCTTGTATTTGTTTGGAACCAATCCAGTTCGAAAAATTCTACAAACATACATAATGAATTGTTAACCGCCATTCATTTTTACTTACTAGATAACCTTTTTAGAAGTCAGTAAAAAAATAACAGCAAAAATAGTTCCCATGTGATGTTTGCTTTATAACTTTTGCAGTTTTTGTTAAACAATATGTTATTGAGAGCATTCCCTAAATGAAATACCTATTTCTTTATTTTCACGTCTGTCTATGTCGCTGCATATTCTTTGAACGCCCGACGTGACGGCGCGGCGGCGACGTACGTACGATCATTATGGTGCGGGGATGCGGGGCTTAGAACACTTAGCTCCGCCCACATGCACAAGGTCATCGGCGACTCCAAGCCCCAGCGCAGTTTCTTTGGCTTCTTGTGCTTCCGACGCTGCTGCCCATCGGAAGCATTTTTAAGCTGTTGAAAGGTAGGAATTTGTTGGATTTGGGAAGGTAATGAAGGTATTGAGATACTCTCACTCGGATGAAAGGGGGAAAAGCGAGTAGTAGCTTGGGAGGCCGGGAGCGCGTACCCGATGTCATACCAGCAACCAATGGACAGGTAGTTGAGGATGACACCCCTGATTACCACATGCTCATATGTATTTGAAATTCTTCTTTTCTACCATCCACAGAAATCTACCGACCAATATGAATAGTTCACTATCATCATCATCAGGTCCTTTTTAGTCTCCACTACAGGAGCACGACCCTCTCTGTACTACTAGAGCCATACTTGGCCAGAGCAGCCAGAGGACTTGGCCTACACTCTCCACGCTGGCCAGACGTGTTGGAGAGGTCTCACAGATGTTTAAAAGCTTTGTTTAGCTTCTATTTCCGAAGTCGCCTTCTACGACATCCACGGGAAGACTTGGAGTGGTCCTATTTTACTCTGGCATATACCACACGGCTACTGAATCTGAAACTATTTGAATAGTTATTTCGAGTTAATCCGTAAATTCCTTGTTTGTATTATGTTAATAGTTTTCACGTCAATCAGTTTGTTGCTAAGTCAGAGTCTAAGTTTAACTTGCGAGATACGACGCTAATGGTAGTCTAATTTAAGGTCTAGACTAAGCAGCATATGTTTATAAGGAAACTAGTGACCTACACCGCAGCGCCGCTGCGCCTTGGTATGTTATCAGTAAAATACTTTACGCCAAAGTGAAAATCTCATCAAAATTATCCACGAAGTTTCCAAGGTTAGCTTCTAAATATAGGTAGAGAGAGACAGATGCATTGGAATATTTCAATGTTTACTTATGTTATATAAATTCATTCACCTTAAAAGTGCAGTGCTGTCTAATGCTATGATATTAGTTCAGTAACATGCACATGCATGTTATTGAACGGGGCAGCGGAGTGTGGTGCATTATGATGACCTTCCGGTGGTTGGCGCGTACCGTTACATGGGGCATCCTATGCCGTCCATTCAAGGTTTCATTATGGTCATGAATGTAGTAAGTAGGTATATTTATGATGTAAGTGTATGTGCAAACCGATATCTACCGTACTTTCACGTTGGTTGGTCATGGAACAAAGATTACAGGAATATTTATATCGTTGAGTTAGTATCCCATAACACAAGTCTCGAACTTACCTTGGGGCTAGTTCAATCTGTGTGATTTGTCCGTATATATTTATTTATTATTTATTACTAGCTTTCGCCCGCGGCTCCGCCCGCGTCAATGTCGATCCCTCGGGAATAGTACTTTGTCCCGGGATAAAAAGTAGCCTATGTCCTTCTCCGTACTCCAGAGAACTTGTATGAAAAATTTCATGATCGGTTCAGTAGTAACGGCGTAAAAGCGTAACAAACAATCAAACAAACAAACTCACTTACGCATTTATAATATTAGTAAGGATAAGGATAAGGATTTATATGTATTTTGAAGATACTTGGTTCGTGTGGCCCGCCGGCACATAAACTTAAGCTGGTTAAGGAATTGGGTGACCAGAGGTTGGCAATTTTCAAGGACAAAGAATAAGCATTGCCATCCAACGCGGCAATGCCGTCAGCCTTTTGTAACAAAGAACATTTTTAATTTATAGTGGTATTTAAGGTTGGTTATTCTATTTTTAGTTAGTTTTATTTATAAGTAGTTTTATTAAAGTTAATATTCATTAAACCTATATTGACAATTAGGAAAAAACGTACTTAACTGTTCGGATACCAATGTCACGGTATCGTGCAGACATATGTATGCACTAAAAGATTGAGCTTTATTATAGAAAACCACATACAAGCTGTTGACAAAAAACCTGCCCAATCATTGAAGGGGCTAGACAACCCATCATATGAAAAGCATTTACTATAGGACAAACACTGGCAACACGAATTATTTTCGATTTTTCCATAATCACTAAACAGTTACTTTTTTAGAGGACCGTCGACATTTTTTTCGAGTTCCTAATATTGGTTACCTACCAATTTTGACTCTCACGCACTTTGGGTTCCGTACCAAATTTAACAACAACCCACGGTATCGAAATATAACAAGGTCTGATACAGGAACCCCCCTTTAATTTTAATTTTATTTTGTCTTTATTTTTTTAGTTGTTGTTTTAGCGGCCATAGGTATTAAGTACTCGTATATATCACTCTTTGAAAAGTCTTTGCCTATTACGGTTCAATTAATCTACGGCTACAGCCCTGTTTGTGACAGAGCAGACGGACGGGCGGACGGACGGATATCGGTGGCTTAGTAATAAAGTCCCATGTTTATCTTTGGGGTACGGAACCTTAAAAAGGAAAAGTGCCCTGTATTAACCGACAGAGCGGGCTTTTAAAGGATTGAATACGGTTTTCTTTACATATTGTTAACCTTACACTTAAGATGAGCTAAATTATGCAAGCTATGTACAGATATAATTGTTGGTCGTTTGGTTAATTTCATAATTACAAATGTATCTTTTTCATTCATGTACAGACGGCGGCAGAGAAATCCGACTTCAGTGTAGTATCACTACTGTCTGTACCCACTTAACTCACTGTTTTGTGTACTAGTGAAAAATAAAATGCTGGGGAAAATAAAAGGTCCAGTCTCTGCCATCTCGTCCTCCGCATTCGAGCGTCTTCCCGCTTGCGTCCTCAGCTGTTTGAACCGAGTTATTGGTCGGTTCAAGTTTATACGCGAATGACTCAAACCAGGCAAAGAGGCGGCGTATGAAAACGAATAACTCGAAAAATCTATAAACAAACATTAAAGGTATTATACGCCGCGTATCTTACGTAAACGCATTAATTTTGCACGCTCGTATATGCATTTCTCAAGGTCGTAGCGTCAGGTGAGAACATGCAAATGCATCGCTCAACCAGTTTTGTTGATTGGACGTGATCAACACATGTTTTCTGCGGTATGTAGAGCAGCGGCATAAGAAACATTGTATGTAGTAACTAGGACTTGGGCCGTTCTCTACGTCGCACGGCCGCAAAGGAGCGGACGTCCTCTCCAGACACACAAAAAGACAACGGATGCCTAGTTATACCTAGGATATAACATATATATCCTAGGTATAACTAGGCATCCGTAAAATCATACTTATCTTTATATATTTTTTTTATGACTTTATCTTTATTATCACAAGGACTAAAATTTATAGCGAAATTAAAGAATCAATAAAAAAAAACTTTTAAGTTTCTAGGCTGGCTTATCGGCCGCTCGGCCGAGTGCATGAACCAAATGTCCGAAACTGCGGTTCCCCTCGTACTGAGCAGTATTACTATAGCAACGACAAGCCATCAGTAGGGTAAAACTAACCGGTCTCACGACGGTCTAACTCATTTAGAAAGAAGCGCGTTTTTTAATCTTTAAGATGTCTTTACTCACCGTTTGCTCACAGAACACACTGCCTGCACATATGTTGAGCATATGCACTACGAACGGTATGGCCAATCAAATGACGCAAGACGCGGTGAACGACTGTGATCGCCCTTGAATCGGGAATAATAAGAATAAAAAACCCTACCCGGCCGACTTTCACAGAATCTTGCGTATTTCGATCTGATTTTGTTGTTAATTCCTCATATTTCGTAAACAATGTATTTGGAGTGGCAGGAAGTGGATTGAGGAATTGAGGACGACAGTAAAGTGCTTGAGCTGACAGGAAAACATGCTGTCCATAAGACATAAACAAGCTACAAACATTTTCTAAACAAAATGATACGGCTCATCAATTATTATTTCACGAGCGGGAAGTAGATCAGTTGGTAGGCCACTAGCCCGCTGGTCAGATGACATTGTTCGACTGAGTGGAAAACAGTGGATGAGACTAGCATACAGGATCATAGAAAATGGCGTAGAAAGAGAGAGGCCTATGCCCAGCAGTGGGCTGATGTGGATCGAAAATGACGATAATGAACATAAAATATCCAATAGGATAGGAAGTTTGACGTCGCCTTGGGTTTGGGGATTACAAACGCTATTAAAGCTTTCTTGGCGATGAAGGCCACAAATTAGTTTTACCAAGATAATAGCAAAACTCTTCCATGCTGGCCTGGGAGACAATTAAAAACGTGGAATGTATGATCTACTTCTATGCCCGCGCAGATCGTAAAAGTCGATCGAGGGTAAGGGCGAAAATCGAAGGAATATCATGAATGTATGCTGCGGCTAGCAAACCATCACTATACTAATTCTGTTTTCCATCTGCACGCCTACCAACAAGCTAAACATGGCTTTTACATCTTATTATCTAGGTCCTGTCTACCCCGCAAGGAAAAAATACGTTATAGTACTCGTATGTATTTGGTATTTGTATGTATGTAATAGCAATCTTGGTCACACTGTCAAAATGAACAACGTCATTCCCATACAAAAATTGCAAAAATAGACATACCGCGTGATTTTGAACCTCTGAACTATACTGAAATCCTGGAATCGGAATCCCAAATAGAATACAGAATTGCAAGAAAAAAGGTGATTGCCTGTCTATCGGTTGTTCCGCGCTCTCGCTTGCACACGGAACGTGACACTATTTCGTGTGTACAGCCGGCGTTCGTCGATTTATACCTCAGAACAAGGACTAATTATACCTTCACCAAAAAACGTCAAAAAAGCAACATAAAATCCGGTGGGGCGTGGGGCTGTGTCGGTTAACAGCGAGTCACTTTTTTTTTCATAGTATGTAAATAAATAAATATATAGGGACAAATCACACAGATTAAGCTAGCCCCAAAGTGAGTCCGAGACTTGATTAACAAACATTATATAGATAAAAATCCTAGACCCAGGCGTTTTAGTGTTAAAGATTTAAAGAAAACCTGATGCCGCGATGCAAACTTAAGGTCTTAGCAACGAGCTGACTATATTATACGCTAAATAATGTAACTAAAATCATTTTTCTACGACGAAAAGTTTGTAGTTTTTAATGTCGAGTCAGACGATATAGACCAATTCGTTACGGTCCGGTTTCCTGGCATGGTGGCTAAAGAAAAGACGTTTTATGTCAAAAAGATCAGAAGTAGGTAGGTATCTTTTATCATTTTCTAGAAAACTTTTTGGTCAGATTTGAGTTTTTAAAAGGTGTTACAAATCGAGTTACAACATGTCTTAAAGTTTATGCTAAAGATATTTCATTTATTAAATTAATTCTTACTTAAAGTAAATCACGATTAACACACTAACTTAATTATACGTCTAGTTCAGTTATGTTTATCATTAATCTTAAGAATTAAAGGTTACATTGTTAGCCAGTTCTTTAAGGCTCATTCACTCATTATAAATCGATGATAACTATATTTTCGATTGTAGGTACCTGCAGCAATCGGTATAAAACTGATATGTCCGACCTTCAGAAGTTGACCGCTTTTAACATTTTATTTAGTTGTGAAATCTTATATGGAAGGTTGACCGGCAACATGAGGACATATATACGAAGCGACACAGGTATCTGTGACTGTGTCACGACAGATACCTATACAAACATACATTACCTATATTATTGTTGGTGTCATTGTGCGAACAAACCCACGATAAAAAATGAGTTTTGTTTAACATTAAACTCATTTTTGATTACATAAGTTAAATAGGTATTAAAACAGGTAGGATTAATGTTTGGTATGGTGCAAATATGCAAAATCTATACCTAGCAAATACATTTTTAAAAAGATATTTAGGACATGTTGTCGTCGTACATACGTTGGTTGGTCGTAAAATACTACGTAACGTCTCGCCGTGACTCGTGCGTGCGTGACTGTCCAATTGACACGTGTGAATGAAATGTGTACCTTCCACGATACCACTCCGAGTGTGTCACGTCCTTTTTAACACATCAGTACATACTTACAATTGGCCAACAAGTAGTACAAGTGTGTAATGTTTGACAAAATTGATAAAACGTTGAAATTAATAGCTTTTTGGATTTTTTACTCTTATTTTAATTTCATTAAGTACCTATACTTTAATGTTCTAGTTTATCCCCGTGGTTTATCCCATGTTTAGATTTATTAAGCATATATATTTTACACATTGTATGAAAAAAGATAATATTATGATGTTGCAGCATTGGCACGAGACATCGTCGACATTGTAATGTGTATAGCTTATAATATTTTATTAAACAATTGTGCTGTTATGAAAACAATCAAGTACTGGGTAAATATTTTTATTGCCATACGTAAAAAATTAAAAGCTAATAATTGGCCCGCGCACGAAATCGAACCCAAAGTACCTATCTCGGTTAGCGTAGCATACTTATTGTCGAACTATCAAAGGCCGTAATAAATAACTTGGCTTTCGCGATCGCTCCGCTTGCGTTAATGTCTATCCTTCGAGTATGTAAGTAGCTATGAACACGCTTAGATAAAAGAGATATCAATTCCTATTGAACTAAAGTATGAGACATCAATTTCTAATCCCGGTCCCGAAGCATCTCTAGTGATAATGTAACCGGAAAGTGTATGGCTAACCTGTACAATGACACAGACACCCAGTCTGTAATGAACCTGCTTTTAAATTATATACGAGTAGATAGCTGCTCTTGGGTTGATATACAGTTTGCTCGTTAAAAGTTGAGCAAAATGTATATGGCTAAGATCTGCTCTGGGGTGTTACGTAGTAAGCTTGTTATCGTTAAGCTAACTATGTCTTTGTACAGAGCAATAGTTTTGACTTGAAAATAGTTTTACTAGTAAGACAGCATTTCTTTTGCCAATTATTTTGACGTTTATTTTTTCTCTAAAAAATTATATACATTAATATCTATACTAATATTATAAAGCTGAAGAGTTTGTTTGTTTGTTTGAACGCGCTAATCTCAGGAACTACTGGTTCAAATTGGAAAATTCTTTTTGTGTTGGATAGTCCATTTATTGAGGAAGGCTTTAGGCTATAAAACATCACGCTGCGATTGATAGGACCGAAGCATCAATAAAAAGTTTTGAAAACGAGGAAAATTATTCATATATACTAAGAAAAAAACCTAATTAATCATAATAACAGAAATTGCCGCGGACGAAGTTGCGGGCAACAGCTAGTTATGATATAAAAATATGAATTAGTGATAGCTTAAATGAGCTTAGTAAGCAAATGTATGCACAAGTAAGTGAACTGAAGGTGTATGCTACCGATCTTTCACCTATATAGCCATATTGATTAAATGGGTGAACATGCGGTACAAAATGTCTTGTCAAGTTTTACAAAACATATTGTATTGTAGGTTGGTAAATTCATATTTAGATAAAAACGAAATGAACAAAATTATACTTTCTGATATTAACCCTGTCTGTACTCGTATATATTTGCACCGAATATATGAAACAAATTGTAAGGCCAGACACTGTGAACCAATATACAGTTTGTCTTCAAGAACAAAATAAGGTATACTATAGTCGAGCAAAGAGGAGGCAGTATGTGTGTCAATATACAGTTTGGCAATACGCCACCTTATAGATTTAAAAAAAACCGGCCACGTGCGAGTCAGACTCGCGCACGAAGGGTTCCGTACATTATATATAATTAGTTTGAAAATATTAAAATTATTTTTATTAAAGTTTGCGGCATTACCAGCTGTATCTTTTGATTACGTTGGCTAATAGATTTTTTACAGCTCCAAGGGACAGTAAAGACCTGAGTAATACTCAGGTCTTTACTAACGGTATCAAGCTGAAATTCATATTAAATACTCAGTGAGTATTTAATATGAATTTCAGCTTGATACCGTTACGCGTTCCTGAGAAAAAGGTCTTGACAGACAGACGGACAAATATAAGGGTTCCGATTTTTCCTTTAGAGGTACTGAACCCTAAAAAATGGCGTCTCTCCGCCACCGGTAAGACAGTTAAATGAATGGTTTTCGTAGCGTTCACTCAATTATGACATATTTTCGGCTAGACCCTATTTCGAATCATAAATATTTTTCGAAATTTACACATCATGCAGGTCTCTCTCTCTCTATTTAAACTTTTGTACTTTTTTGCACCTTCACATGTCACCATCATATATTGAGGTACGTGACTCAGACAATGCTTACAATTATTTATGAGTTATAAACACTTGCGTTGCATAATTTATTAAGATGCAATTATATCATTAATTCTAGAGACACACTTATACCTACGTAGTATATATTAGTTTTTTTTTTCATATTCAAAGCAATAGGAAGTTTCCAACAGAAACCTTTTGAAGCACAAATGACATCTATTGTGTTTTACTGAATTATATTCATCGTAGGAACTTATATAACTTATACGAATATGTATAGTCATGTAGCGTTCTTACGTTCATTCTTTTGTCGGCTGATGTTATTACGGCCAGCAACACCATTTCTAAACGGTCCTTTTGGTTGCAGCGTTTAGAATGTTCTTCCTCTATATGTTGACCAATAGAGTGTTGTGACAGCTATACGGGTTCCCAAAATTGATGATTTCTTTTTGGGGTCTAGTACAAAAAACTGAAAATCCCTCAGAATATAAAACTAAGAGTACACCAAAGTGTGTAACTTAGGGTGTACTCTCAGTTTTATGTTTTGTACAAAATCTAGTATAAAAAACTGAAAATCTCTCAGAACATAAAACTGAGAGTACCTACACTAAAGTTACACGAAAATGACTACCACACGAATTTGGAAAAATATTCATACTCACTTTTTCGTCTTAAGTTAAACTTAGTTTAGCCCTAAAGTATTTTGTCTTAGCTAGTTTATGATATTGGGACAAACTACTTAGTTGGGCCTAAAATCTGGATTGGCCGGAAATTTATTTATACGCATGGTACGTACCTATGAGCTATGCTACGAGCATTCTTTTGTCATCACGGGCGATGTCATTACGTCTGGCAAGCACCATTTCTTAGCGGTTCTATGAGATACACTGACGTTAATGACTTTCTAGACTAGTGCTGAACTCTTTTCGAATTAATTTGAGGACTGTGTATATACAGGTGTACGAGTAGAAGTAAGTAAGATGAGAATAATGATGGGCATACTCACTAGGATTATATTCATGGTAGGAAATTTTCTAGTAAACAGCTGATCGAATTTTTTACGGGAACTATCATTGTACTAAGTACACAGAAAGAAAAGGACACAAAACAACGGTGGACTTATCCCATGACGGGATCTCTTCCAGTATTAGAAGTAAGACCGCATATTTTTTAAAATCTATTAAGGGTTTTCGAAATCAATTTTGTGGCGGCACTGTGACGAGAAGAATTTTTGACAACATCTGTCAGAGTCCACCATGTTAGATCATCATTTTTATGATTGGTGGATTTTGGAACAATCATTGAGAGGAATGAATATTTTTGAATTTGGATTATTATTTATTAAAAAAGAAAGGCTGTCAGCCTGTGTGAAAGGTTTGGAGAGAGGTATCAAGTCGGATTACATAAAAAGTCCTTTCTTACTAATATTGTAAATTTGTCTCTTTTATTTGCTTGTATGCATACTCTAAAATATTTTTGAATCGATTATCTATCTTGAAAGATGCTTCAAGACATCTTCTTATAACAATAAATAAATGATTCCAGCTATTTAGACTAATAAGACATGTATTTTATACTCTTGCATTTTCTTTTGTTTCCTTGTTATAGTTCTCTTAAAATGTAATTAATGCAAACAATAAAGTCGGCTAACGATCGCTGCCACAACAATGGGAGAACGAGTGCTTTCATACTAACAGACAGTATGTATTTAGATTTTAATGCTTTATGAAAGTTTTTTTAGCAGCACATTGTAAATGTTGTAAACCTACATCTTTGACGCACGACATTTCCCATTTTACGAGTAGTTGTAAAATTTAAAATTAAGTATGAAGAAAAAAACAAAGGGTTGGCAGTTTCCTTGCCTTACAAGTATGAAGAGCAGAATCTTGGCAATATCAGTATTCGACACGGTTACACCAGCCTACTGGGCACATTACCTACCGCAGTGCATTGACTGACTAGTTGCCACTGAGGGGCAAGTAGCATAAAAATCTCGAGCTCCTGCGTGATTCAGAATGGTCGGTTGCCCGGCTGTCAACATTGATGGCAGTTGTTAGCAAATTATCACTTTTATTATACTATATCCTATTAACACGAAAAATTTAAAAAAATACTATCGAACCTCTGTAGTCTACTTCTAATTATCACTTAATCTTGTAATAGGCATCTCACAATACTAGTGAATTTATTATTTTCCTACATACCTACTTAGGTACTTAATTTAATACTTACTATACACAGGCAGGTCTGTTCGTCTGCCATAGCCGTCTTTTAAAACTTTTTATAGGTAAAGTCTTATGATTTTTACAAAATAAGTTTATCTGTTACTGCTATGACAATAAGAAAAATAAATTTAAAATTATTGGGGGGGCCCATTTTAAGAAACGTGGTTGTTGTAGTTTAATACCTATTGTTAACGGTACAGAACCCTAGGTATGAGCAAATTTGACTAGCGCTTGCTCCCGGTTTTATTTCTAACGATTTTATGTAAAAGCAATTCTGATTCCATCAATTAAATCTTTTATGTAGTTCATCATCATCAGTTTTCTACGACTCACTGCTGGTATACCTAGCAGCCTCCTTTGTCCAATAATTTGTCATATGTCGGCAATCCACCTAGCTATCGGAAGTACAACACCACTTTGTTTCCCATTTCCTACATTAAATATTGCCAGGGGCACTATTTTTGAAAGTGTGACAATCGTCTGCGAGCGATTTTTATATGGAAAAATCGCTCGTTTATGAACGGCATCATTTCAAAAATAGCGCTCCAGGTTCGGAATCAGCCGGTAGGTATAAGTGTATTAAACTCTAAAGTTTTCAAACTATAAACATAGATTTTTCAGGTAAGAACACTTTTTTGTGTAAAGTGAGTGACATAAAAAGGTACGTTGAAAAATAATTTAGCTTACCATACCGTCTGAAGTAAAGATTTAACAAAAAATTACGAAGCAAAATATTTTTATTGTTTGTGGATAAACGGAAGTAGTTCGCGGCCAGTTGAAGTACAACGAAGTAATAAACAAACCTTGCGCATAAAAAGTGTTGTGTCGACCGACGCACGTACTGTGCTGTGGTAAGGCTGGCATTGCATCGGTGAAGGTTTGTTATACTTAATTTAAACTAAAATGTAACCTATGATATGTTAAGTATTACGTTCAAGTATTACGTAAGCAATATATCAGCTATTTTTAACCCCCTCGCTCCTTGTCAGCAGAAGTAAGTAAAGCTCACAGAATATTAGCTATTTTTAAACCCAGCTGACGACATCACCGTGCGTCTTCCTGCGACATTAGTTAGGTCGTCCGACCACCTGGTCGGTGGGTGTCCAACGCTGCGCTTGCCGGTACGTGGTCGCCATTCGAGCACCTTTCTGACCCATCAGTTCTTCGCGCTATCTGCCCCGCCCACTGCCACATCAAAGAGCTAATCCGCTGAGCTATGTCGGTGACCTTTGTTCTTCTGTGTGAGGATCTCCTCGTGTCGTTTGCTAACCATGCGTAAGCGCTTATAATGCTCACGCCTACTGGACTATCGGGCTCCTCCTCTTACAATATATTTCACGAAAACTAAATACTCGTAACGTAAAAAAAAGATTTATCAGCCCCATGCTTTGACTAGTCAGTTTTTCTTTACAACTTGATATTGACCCCGATAGTTTCAATGGAGCATTGTCTGAACTGAAGAATAGCAGGCTGCACGCATCTACTAAGAATGGTACAATTTCAAATTTATTGTGTCACGGACCACGGTTATCCTAAAAGAGTGCGGAACAAACCATGTTATTCAACCATTATAAAGCATTTAATATTTCAAAGGAGAGGAGGTGACGACAGACAGTCAATCAGTCTAAAAACCTTGTCTAAAAATATTTCGATAAGACCGAGAAAATACTCCGATGAGAGATCATGTACAACTCGACGAGTTCACGTTTTTAGCCTATTTTGTTTTTCACTGCATTGCTTAGGCAGTGAAAAACAAAATAGGCTAAGCAGAAAAGGCAGGCCTAAGCAAGGCCTGCCTTTTCTGCTTCCATACTTAATGGTTTTGGGCAACTTGCTGCCTAAAGTATTTGTCGTCCCGCTATCGCCTGCTAAGTCTCACTAGTTTAATTATCTAAGCAGAGCCAAGACTTCCAAGCATTTTTGTAGATACTGTTTGTGACACCTCCGAACCTAAACCTTGATTAGGCCAGTCGTCGAAACTCCCTAGAAGTCCTAGAACCTCAGATTACTTACTAGATCTACTATAACTGACCCAGTTAGTCAGTCTTATTTCATTATTATAATTTCTTATCCTAGCATGCGCTAGGAGGACCTCAAAAATCAGTGCGCCTTAGTCTAAAAGAGTTGTAAAGTGGGTTACATTAAGTGAAAGGATACTACTTTTAAGTGTTGAATGCAGCCCAGCGTCGGCGGGCCTGGGTACTCGTTTATAGGGAAAACAACAGTATGTCGTATCAAATGAGGGTTTTTTGAAATGTTTACCACCAGATGGCAGCACTGAGGTGCGAATATTTAGTCCTTGTTCTGAGGTGAATATTGACTGCACTGACAAATTGTCGACCAATAAACAGCTTATCGAACCCGGCGTCTTAGTTCTATCCTCAGAACATTATTCTTCTAAAGTTCTACCGCCGGTCATTCCAGAAAACCCTCATTGGGACAGCGCACGGAGCAAGTACAAATCAATGATAAAATTTTAAATACCGCCAACAAAACGTAAGTAGGTAAGGTACGTTGTTTTCCCAGAAATGTGTACCTAACGATGATTTGACGAAAAATAACCATACCGATTTTTTTACCTGGCCAACACTGAAATTGCAAACTTGGATTAGAATCTTATAAGATTTTGAGAAAAAATCTATATTATATAACACATGTTTATAAGCCTACAGTTACAAAAACATTTTCAATTTTGATCTAGCCATAAAACTGAGTCTAAAAGGCAAAATTAAACGGCTACTTCAGAGATCATGGAGAGAAAGTTTCGTTCGGAACCATAGTTTTATGTTTGTTACGTGTAAAACAAAATGGAAACATATTTTTTATAGCCCACTTCCTTGTTACTCTTATAAAACATTTCCCCCAATATAATTGCAGTAATTGCTATCATTAAACCGCCGAGTTTGCTAAATTCTCCGCACTTCCAACTTCCAGCACAATTTGTCAAAGTGTTCCACTTTTGTCGAAAGTGTAAAAAGCTGTGGGAAGTGTTCGAACAATCTCGGAATTCATCAAACTAAATTACCATTGTTTAATGTGAAGCAGACTGTCCAATCGTGTCGTGGTCCAATCCAACCAGTGGAAAATGGCACCTACTAGACTCGACATTCATATGTCACTTATTTCTGTAACAATCGATATACTTACCTACCTAAGTCTATGGGCATTATCACATAATTTTTCTTTGACATTGTTCAGAAAAGTAATTTTGCCAATATAATTTTAAGAGCCATCTTATATCGGTAGATTAAGTAGTAACTGCATCTTTAATTGTGTGCATAATGGTCTATTTTTGTACAGGCAGACTAACAACAGACGCTATTTTGGTGAATTTTTTATATTTCAAAGATCAGTTTTGTAATAGAGAAATTATAAAACATCAACAAATCTATTTTTTTAAGTTTTTTTTGTATGAAATCAATATTTAATAACAACTTTTGTTTTCAGCAGCAATTAAAGCATTGAGTTATTTAATTACCTTGATATTTGTTTTTTTAAAGGTCACTTCATATTAGTGCAGTCGATTTGCCTCGTATATTATTATCTCATCGTTGCTCGGTACAACTGCATCTCTCTTGTCTGAACGTGTTTTCGATTGTACACCCACTCGTCTGTCACTGTTTCTATAATGCTTCTCACCCAGGTTCCGCCACATACACCCGAATACAGTGATAAAAGCGTTGTCACACAAAAGGTATTGCTAATGTGACCTAGTCTAGTCGAGTGACAAAGTCATACATAAGTCACTATACTAAGAAGTTTCAACGCCTTGACTGTCGTTTGAAATCAAAACACAACTTTTACATTTTAACCTTTGATCATATTGTCGGCTAAAGTATTAACAAGAGTGTTCCATTTATTGTTTGTATTACTTTTTGCAACATATTAAGCAGGTTTCAGATAACTGTAAGCCTCTGATAGGTAATACAGTTCAAGGTTTTGCAAAATTTGAGCAACTTAAGTATACTACTTTTGTAATCGTTGCGACTTCCACTTAATGATGTGACCGGTGCGGCCGTGGACAGGAATTTGGCAACGCTCATTATTGTTTTTAAGCATAACTACGCATAAGCAGTTTAAAAATTAAATTAATTTAGCGAGCCAATTTATTGAGCGATACAACCGTTAGCGTTACTGAGATAATGTTTCCCGAGTCCCGAGTATTTAATCAACAACCTATGTTCATCAGGGATAATGCAGGTGAAAGAATTTTATCAAAACAGTTTCGGAGCCTGTTCTACGCAAACTAAGAAACAAACAATCAAATCTTTCCTCTTTACAATATAAGCGTAGACATTATAGCATATGTCGATCGGAGGCTTTACAATCGATACCGATTTTAATTAAATTGGTCTTTGTCTCCTGACAGCATGTCACTGCAAAGAGGACAGTCCGAGAGACGAGATCGAGATAGACATGTCGGATTTGGTGGTAGATTATTATGAGCTGGTGTGACGTCTCCTTGGTTCTTTACTGTCAAGCGTGCAATGCCCCGAGGCAATATGCATTAAATCTTTCTGATCTATGTCAGAATTAATTTCTACACAACCTCGATTTTTGGCACTTCCAATAAATTATTATCTGAATTTCTACGGATCGTAATTAATTACAGGCTTTTATTTAACTTGCTCTGTTAGTTTGTCTGTGAGAGTAATTTTGGCAACTTCATTTTGAAACAGTTATTCTTAACCGATTAAGTTGAAACTAGTAAGTTGGAATAAGGCAATATTATGGAATGATAATGACAATATTTTAAAATTAAGGAAGAGAAAACCAACGTGTTTGAATTCACTTTTCAGTACGAATAGCTCATAATTACAGCTGGCAAGTTATTTAAAAAATATATATTTGAGTATGTTTTCAGGTACTTAAAATATTTTTGTATAAACATTATACAAAAATATTTTATACCTACTGCAAATGTTTCAATGCCTTATCAATATTTGTGAAAGTAGTCCAACTTTTCCACATGGGGCAGAGAATTCGAAAGACAAATATTATGATTGTTACAAATGGGGCTCGCCTAACGCCTAGTTACGAAAAGAATGGCGGCCCTTGGCACTTGAACAAATTTCATTGACCCAGCTCTATTCCAGTTTTACTGTACTTACCTAACAGTTGTTATTTGCTGATAAATAGAATGTACTTGTATGTACCTAATGTACTCGTTTGTAGATATTTTATCCAAATAAAAATATATACGCACAAATACACAGATTGAGCTAGCCAAAGTAAATTGGAATCTGGTGTATATTTTTATAACAAATACACAAACATTCACGACCCAGGTCAATTTGAAAAAAATCATTAATTTTTGAAGTAAATATAATAACTCAATATTCTGGGAATATTTCAAGCATCATCTACCTGCTACTGTTATTAATATTGAGCAAAAAAAATCACGCTTATTATTATTTCGGAGCCCGCTTAAATATTTATTTTATTATATTTTTTTATTATTTGTTGTTATAGCGACAACAGAAATACATCATATGTAAAAATTTCAACTGACTAGTGTCAGACGGACAGACAGACAATGGAGCCATATGAATAGGGTTGCGTTTTTATCCAAATCGTCAAAGCAGAAAAATAAATGAATCCGTTAGTTCCCAGTAAGTCATTACGAATCATTTTTTCTTAACATATTACTGGATTAACTATGGATTTTGTATGAAATATCAGACCGTGACGTAAAAGCGCTATTAATATCAGTTTTTGTGACGTTTTATTTTCTTATCAGTGCAAAATAATTTAATTTTGACCCAGTCCACATTGCTCTTATAAAGAAATTCGGCACGTTCAAACAGGCAATAAATGACATTTTGAGTACACTTCCATTTTACAACCAATTGTTAACATATTTATGATACTAAACATTAGACAATTCAGATATATTACATAACATGCACTGTGGCACATAAGAAACTAGTAAACATTACCGGTATTATCTAAAACCACAATTCAGGGTATATTTTTTACAACCAGCTTGTCTATGTATTCATACTTATTCAAAAGTGTTTTTGGCTTAAACTTTTTAAAATCTAACAGTTTTTTTAAATTATTGTCGAGATTAAACAATTCTATCCAGAAATAAATATGTGTAGTATTTATTTCTGGATAGAATTGTTTAATCTTGAATACTTTTTATACCAATAGTGCAGTGGATTAGTGCATTAGAAAGAGATTATTATTGTGTTTATCTTGTGTATCATGCGTTTAAGGAATTAAAATAACCATTTAAAAATGAAAACAAAAGGATTCTTTTAAAAGCTGACATTTTAACTATTCAGACAAATTTATAAAACAGAAAATCAAATGCATTAATACCAGTTCATCTAGCTGCATTAGGTTTGGATCCCCAAAATTTTATCTAGCCAAGAGTAAGTAGATGCATGCGAGTTAATTGGTAATAATGACAGAGATAGTATTCATATAGCAGCAAATATATTTCCTAAGTAAGCCGAGTATAATAATCATACATGAGTCAATCATCATACTTATGGGAAAAAAGATTTATATGGACAATTGTAGAATAAATTTCTCCGCTAACGTGGTGGAAAAACAATTTTCAAAAATGTGTTTAGGAAACGTCACTTTAAACATATTATCCGTTCCTGCTAAATCTGCTGCAGTAGAACGATCTTTTTCCATCTTTTCACATTATGCATAGAAAAAGAGCAATCGTTTTAATGCAGTTAGAGCTGAAAAATTTACATATCTCGTAATTGTAAATTGGTGAACATGCAAATAAAGCAAAAAATAGTTATTTCAACTCAATCAGATAACATTTATCCTCAGAAACATCGATATGTAACTCTGAAGATGGTTTTTAGAATTAATGATCTGAATTAGGAGATGTAAATGATTTGCAGGCAGGTGATGACAATGAAGAATCATTATCAATAATCTTAGCACTGCTACTGACAATACAAAAGCTTGGACTTGTCCAAGTCCAAGAAACAAGAAATTTTGCTAGTTCAGAATCCGTCTTAGCAATTAATTTTGTTACCCAATATTAAGGCTGATTTTCTAAATGATTGTTTTTACTATGTACTGTTAATTTTTTTATGTTTGTGATTTGGTTTTTATGTATCTAAATGTTGAAAACGTAATAAAAAACCGTTTACCACATTGCGGAAAGTACAAGAATATCGTCTATCTTGTAATAATATGTCAACAATTAAGTGATAAAAATTCAAGACTGTACCTACTATTTATAATAAGTAGGTAATAATAGAAAAACAAGAGGATTATTAAAAAATAAAGAAATCCGACTGCCTTTTTAACAGTTTACGTCCGCCATATTTTTTGCAAACATTGCATATCCTATGACACTCCGGGAAAGAATACAAATCTAATGATACCTCGCACTTCAAAATCGGTCAAGCCGTTTACGTTACAGGAGATGACAGTGGAACAGACATACTTACTTATATACAGACATACGTGCGAAAACATTACCATACTACTGAGTAGGTCGGTCGGTTAAAAAAATAGAATTGAACATTAATAGCATAAGCTATTTATAAAATAAAAAAATATATCGTTTTTATTCTCATTGTTGGTTTTAGTTTTTAGTTACGAAAAATTACTTTATTTACTTGTTGATTATTGATTTTGTATAATAATATCTAATTTTTTATACTTTCCCATTCCCAGCAACAAGGGAACGTTCCCGGCAACGAGGGAACGTTCCCCGGGAATTTGGGAACATTCCCTGGGAACGGTCCCGTTTATTTCGGAAATTTTCTCGATTATTGAAAATATTTATATATTACATATACCAAGTAATGCATATACATCAGTTCAATATATTTGCATTGAGAAAAAAGTTGTATGACAAATAAAATTACAACCTTCCCTGACATTTCCATTTATTGGGAACGTTCCCGGGAACGATTTTGGAAATCTGGGGAATGTGGGAACGTTCCTGGGAACGGCACATCAATACCCATAACACAGGTCTCAAATTTACTTTGGGGCTAGCTCAATCTGTGTGATTTGTCCGTATATATTTATCACGGTGATATTTATTTACCGAAACAAGTGTTGAGTTCAATCTTTCAAACGTATTAGACATGAAACTTTCTTCTCAATAAGCTTTACAGTTCATACAATTTAGTTTCCCAATTAACTTTATCAGAATAGTCCGTTTAATGGAATCGTAGAAGTTACACAAGCATCCTTTACGATTTCGTCATGGGTCTTACGATCTCAGAACTTGCTTCAATTTCGTAAGATTCACTTACATTACAACTGACGTATCATCAAGGCATGATGGATGTGCTTCTAACATGAGCTGAACTTCTAAGCAGCCGTGGAGTGGAAGCGAACTACATATCTATACTAATATTATAAAGCTGAAGAGTTTGTTTGTTTGTATGTTTGTTTGTTTGAACGCGCTAATCTCAGGAACTACTGGTTCAAATTCTTTTTGTGTTGGATAGTCCATTTGATGAGGAAGGCTTTAGGCTATAAAACATCAAGCTGTGACCAATAGGAGCGAAGCATCAATTAAAAATGTTTTGAAAACGGGGGAAAATTATTCATCCTTATTACTATTATTACTATAATATTATAAATGCGAAAGTGAGTTTGTTTGTTACGCTTTCACGCCGTAACTACTGAACCGATCATCATGAAATTTTGCATATAAGTTCTCTGGAGAGCGGAGAAGGACATAGGCTACCTTTTATTCCGGGAAAAAGTACTGTGGTTCGACATTGATGCGGGCGGAGCCGCGGGCGAAAGCTAGTTAATCATAATAACAGAAATTGCCGCGGACGAAGTTGCGGGCAACAGCTAGTAAATTAATAATTCAGGGATTAGAAAATACAAATTTAGATTTGAAAATATTAAAAGAGAGCTGATCGAACTATCAATGACCCTAGGCTGACGGATAATCTAGATCCGCTTGACCTACGCAGAAACCCGGGAGTCCTAAGCGTTTTCTATCGATTTTTTATAAGGGAGTGCTCTGAAGAACTTTTAGATTTTGTACCTGCAGCGCAATTTTACTATTGCATGGTGGCCTGGCGATCCACAACAACACGTTTCTCTAGATCAATTCTTCCTTGTGTGTGTAGGACATGAAACGACCTTCCTTCGACTGTTTTCCCCAAAGTTATTACCTGGGTTTCTTCACGACGTGTAAACTCCTATTTAAAAAGCCGGCAGCGCTTTGTCGACAACTCTGATGCTGCAGTCCATGGACGACGATGACATTTACCGTCAGTGTTTCGTATGCTGGACTGCTCGTATAAGAATAAAAACAAAACTTTAAGTAACATTTTTTTTTTCTAAATAATATACGGACAAATCACACAGATTGAGCTAGCCCCAAAGTAAATTCGAGACTTGTGTTATGGGATACTATCTCAACGATACTATATTTTATAACAAATACATATATGTATAGATACTCATCCAAGAGCCAGGCCAATCTGACAAAGATCATTTTCCATCTTGACCTGGCCGGGGATCGAACCCGGTCACTCCGTGTCGCAGGCTGGCGTGTTGACCGCTGCGCCTCGGAGCTAGTCATTTAATGATAACGACTGCCATTAATTTCGTTGTGTTTACAATCACCTATCAAAAGTAAGTAATTTATTTTTTTTGTCCCAAAGAAATAATAAATAGAAAGGCATATTACACATTATGAGCCCTGCAGTAAGTTATGCCCTACAGTTGTGAACTTTTTTCGTGGGATCATTCATCCATCAATGTAGAAGATAGGCATTCCACCTTGACCTAACCGGGGAGCGAAACCGGCACCATGCAATTAAAACGCACTTAACAGAGATCGTCACTCGTCAAAGTAAATGTATGGTAAAAAGAAGTTACACATACACTAATTTATCATTAAACATAATATAAAAAAATTAAACCAAGCATTGTAAGGCTATTAATATAATTATTAAAAAGATGGATGTGCTTTGTTTTCACATATATTAAAGTGAATATAAGATGTACTTTTTAAATCACGACCAAAAAGGGGTTACCTGTGTTAAGTTTGTATGTGTCATCTGAACAGCAAAACAGATGGACGGATATAAATGCGGTTTGCTTTATATGAAACTATATTTATATTGTTCGTTTTGTGGAATGTGATCACCTAGAAACCGCCAAAGTTAAATTCATGAAGTTAAATATGACCGCTAGAACGCCGACTTTTGCTAAAACTATCACTAAAGTCTGGAAAACCCCGGGGTCAGATACTTGTAGGTCATAGATATTACACGTTGAAACTTTGGTCCTAAAAGAAGAAAGAATGTAAAGAAATGTATAGGACAAATATCAATCTGATAAATTCACATCAAATACAACACAGACGCCCATTTCGCCTGTCCATGAACAGTATGACAGCAATGTGGTTCACATTATGTGCAAGTACCTACATATTTTTAACGGAAACTACTCGTAAACCTCTTGCGATATGATTACCGCAAGGCCATGCTATACTGTTATCAAGGAGATTTTAATGTGTATAGATAGAGCGAGCATCGAAAGCAATAGGTTATTCTGCCAATATTTATTACCAACTATCTTGCAACCGCGGTACTGCATTGGTGAAGATCGCACAGGAAATTTTTGGTTTCTAGATTAAAATCACTATGTAGTAGAACTTATCAGTACACCTGACAATGTGTTATACTTAGTGTGCTGTGTGGTAAGCATATGTGATAAATTTCATGATGATAGGTTCAGGTGTGCTTTAAAAGTTTAGGCGTAACAAAGGAAACAAATAATATGTTACTAAGTTTTTTTTACAAGATTTCAATGAATGACAACTTTAAGTGCAGCGCGTTACTATACAATGTATAACGTTAGGATGTTTATCAAACAATCGCTCAAAATCCATTGAATCAAGATTCAATCCATGTATATTAGACAAGAAGCAGACAGATGCTTTATTACTAGGATTAACGCAATATGACTGAAGGAAGTTATGAACAAAGTAATATCTATCTGTCGGCAAAAGTATTTATAAAAGGAAACATTGATTGATCGTTGATTGATATCATCATCAACGCACAAACGAAACTACAATGACTACGAACTAACATTTTCTTTTATTATGTAAGTGAGCACTAAGAAAAGACTTTAGAAACATCTATCCCGCAAGAGGTTAAATAGGGAAAATAAGTTTTTATGAAAGCCAATAAATTTTGAAGAAACAAAACATTACATTTTGTTTTATGCTAACTAAATAACAAATTATAAGAAACCTGCATTTGTTAAATTTGTCCCAGAGGTTAAATAAGGGTTGAAAGTTAGTATACTAAATCTTTATTGCTTTTCAAATCATCACTATGACAGTCAGTTTTATCATCAACTAACTTGACTAAAGGTTATCGATCAATCATCATTTAGTATATGAGTTAGAGGACTGTAATTTGGGATTGAGATTGTTATTAATTATTAATAATCATGATATCGCCTTAAAGATCAAGAACATATAATAATCACAAATAAGGACTTAAGGTTAACTTCATTCGGAAAAAAAGGTTTTCGAGGGTTCATCAACGCCACGGGCAAATGTTAGTTATTGTTGGTATTATAAAGCTATTTATCTTTGGTGTTATTAAGTAACTTGTCGGACAACCGAACATATATAATTGTAGGCTTTTAAACCGTTTGAAACATAACATTATGAGATAAGGAGTAATTACGATCCATGCAGGTATCCCTGCATGGCCCCGTGGACGGCCTCACGTTGCAGTAATTATAATTAAAAAGATCTAGCCAAATTAATTGAGACTAAGTATTTATGAAATCTGTTCGTCATACAAAACAAGTTTCCTGGAGGAACATTTAGAGAATTTTAACAACATTGCGATAAAATTAATTATCACACTTTAAACGCATCTTAGAGAACCTTTTATTTATTTATTTCTGCTGACGTTTCTATCAAGTTACATTCATCGTGATTGCAGCGAAACTTTCTTTGAGAGAATGTTAGAAAATTAATTATATTTGTGTGAAATATTCAATATTATTTTTATCCTGTGATATTAGTTATTGTATTTTCAAAAAACTATCCTACCATGCTGACCCAACCGAAAAGATAAAACAGAAAATGTACCACCAAATTCTCTTCACGTGCACTTCACGAAAGCAGCTTGAGCGAAGTGGTCAAAATTTGTAGAAAGCGATTAGCGACTCATTATTACTCTGATTCCATTTTTCACCTGTTTTTCACCCAACTTAACTATTTGAATACGACGATTATACATTAAAAACAAACTAGGATACAAGTAAGAGGAAAATGAAGAAAAATTAGGAACAGATAAGTTTGGAGGATAATCCAACGTCAAAAGCTACAACACATGAATAATAATATATGAACACGTACACCGTAAAACGAGTTAAGCATCAAGCAGAACCTAGTCATTAGATTAACGACCCGCTGCTATCTCATTGTTAAGATTGGAGCCATCCGCGACTTTCGCAAGCACTCGGTCGATCTAGCCGGCCGATTGGCCACACATTATAAAATTGTAGGTATAAATAGTCAACGGTCGCCCGCGACGGTTACATCACGGTAACCGTAACCGCCCATTTGTCTGGACGGGCCCACTGGGCCACGTGATTCCAAATGCGATGCGGACGCTTTCAAATCTTGACTAGCTCCGTGGCGCAGCGGTCAACACGCCAGCCTGCGACACGGAGTGACCGGGTTCGATCCCCGGCCAGGTCAAGATGGAAAATGATCTTTTTCAGATTGGCCTGGGTCTTGGATGTGTATCTACATCATCATCATCATCATCATCAGGTCCTTTTTAGTCTTCACTACAGGAGCACGACCCTCTCTGTACTACTAGGCCCATACTTGGCCAGAGCAGCCAGAGGACTTGGCCTACACTCTCCACGCTGGCCAGACGGGTTGGAGAGGTCTCTTAGATGTTTATAAGCTTATCTTTATGTGTATCTATATATGTATTTGTTATAAAATATAGTATCGTTGAGTTAGTATCCCATAACAAGTCTCGAACTTACTTTGGGGCTAACTCAATCTGTGTGATTTGTCCGTCTATATTAATTAATTTATTTATTTAAAGTATAACGCTTGACCTCGAAATATACGGAAATATGGAAATTGAGAAGGAAATTATTGACCACGTCGGCAGGATTGGCCGGCATACCTACTCACTTTTTAACACATGTCATGTGGACATTATTCAAATATAATATAAGCAGCGAAAGGGGGGAATCTTAGGGGAAATGGCAGCCCAGAGGCTTGGCTTATTTTTGATGACATGTGGGATGGGTCGTTTGCAAGGTAATGACGTAAGCAAAATTCCGCAATTTTTTTTTTTCAAATTATACCAATATTTATAAGCTAGGAAGGGAGAAGAGCTTTTCTTTCTTTTGCTGACAAGAGGAGGGGATGACCCCTAAGTAATTATACAGCGTACCTTTTATATAAATATAAATAATCCATCAATAACTTATTTTAAATTTTCAAAGAAAAAAATTAATTAAATCGGTTTAGTTCTGGAGAAGAAATCAGGGGACTACGAAGCGTTTCATAGGTATTTTCGGTCCGAGCTGCAGTTGTCTCTATCGCACTTTGCGGGGGTTGTTTGGGCACACAACGTGACAGCACTAGATTTTACAAATACCTATTTTTCAAATCTCTCGAGCGCAGTGTTTCCTCTTAAGTGCAGGAAGCGGTATGTATGAGAGAACTTAAGACTGATTATTAAATTTTGAAAAAAGGATGGGTGACTAGAATTACTGGTCACGTTATACGACATAATATTTACCACTGATTACTAAATAGCTACTACGTAAATAATACCCTCTGTAGAAACAATTAAAGGGGGAACAGGGAAAGGAAAGACAGGTCCACGGAGACCAAAGGACTAGGGGACCAAGGCAATCTCTCATTTAATTGCAAATAGTTAGAATCCCTTAACAAAAGTCTCGAACTTTGGGGCTAGCTTAATTTGTGTGATTTGTCCGTATATATTTATTTATTAAATACAGATGCAGGTAAATAAGTACCAATTTGACCTACCTACTTACCTACAAGTCCACTCCTAAAACACTATTGTAACCTAAATGTAACTTTATTGGGTTTCGTAACGCACGTTTGTGTCTTGAGCAAACTCCACAAATGATTGGTAATCAGTTGATTCTTTGAACGCCTCATCAAGATTAATGGTTATAAAATTAGCAACAGTATTAAAAGTGAAGTGCCTTTGTTAGTAAAGACTTGCATTTGCGGGAGTTCTACACAGACAACATTGAAGATCGGTGATTTCTCTTGTTTCCGTACCACCATACAATATTTAGTTACAAAATCGCTCTAATAAACGGATTTGCATAGATTTCTCTATCGCTTTTGCACATTAATAATGTAAATATGACTAAATTAGACCCTTTAAAATGTGATTTGACGTGAAAAAGCTGCAATGGCCTATTTTCTGAATAAACGTTTTGATTTTGATTTTGAGTAGTATCTCGATTTTGCATATATTAAAAAATATATAAGAAATAAAAATATGACGTTCAAAAAGATACATGTGTCCAATATTGAATAAAAATCTTTGACTTTTGACTTGCACAAGAAGCTAAAGAAACTACATTCGCCAATCCGCCTGCCACTCGTGGCGACGAGTATGGCAATATTCCATGGAACAAAGAATCCTTGGGAAAGGCTTTTGTTCAGAAGTGGAACTTTTTACGGCTGAAAATTTTTACAGATGATGTATTTCTATTGCCGCTATAACAACAAATACCAAAACAGAATAAAATAAATATTTAAGAGGCTCCCATACAACAAACGTGATTTTTTTGTTTGTTTTTGTTTTGTTGCAACAGGTAGACGCTTAAATATTCACAGAATATATTTCATTATATATTTATTTTAATAACTTTAAATTATTAAAAATAAATAATTAAATAAAAATAAAATTGATATTAAAGGTACTCCTCAAGGGGCTCCCATACAACAGACATGATTTTTTAGCCTTTTTTTATAGATAACGGTACGGGACCCTTCATGGGTGAGTCCGACTCGCACTTAGCCGGTTTTTAAAACACACACTCGTATATTACCGTTACTGCTGGCTGCGTTTTTGGCAGTCGACCAAATTGCTAGCATAACATTGGAGTGTTTATAAAATATTATTTTAATGTTTGTGATTAAGAAAATCATTTATCAAAGGTAATAAAAAATACTTAAAACATAATTAGGTTCTTAATATCTATTTATTTTAAAAATAAATAAATCTTTAGCCCAGAAACTCTTAATGGTAAACATTAAAATTGGTAACCTGTTCCTCTTAGATAGTGCATTTTATTATACTTAAGTAATCGATGGAAAGATATTTTGTATACCTCTATTTTTAAGGTAAGGTTTGTCTAAAATGGTATGTGGTTATCAAAATCTTATACTTAATATTATAAAGCTGAAGAGTTTGTTTGTTTGTTTGAACGCGCTAATCTCAGGAACTGCTGGTTATAATTTTTTTTTTTTGTGTTAGATAGTCCATTTATTGAGGAAGGCTTTACGCTATAAAACATCACGCTGCGACCAATAGGAGCGAAGCATCAGTAAAAAATGTTTTGAAAACGGGGGAATATTATTCATCTATACTTAAAAAAATCTATTTAATCATAATAACAGAAATTGCCACGGACGAAGTCGCGGGCAACAACTGGTGATATATAAATTTATACAAATAAGTGTACATTTTCATATCTATTTTCATTATCGGGAGGAGATGCAATGTTGAAAAAGGTTCTTTGTAATGTATATTTGATAATATGCCGTAAGTGTATATTAAATGATTGTACAAAGTATTGATTTTTTTCTAGTTCACATGTACCTTTACATGAATCCGTCCCACATATTCATAATACTCTGTCTGCTCTAGCCAAGTATGGTTTCAGTAGTACAGAGAGGGTTATGCTCCTGCAGTGGAGACTAAAAAGATCTGATGATGATACCACATAATTTTCCAGTTTAAGTAAATAAAAAAAAAACTAAAAATCTGTGAAAGTTAAACGCTACAAACAAACAGAAATACACAATCATTTTCACAATAAAGGGTCTGCATAGGGGAATGAATGATGAAACCGATCGTTTTTGGAGTTAAACCTCAGGTTACAACCCAACAAAGATCTACTATTGGACAACTAAAGATCAATTAAGTTATCAATGACAACAATAATAGACAATCGTCGTGATGCCAAGCTGATTGATCTTTGACATATTATCACTTTCACATTTTCATTATCAAAGGGATTTAAAAAAAAATTGCGTCTCGGATTAATCGAGGATTAATCTCTTTTATTATTATAAAGGGTACTAGCTGTGCCCGCGACTCCGTTCACGTATATTACGATTTCTAAACTAAGAAAAAAATCAGTAGCCTATCATGTGTCCTGTACGTCTAAACGATTATCTACCTAGCAATTAATTCGTTTATGAGTTAGGGAGGAATAAATACAATACAGAAAAAAACTATCTCCAATTTAGTTTCAGTATTATGTATATAGAGCTTATAAACACGATTTCTCTGAAAACAAAGTAACTTGCTCTATAACCAAGTCTTACAGATTTATTATTAGTATTGATTGGTAATGATGGTATCTTTACTCCGTGGGCTATATTTACTCGTCAGTCTACAGAACCGAGATGTAGGTAGATTGTGCATAGCCGCAGTATCGCGAACTATTGTGACATCACTCGCGTAATTGATACCTGCGGATTAATTTCATAATGGAGGCTGTTTGCACTTACGCAACCGATATTTGGTGCGAAGTTTGTTTGTATTTCCTTGGAATAACGCAAATAGACTATTGTGTATAAGTCGTAGAGGTACAACTATGATTCCAGGGTAAAACCTTATTTTGATAGCAAAATGGAGACCACTGAGGCTGAACGAGGACGAGTTGTGTTGATAAAGGTATTAATGTATATTGAATGTCTATGTATATACAATATAATGCACATATCACAGCTCACAGATTTGGTGGAGCCTGGTGCTCATGATTTTGGATAATTTCTGGAATACAAAGAACCCATGTCCTTCCCAGGAACACACTTTAAGCTATCTTAACATCTATTTAATTTCATCTTGCCTTTGAACTAGTTTTAACTTCCACATTTATGTTTTGTCCAGAGAATTCATTTGCTACTTTTATTTACTAGCTGTTGCCCGCGACTTCGTCCGCGGTAATTTCTGTTATTATGATTAATTAGTTTTTTTTCTTAGTATAGATGAATTATTTTACTCCGTTTTCAAAACATTTTTTATTTATACTTCGCTCCTATTGGTCGCAGCGTGATGTTTTATAGCCTAAAGCCATCTTCAATAAATGGACTATCCAACACAAAAATAATTTTCAAATTTGAACCAGTAGTTCCTGAGATTAGCGCGTTCAAACAAACAAGCAAACAAACAAACTCTCAGCTTTATAATATTAGTATAGAAGTATAGAGAAGTATTATCTAACTTTTACTTGGTTGGTATAAATTGAAATTTCATGCAGTTCTGACAGGTATATGTTATTGCAATAAAGCTAATTATATGGTGCCTATCATCTCTGATCAACATTATTGGTCTATCATTATTACATTATTGATTATGCAATAATTTTTCTACAGGTTGGATTTAGCGCTAAATCTACATATCCGAGAAGTACGGCTTGATAAACCAGGTATTCAGGACATCGCATGAACTAGGTAGACCAACGAACAAATAGGTGTTACGTAATACGTTGTTTGTATTTTATCTTTTAACGCATTATAGAGGTGGCTATGTTGCAAATAAATAATAAGAAAAGGCTTAGAAGTTTTATTTCCTATTAGGGAATTTTTAAGTACTTTCAGCGCGCGCAAAGCACAGAACTATACTATGTAGAACATATCACACCGTCATCATATCAAATCACCTTGATCAATAGCTAATCTGGCATCAATTGTTTAGAAATAAATGGCACTTCCTGTTGTTAACTCGGCCAGTACAGCATGAGCTCCCCACACACGTATCCAGATAGGCCTTGCGCATTTGGTCATCGCCAGGGAAATCGAGGACTGCCCTCGAATGACAATCGGTTTTGCTACGAAAGTGTTGCAGATTGATGCCTCCTTGATTCGGACACTTTCACTGTGTCAGCGGGAATTATAAAAAGTCACAGATGTGACTCTCCTTAATTTGCCAATCCTATCTTACTTAACTCAATAAGCGAAAGTGAGTTTAGTTTGCAAGTTTATTAATGTTTGTATTTTTTTACGCTTTCGCGTTATCAATTAACGTTCTTTGGGGTACGGAGAAGGACAAAGGGTAACTTTTATCCTCGAAAAAAGTATTGTTCCCGAGAGTTCGACGTTAACGCGAACGGAACAGCGGGCGGAAGCTAATTTAATATAAAGTATGTGAAAGTTTATGAGGCTATGGAGATGCTTGGATTTTTATAATATAACTTGTTCACGCATAACTTAAAGTATTTATTTTGTCATATCAATCTTATCTTTACTTATTATACCTAAATGCTAAAGTGGCTCAGTCTATCTGTTACCTCTTTACAGATTAAAGTTTATATGGAGATAGGATAGGGCGCAAAAAAAGGCACGGCAGCCCAGGCATTCATCACAAAAAAAGGTACTATTTCCGAAGGATCTATATTCATGTGAGCAGAAGGGCGTTAATGTAGATTCGTAACTAAGTCTCGTGTGTTCGGACCAGCTGAAATCTTTATAATAAGTATATATTTATCTATAGGTGAGTTTTTTATTTATATGCAAGATAAAAATAAAAACCCTTCCTATTTTTCTTAATTTCAGTATTGTCAGAAATTCCTTTTCGCCTTTGGTCACAAAATTCTGAAAAGCAAATACCCGGTCTTTTAAGTTATTCTTCTCTAAGTCTATATTTTGTGGTGTCAGTGACCGCAGTGACGTTAAAGCACGTTGATCGATAGTCAATCGAACAAAATCGAATTGCGCTGATGTGTTTGCTCTTGTCAAATGTCAAGTGATTACACTCGTCTTTTCGCTAACGCAGAGTGGTTTGCTAAAGTATTTATTTCAAATTGAATATAATTGAAATTGTATAATAGATAGCTGGGTATAACTATATAATCAGCTATGTGCTTTGTCCATATTTATCCTAATCTTAATTAGAGTAAGCAAAAAGACGAGTTATGTAAGGTATCTATGTGAGCATGTAACCATTGATGAGTTAAGAACCACTTTATATAAGTAAACATTTTTGAAAAGCGAATTAAAATTAATTCTCTTTTGAAAGATTCATACTCCTAAAGTTTAAGATTTACTGAAATTATATCATTGTAAATATCTTTTTGGATTCAACACAAAAATGTGTGTTTGACCCTCCTTTCACCCCCTGGGTTGACGTCATAGACCGCGGAAGTGAGCACTGAAAATGAAATCTCGCACGGGCGCCGATCATTTCGACGATTTAGCCATTTCAACGATTTATAGATAGATATATTTTAAGCATAATAGCATGCAAAACCAGCGAACCATATTACCATGCAGCGAGACTTAAACTCAGAAAGACAAAAATAAACGCTTAATCCATGATTTGAGGTCACAAAAATTAACCACTAATGTCGAAAGGGTGTCGTGCTTATCAAATTAAAGAGGAATAAATAAATGCAGAAAAGTGACACCAGTCACCAGCTCGAACCAGATTGGTAAAGACGCCGAGCCGCGAACGCGAAAATCAAGTTTTTCAACTTCGCAACCTTCTACATCAACCAGACCGCTTTCAAACGATATCCGAGTGTTTTTGCGATGGACGTTGACGATCCAGAGGAAGTACAAAATATGAATTCTTCAAGTATTCCAAGGCAACATGGCAACATCCTTATTTCTTCAATATCGACATTGAAGATCCTATGATACCTCCACTTGCGAGCCATTGATCTTAGTTATAATTTTCAACTTATTGAAATAAACATTCACTTCTGCACCTTTGTGGCCTTTAGGAACCAATTGTCAATAATATTGTCGTGACATTTGATCCATATTTCTTTACTTACTTGCTTCAAAGCTATATGTATTTTATAAATCAAAACCGGTCAAGTGCGAGTCGGACTCGCGAAGGGTTCCGTTGTATGGGAGCTCCACTTAAATATTTATTTTATTCTGGTTTTAATATTTGTTTTTACCTTAAAGCGGCAACATAAATACATCATATATAAAAATGTTACCTGTCTAATTATTACTCTAACAAGTCTTCGTCAGTCAAACAGTCCGCCCCGGATCGTACCTGATGCAAATGTGCCCATAACACTTGCGGCATTTCCCCGGGATATGCGTTGCATCGGATACGACTCTGCGCGAAGGTCAGTGCCGTTATTCCTTAACCGCCTTCCCAGCTCCCGCAAAAACGCCTTGGACTCAGTGAAGGATATAAACATTTAGAATGACTTAAGTGTTGGTATGTTTACATTTTTAAAGTGAATATGTAACTAATATTCTGTGAATATGTTAAGTGTGTCTGGTTATTTTATTTAATTATTTATATCAAGCAATTTGTTGTATTGGGAGCCCCCTTAAATATTTATTTTGTTTTGTTTTTAGTATTTGTTGTTATAGCAGCAACAGAAATACATCATAATAATATGTGAAAATCACATCTGTCTAAAATACAAGCTAAACGAAACTCATAAACGTCAATGAGACCTCTCCACCCGTCTGGCCAGCGAGGAGAGTGTAGGCCAAATCCTCTGTCTGCTCTGGCCATGTATGGCTCCGGTAGTACAGAGAGGGTCATGCTCCTGCAGTGGAGACTAAAAAGACCTGATGATGATGATGATGACATCTGTCTAACTATCACGGTTCATGAGATACAGACTGATGACAGACGAAAGGACAGACAGACACACAGAGAGACAGACAGACGGGTAGCGGAGTCATATGAATATGGTCCCATTTTACCCTTTAGATACGGAACCTTAAAAATGAAATAGAATTATTGATATACAAGCTACAGCCTAGGTCACTAACTATCAATTACATATCTCAATATCGATATTTATATCGATTTATTATGCATCACAAGTAGGTACGAGTATAGAAACAACATTAACACGGTCAAACAAACTCGATCGAAAATGATTATCAAGATAGTCGAATTCAATTTACGAATTCAAGGCTTGTATTATAATTTCACCGACAGTTCGATCAAATCGACAATCGATCAGTATTTTAAAGTGAACATTAGCATGCCACTTTGGTAATCGTTTTCACTTGACGAAAAACAAGTGATTGCATAATTTTCGACAGTGTTTGAACATTATGAAATGCTGAGAAAAATTTCAATCTAGAATCATTATCATAGAAAAAGTATTTTTTGTATCTTGCATTAGGCAGCATTGTGATACAATATTGAAATACTCATATTGCCAGGGAGTTCAAAATAAATAAATAAATTTATGCGGACATTATGGGTACATTTTTTATTAATACCGGACCCATGTGTTGGGTATTCATAATAAGTTGCAAATACTATGGTAAGTGCATAGTTTCTACAGGGTAGTCAAATAACAGGAAGGTTCACACTTTGGTTTTGTAATTTTATACTATGAAATGTAAAAAAATATTATTCCTTGTTGAATTTGGTAAATAATGTCAGACAAATGTACCTCTAGCAGCTATGGCAGACTTGAATCCTTTTCGTCGGATTTTATCCCTGTTTCACACATTTCCAACGTTATCTCAGTGACTGTGTCTCAAATATTTTATTTCAATTTTAAAGGTTAATTGGCCTGTTATCATAGACACGTCTCTTTAGATAGATTAAACGATCTGGGGGTCCAATGAATGTTCCAGGTCACCGTTAACCGAAATGAATCGACCGGGAAAAGTTATTAATAATTAAAACACGTTGTACTGGCGTAAAATGCCCCATAACAAATTTGCCGTATCTACACAAAGTCATTTTCATACAATATCTGTTATATTTATCGCCAAAACAAAATAGCGGCAAAACAGTCGTATACCTCACTCCAAGTTGGTTACCCTGTACTTACGAGAAAAAAGGAATCATAATTAGTTATATTTTTCAGATTTTACAGAAATATATGTTCCATGTACAGAACCACTATATCATCGACGTGACCATCGAGTAGTTTGTCAATTAGTTCTGTAACCGATTGCGTGGTTTATCGATAAGTTATAAGAAAGTTGATTTGCAACATTATTATAACAGGTGATAAAATAAACGTCAGTTTAATTACACTTAATTATTGTAAATTACTTTAACAACATCTTACTTATCATTATTGAATGTTATTTTTAATTATTTGGGTAGGTAGGTATTTAAAAAAAAACGACTAAGTGCGAGTCAGATTCGCGCACGAAGGGTTGCGTACCATTATCTTTAATAAGTAAAAAAACACGAAATATATTTTTATTATATGATGTAAATAAATGTTATCGAGAGCACCTCGGAAGAAAAGTAAGCCAATAAAATCAAGATTACGGGATTAGCGCGCGTTTTACTGGACTACCACCTTCAACATTGCTGCCCCAGTTCGTCGCCTACAGGACCTATTTTTTTGAGTATCTAAAGTCCACTGGTGTATAACCAATAATTGTTAGGTGTTTATTATAAAAAGTAAAAAAAAGAATCTAAAATTTGGTACGAACTGTACCAAATTTCAAGATTCTGAGTTCACGGAAAGTTCTCTGTAGGTTTTAATTCCCTTGTAAATGTCGAAAATTTGCGGCATGACGGCTGCGTTGGCTGAGAAGTTTAATTTTTTCACAGCTCCAAGGTACAGTAGACCTAAGTATTTGATTGAATTTGAGTTTGATACGCGTTCCTGAGAAAAAAAGGTCTTAACAGACGGACGGGCAAAAAGTGATCCTATAAGGGTTCAGTATTTACCTTTTGAGGTACAGAACCCTAAAAATGGGTTCAAATAGCCACAGATATTAACTGCGTTATATCTGTGGCTATTGATGTGGATAGTATTAACTGCGATAATTTCACGTCTTCATCTGTTACGAGGTAGGCAGATAAAAAAAATAACTGTCTTAGAACAAAAAATATTTCGTAAGAAATTCGATATAAAGTTTGGAAATATGTAGGTAGGTATCCTTTCGAACCTCTCAACTAATTTACGCAATTGTTATGTAATGTTTAAAATTAAACCCTATCTACCGCGGTATTAACAGGGTCCCGTTTTTATCATTTGGGTACGGAAGCCTAAAAATCAATACGGCGCTTAGTAAAGGGCGTATAACCAAAAGTAAGTAAAACGTTCAGAAAATGATTTCAGAAGAAAACAACTGCAGTCGGCTTCATTTGCAATTATACCTATCTCGTTACTGAGATACACCGCCCGACTAGTCGACCAATATGATGGCATTTAATAAATAAGTTTCCTTATAAGTATTCCAAGGTTGGCGACAGGATTAAACAAACGGAAATTAAATTAAAAGCATAATGAAATTTAATTTATTTCGAAGCTGTCGATTGTAACTAGACCTTCGCATTTGGCATCATTGAGTCCGAGCTGTAACAAATTGGCGCCCAAGGGGCGAAAATTAAATTGCGCCCGTCAGGGGCGTAGCTACCGTGTACGTTGTCCGTATATATTATTATATGCTGGGCAAAGGTTTTTCCCTTTCCTTTATTAAGATCCTTATTGTGCGCTTCTATCGACCATTTCTTTTCAAAACTTGTCAATCCGAAGCTTCCTTACTACCTACATCGCTCCCAGTGATCATCCTCTAGTCTAGAGTATATTTTGTGATTTAGACCACATCCAGACATTTGTCTGGGGCAAGAGCAAACTACGCCACTAGCGCCCCTGCAACTACGTTGTTAAAATAAAGGGTTTTCAGGATGTGTATCTATATATGTATTTGTTATAAAATATAGTATCGTTGAGTTAGTATCCCATAACACAAGTCTCGAACTTACTTTGGGGCTAGCTCAATCTGTGTGATTTGTCCGTATATATTTATTTATTTATTTTAGAAACAATTCCCAATTTTTCTCTTCCCATGTTTTCTTGCCAATCCAACAATGTTTCAGGTGGAAGAAGAATATGTTATTTCCGTAACGGCTGATTGTTAACGGCACCCAGCTCCTGATAATAGTATATCGTCAGTTCACTCGGTACTCTAATCGGATTAACATACCTACTTTCTAATCACGTCACTTATTTTAAATCACAAAGACAATAGGCTGTTTGTCTATAGCCATTTAATTAAAATGGTTATTGTTTGCTACACGTTTGCTAGCAGCATCGCCGAATGACATTATTTCCCTAATTTCCACACGTTCTCTGTTAAAAGTTATTTATTTATTTCCCATGGAAATATTGGATATTAGATTTTTGCCATGGCCATATACTTATTTAATCTGCTGTCGTAATGTAGTAGGTAGTTATTCGAAGAAACTTTTCTTGTAATAACTTCAACCGGACCCTAGAGCCTCTAAGTAAATATAAGTTTTTCGTCGCAAACAAAACAGAGTTACGTAAATATCATTGCTTCAATTTCACCAACATCACAAAATATAAAATGTACAGAAATAACAGCTGAATATTGTTTTTCACATTTTTTCTGCAGTATCAATCAGCTAACAATAAAAGTACGTCCTGAAATGAAAGTTATTTTTAACACACAGCGAAATATAATGTTTTTCCTTGACAGTTCCAACGTCTACCGCACAAGTATATGTAATTTTTAGTATTTGACATTTTCTTTGGTTTGGTATTTGTTGTCTTTGTTAGTATCTATATCAAAGATTTAAAGATTTATTCATAAAATAGGCGTTTTAAGGTATTTTTTTCACGTCAATTCACATTTTAAAGGATACTCATTCATCATCATCAGTCGTCTTTTTTGGCGTAGATTTTTAAACATTTTTCTCATTTTATTTGCGATTCTATTGGAACTAAAACTAATATTTATACAGGCAATATCATTGCATTTTATGGATTACCTTTGTATGTATGTACTTTACACTTGTATTTAATTTTCTTACTTCAAAAATCTATTATTTAATCACAAGGCACTTCAACACGTCAATAAATCGTCGCAGTACTTAGCGTATTTGTTGAACAGGAGATTTATACGAGTAGGTACGCACACGACTCTCGCCTCAAATTTATCTCTATTTTGCACAGTCACTGCTGATAAATTATTTGGTTATCTAATAAGTATCAAAACACTCCGTCACTTCGCTACCAGCAAAAAACTAATTAGTCATTCAAATACGAAATAAACAAGACATAACAGAAGGCTTCGGTATTCATTTCATGACATGCGTATGGTATGGCATTAGCAGCATATTATGTCTGTCTGTCCGTCTGTCACCAAACTGTGTCTCATGAACCGTAGACAGTTGAAATTTTCACAGATGATGTAATTCTGTTGCCGATGTAACAAAAATACTTAAAAATATAATAAAAAAAATATTTAATGGGGCTCTCATACCACAAACGTATTTTTTTTGCTTGATTTACTCGATATTAATAACGGCAACAGGTAGACGTTTGAAATATTCACAGAACATTTAGTTTCATTCACTTTAAAAATTAATAATTAACTAAAAATAAAATTAATTTTAAAGGGGGGCCATATAACAGACAATTTTTTTTTGTATAGATAACGGTACGGAACCCTTTGTGGGCGAGTCCGACTTGCATTTTGCCGGTTTTTTAAATGTTTGTTACCTCATAACTTCGCCATTTATGAACCGATTTGTAAGATTCTTTTATTTATATGAATGGGTACGATATCCGATTGGTCCTTTTTAAATATCATCAAAATCGATTTAGTCGTTTGATTGAAGTTTTGAGTTTTTTTTTATTTATGCAATATTATTAGTTTTTTTACTAAGTATTGAAGTAGGCAATTATCTCCCATCTCACCTGATGGTAAGAGACGATGAAGACGAGAATTTTACATACCTAAACAAAGCAAATTCTAAACAAAGGTGTACATATTTTGTATATTAAACCCGGGACTGTGTTCATCATCCAGTCTACAATAAGATATTTATCTATTAAACTTTACCCAGCTACCAAGACTAACAACGGGATGTCGGTTGCTCGTTCCTCGTTTCAACGCAGACAGGTATACGAATTATATATGCATACAAATTCTACTCAATGTTAAAAACAACATCGTTTAGCACATTGTTACAACGCAACAACATTACTCAAGCCAGACATACGTACAATACGTACATAAGTACATTATCTCCGGGGGATCGATTGTTTATAAGGTATTATTTTCGTCAGGGTAATCCCATAAATGAGGTTGACGGACATTAGACCTAGTGATATACGGTTTGTTTTTTACAAAATACATAACTGCTGACTGGTGCAGTAGCTCGATGGACTTTCTGCCTCTGTGGGGTCCCTGGATGTAAGTAGGGATTTCCTTTACGACAAATTGCATTTTTTTTCATTTGCTACGGTGCTAGCCAGCTAGTGAGCTTTTGCTGCGTCACCGGGCGATTGAGGAGAGAGCAGTGCCCTCAGTGCCCTCAGCCTTTATAGACAACATCACCAAAGGGCTCGCAGGAAGGACGGACCACGGCTTTGGGCGCTGCCTGTGTGCGCAAGGTTTGGAGAGACAACAAACTCTTCATATTGCCTGATGGGCTGCGATTACGTGCATGCTTAGCCTAAAGGGCCAATCTGAATATCTCTGGCAAAAGCTCATATTTTGCCTCATAGGCCGAAAGCTACGTTGCCAGAAGGGCTTATCCTGGGCTGGAACGAATAAGTAGCAAATACAAATAAATTACCAGTATGAGCAGTGAAGGAGGGGGGCGGAGAAATGACAGCTATGACAATGACAACCACGTACTTACGTCATTCACACACACACACACCGACACCAGTCTGAGAGAGAACAATCGCAATGCTCATTTTGTTTTTATCATATCTGAGACATCTGCGCGGGATGAGAAAACGAAAGTATTCTTGGGCTGCAGGAAAAATATGTAGATGTTCGTTCGATTAAGTATAATATTTGTTCGAAGATTGTTTAATTATTATAATAATACTGTCTGCAGGGCTCATAGATTTGAATCAGCTTCGAAAAACTTTTATAAACCGGACCTTCAATTTATCAACTGCAGTTAATATTTTCGTGGATTTTTTAGTATTACATTTACTTTATTATTTTCTTCCATGCTGCTCTAGGAGAAAGAAAAACGTAGAATGTGCCAGCTGCTTCTCTTCCCGCACAGATCGTAAAAGCCGATCGAGGGATTGGGCTAACATCTGAGTAATCATGTCAATAGGCGATGCGGCTAGCAACCCGTCACTATTTGATTCCGTTTTCCATCTACACGCCCTCCAATATGCTAAATGTGGCCATAAGTTCTTATAGACCCAGGTGCTGTCTACCCCGCAAGGGAAAAAGACGTGACACTATGTATGTATGGTTATTATTTCTTAATAATATTGTATATTTTGGATATCTACATCACGAACGTTGTTTATTGGCTCGATTCATTGTAAATATCGTGTGCCATTGTGTTTCTCGTAAGATAAATGTAGTATCGATCTGCAAGCAAAGAAAGTAGAAGACAAAATATGGACCTACATACGTTCATAATTCTTCCCTGACATAGGTAATGTGACAGTGAGGTCAGTGAAAAACTATTGTTCTGAGGTGAAAAAAGATAAGGAAAATTCGCAATAAAATTTTCTTTAATGACAGTACAATGACTAAAATATCATATTATACTGCAAAATGCAAAAGGACAGCGTTCAGACAGCCATTCAAAGGAAAATCCGTGACATTGTACAACGCGGCCTTCGCCATACACACATATACATAGTAAATACAATTATATTCCATTAGCCGAACACGAGCCAATTTCAACTTTAATGCATTGTCACAGAGTGTATATAGAATCAGAAACTTAAATTACTGTTGTAACATTAATTACTGTAGATATTCATGACTATCTATAGTATAATAGTGCTCAAATAAACGATAATGTAGAAGAATGCCTTTCAATCCTTCACTTTTTACTTATTAATTACATAATATAAAGAGACTGTAAGCGGTAATTCAAACAAATGTGAATAATTTCTTGTACCTACGCGTCTCAATGTAATGAATGAATCAGAGGCATATCAGAGGCTACAAAGAAAAATTTTTAACATGTGAAATAGGACGTGTTTAAGACATAAAAAGATTTTTATTGTTTTAAGACATATAAGGATATTTTGTAAATAAAAACATTAACAAATTTCTTATTTGAGCTTATTGATTTCGATCGAACGTAAGTATAGTGGGTCGTGTTCTTAGGATACCTACCTATTTAAAATTGGTAAGACATGTTTTAATGATACTCTGATGCCATCTATGGAGCTTTTATCTAGTTTCTGTTGTCTCTATATTGTGTGGTATAGGGCTGTGGGTTTGTATGTACGCAGGCCCACGCCGCCAGCACCCATATGTCCTCGTTGAAAAATGCACACGAACGTTATTGACTGTGTGCTAATTCGGAGTTTCCATATGGAAGATATATTACTTATATACTTACATAAATGGCTTAATGTTGTGGTCATTCACGGATTTTTCCAAAAAGGTTTTAACTACTAAAGATTATTTTGTCAAACGTTAATAAAAGGTTAAATGTAACTTTCGCTTACACTAAACATAATATTTTCTGTCTGCCTAGAGTCCTAGAGAGATACCGAAAAATATTTTTAAATTTTTCGATATGTAAATGATATTACTTAAAATGTAACTTCTTCAAAGATTATCTACTTCGAGTTAATCAGCTAAAAAAAGGTATCATAATAAGAGTTTAAACAATGAAAGTTACACACAGCACGAATGCTGAGTTGTTAAGAAGATTGGTATATCTATTAGTGCGTATTTTCCTGAATCGATAAATGGACCGTCCAAAAAATCTAGTTATGTCTTAAATTAGATTAAAATAGGAAAAGAGTGAACTCTCTCAATATGTACATACCTATTTTGAGTCATAAGTACCTATTAAACTACAGGTCAGGAAAACATTTTTGAATTCATAAGTCATAACTAACCACAAGCAAGGTTTTTGCCTTTTAATAATGATACTTATTTCATCTTAATTATTAAATCTTGGTTTTCAATAATTCAGACATAAACCACAAAGGGGCAAGAAGACACTTACCTTTTTAAAAGATTTTCCATTTTCACAAACTTTTCACCATTTCACTTTAGATAACGCGAAAGTCGTCCAAATCTGGTGACTGGTTCCATCGTCTGTAAACTGTTGTTCTTATCCTTATCATGACAGATCGGGGTCCTCAGGGCGTTATCGTGTCAATCATGCGACATGACACTTAACTGCGCGATATATCTGATCTCACGTCATGTGGAAATGTACTGATATAGGGAGCCCCAAAACGATTGATTTTCATGTTTTCACGAAAACATGGGACTTATTGCACTTTTCGAGGTTGGTAAAGAAATTAAACAAGAGGCTTCGACTTCTTGAGGCAAGTATAAATATGGAACTTAGGTGTGGAACTCAAATGAAAATGTAGTTTTGGAACCTTTTTGTATACGTGTACCTTTCTACAATATATAAAAATATCGTAAGTAAATAGAGCAAAATGTAATTAACTTACACTTATAACTGTATTGAAGGTAACTATAGGTAGGTACACAAGTACAAGGTATAGGACTGCGACTATAGATAATATGACATACTGCGACCAAATTGTTAAATTAGATCTTGATATGAAACTACTAGACTTCGTCTAACAAATATCCCAACAAAACACAAACACAAATAATCTAAATATATATAAAAGGCAAACGTGACTGACTCATCTATCAACGCACAGCTGAAAATATTGAACGGATTTCGCTGAAACTTAGCATAGCAGGGTAAAATGTTGTACGTAATTTTTAGAGCTAGAAGCCTGAAACAGTGTTTTTAGGTAACGATTAGAAATAAACAATTACATATCTTAGGGTTTTAGAAAATTCTACGTGAAGAAGAAGGGTGAAGAAGGGCCCAAAAGTTTGTATAGATATTAGGTTAGTTAAACGTTTTTATTCGAAACTTCACAGTAGTACTCCCATCAATAAATGAGTAACCAAGTGTTTCAGGTGCTTTCAGAATTCAACTCCTGAAAGGTGGAAAAGGGGTAATAAATTCTAAAATCAACATGGGTATCGTTTTTATGGTTTATCGGGCCGCTGATTACGAAAACAACACTAATTCACAAAAATTGCACAAAAACATAAAACAAAATAGACAAGAAGATTTATACAAAAATTTTGCACACAATTACACATGAACAAAAAAATTATACTTAATTATGAATTAAAAAACATTGAATCAGGCAAAAGCTAATAGGTATATAATTTTTTAGTTCCAATCTATGTACGGAGTTTAAATCAGGAAAGTATATATCTATATGTTTATATCAATGAGGAAGATTTAAAAGGTATAAATATAACGGAGTTAAATTATTGGCATTTAGTAAATATATTACAGTACAATATATTGGTCTATAATGAGAATAGCTTAAAATAAAGTTGAAAAAAAAATTATAGTGAATTTATAAAGTGAGTACATTGATAATTTTAATAAAAATTAATTGGATAGATATATTCATTGGCCGACCAAATAGAATATAACAGTGAATGATATTGAAATGAATACAGGAAGTTAATAAAAACTAGGGGCCGACCGAAACGATATTCTGCAAAACCCGAACCATTGGTTTGATTTGAATCAATCTAATGAATAAATAACAATTAGGTACTATTATTACGTTTCCTTAAAATCCACCACATTTTTAACATTTCATATAGGTAAATCGTTATTTAAAATTAACGAAGTCCACACTATCATATAAAGTATCTAACGACGCACGTGTCGCGCGCGATTCAAATTTACCCGAATGCATGACTTTCAGCAAAGTTCGTGCGATTTAATACCGAAACCGGAATTATTGCCGAAACTTTATTTTTGCCGAAATTTGCTGAAACCGACACCGGTTGGAAATTCAACAAATGCACTCTAAACTAATGCTATGTAGTTCATATAAAAATAAAGCTCGAGTACTGACTGCGTTTCGTGCTTGTTCTTTCTGTCTTCCTATAATATTTCCTTTTTCATAGGATTTTTAATTTATCTGTATTTAGTTAGCTTCCTATATCGTTAAAATTCTTAGAATCTGAAAAATTCAACTAAAAATGAAATAAGAATTAAAACAAAAAGGACTCTCTGTGCCCCTCTTTGTATGACAGGAAATACGATCTGACTTCGAATGTACCTTCGAATCAAATGATATAGGTATTAAATAGAAGTGTATCAAATGAGATAGCTAATCGTATAAGACAAACCAATCATCATTATCAAATACCAATTTAACAGCCGCCTTCATCTTGCAATATCAACAATGGAAATGTGGTAACGCTTCCACTTAATTAGGTACACCTAAATTTGATGATATTCACTTATACACATACAACAATAGGTCTAGTTACCCTATATAGACGTAAATGTTAGTAATAGAGGCTAAATTGCTATAAAGCGTAGATAGCTGAATTAAATTCGTAGTTTAAGACTGAATCCTGATCAGCTGTGCTAATAGTTTCTAGCGATGAACAAACATCATCCACCGTATTCATAAAAAATACAACATAGGTACCTACTTATAAAAGAGCTAAAATAAGTACTAAAATTTTTTTTGATTGTGATATCTTTATTCTGCCATCGTTATGACCTTTTAGGATACCTACTCAATCATTTCAAGCTCAAATATTGTATTGATCAATGATGAGAAATCTCGTTAGTCAAATCATCAGTTCAGGATGGTACCTCCCTTTTTCTGAGGATAAATATACTCCTTCCCCAAGAATACCTATATGAACAACGTTTAAAATAGATAGGTAACCTATGAATTCAACAAACTTAACCATAAAATGCGATCTCGAGAAAGATATTAAGATAATTCTGTTCAAACACGGAACCCTTCTGTGATTCTATGCAAAATGAATCTACTTATAGGTACCCATACCTTGTGATTAATATTTTTTTTCCATCGAATTCCTAACACAGGACTATTTAAGGAAATAATTCGTATAACAAGTCAGGACGAAAGCTTCAATCTGTTGACATTACTTTTCAATTTCTGTGACACCGTGACACCTTTACTTTTGAGGGCGGTCGAGAGGATTAGGAAACCTTACTTGGTAAACGGTTAGGTATTCGTTAATTATGTAGTGATGACGATAATATTCTTTGCAAACTGTCGCAATTACATACAAGACGGGTAATCTAAATAGCAGTCACCTGTTCCGACTACTCACTCTTCACTCACAAACAACCATGCAATACAGTAAACCAAACAATTCTCAGACTTATCACTCGGTGATAAGATTAAATTTACCGCGTGAGGTGATGTCCACTGTTGACACACCATGGACTTCATTAACAGGGCAAATGAAACGAGCTAACTTCCTTACGTCACAACATTAATAACACCGGCTTTTCAAGCACCTGTCTTTCAAATAGCGACAATTTTAATATATTGCCACAGGTGTAATATTCCGTAGATCATTTAAGTAATAAGCCCTCAATTTTCTAGAAAGTAGGTAGTCTCTGTTTATGATTTTGATTAGGTTTAGTTAACTACTAAGTAAGTGTAATATCAAAATAGTGTCCGAAGCGAATATAACAGCGGCAGGAAACGTTTTTATTTCAATTACCAACCATCGATAATTCTTCACACCATAAATATGCAACAACATCAACAAACGTTAAGTTTACGGAGTCGAATAAGTAGAATACTCACCGAAATCAACAAAAACTGTAAACCATACACTTGATAATTGCACTTTAACTTGTCCACTAACGAACTTTTATTTCACTCGGTTTTCTCGTGGGGAAAACTAATGAATTGTCGTGTGATTAGTGTTGATAGGAAGGTGAACGAGCGCACGCATCCAGCACGCTGCGCGGTCGAGACACTACTGAACTGAACTGCCTAAAGCAACTAGCACTGTCGGCGAGCAAGCGAGTGTCGAGTGTTGTGGTCGAGTGACTGTCTTCCACATCCACATCGCACACACCGTTGGTCCCCCGTGTTGGACGAATCCAGCCATACGAAACCGGCGCAGGAGACCTGACCGATTTGTTTCGGTTACCACACACATCACACGAGACAATACAAATCTGAATGAACCTCAATTTGATGAGGAATTATGAAAAAGTTTTATGCAACGAATGACAATGACGGACAATGTCATTTGAGCAATACAGTTAGTCTCAGGTTAGAGTTGAAGAGAGTTGAAGTTAATTAGTAAAAAATAAAATACAGCTCTATAGGTTATTACTAATAAAAGATGGATAAACAGAAATTGCCACCTGTGACTACAAAAACCGATGACAAAAACAAGAAAAAACAAACCCAAAAAAAATTGCCACCAGAATTCGATATTGTTACTCCTAGTTCATCGCACACCAAGTATTTTCGAAAGGAGAGATATGTAGATACATATGAGAGAATTAATACGGAGGAGTATTTGGGATTTTCGGAGTCTATATCTGGGTCTTCGGACACGTTTCGATGTGTACACGGGCCGGAAGGAAAAAAGTATTCGGCCAAAGCACAACTGAAGAGAAACCTTCAGAAAGAGTTGGATCCTATTCGTATAGGTAACCTATTTTGAACAGTTGATTTCGGATGAAGTAAACATAAATTGTTTTTAAATCGATTACGGATTCTTTTTGACTTCGATCCAAAAATCATTTCTTTTAACATTGTTTGGTTGGTGACCGTTGGTGACTACTTACCTGAGCTACTTACCTCTCAGATTTACCTACTTGACATGACTGAATATTAATGTACCTATACAATAGGTGCAACTTACCGTTATAAATAATTTAGATTGTTTGGATAATATGTTAACTTCAGCATTATTTGACTAGATCCGTGTTTTTAACCTACTTAAAAAAAAAGAAGGAGGTAATCAATTCGGTTGTATTTTATTTGTCTGTTACCGCATCACTCTGTTATGTATGAACCGAAGTTAGTTGTTTCAAATTTTTAAAATCATCAACATCATTCTTTGTAAACGGGTTAATCGTATTATTTTGTCGGAATTGCCAACTATAGTTTTGGACTCGTCGGGACCCGTCATGAGTGATACGTCATCAAGGTTTATTCCGTACTTATCCCAGGAATTCTCAACCCATGTATTTTTATAATTCATTTTTTCCTCAATCATCCTATTTCTACTCTCAACTTATCCCAAGCGATCTTTTTAATAAATAAATTATATTTTTTTTCTTCACTCATCCTATTTATATATTCTTTAGTCAGTTCAAATTATATTCTCTTTATTTCTTTCTTATTTCATTTCCTTAATCATCCTATTGCAAATTTTAACGAACTTCGTTGATGTTATCAATTCAGTCGGGGCAGATAAAACTGACCCTCTAACAATAGATTTTAAATTGTAGGGGGTCCCCGAATCATCATCTTCATCGCCTCAGCCACAAGAAGTCCACAGCTGGACATAGGCCTCCTCCAAAGATTTCCAATACGACCTCATAAGAAAGCTCAAGGAGCTTCGCGAGATTGAAACAGAAACGATTACAACACATTCGTAGAAGAACGTAGGTTATTGACATAGCTCAGCGAATTAGCTTTTTGAAGTGGCAGTGGGTGTAGAACAAATAGTTGCAAGCCGCATCATTCTATTATTATGATTTGTTAGGTACATATTTGACCATTTCTGCGGCCTGTTTCTTAAGTTCAATACCTATAATTTTGAACTGTATCTATAGATGACTACGCGTGTGCAGAACGCAAAGAAATAGTTTGTTGTTTTATATTAAAGAAATTTATTGGTATTAAAGAAAATAAACGAGAGAAAGTGAAAAAAAGAACGTTATTAAATTATGATGAAATTGAGGCTTTTGAGGCATTTATATTATTAAAGCACTTAAGTAGGTTAAGAGTTAAGTTTAGGCAGTAATAGTGGTATTATTAAGGCTGGATTAGTGAAACTTTATCATAAATCTTTAAAAATGCTTATGAATATAAGTTGTGTAAGAAGGGAAAAATTATGAGCGAATCTTTATCGGATCACCATCATCATATCATCATCATATCAGCCGCAAGAAGTCCACTGCTGGGCATAGGCCTCCCCCAATGATTTCTAAAATGACCGGTTGGAAGCGGCGTGCATCCAGCGTTTCCCTGCGACCTTGGTAAGGTCGTCCGACCACCTGGTAGGTGGGTGTCCGACGCTTCGCTTGCCGGTTCGTGGTCGCCATTCGAGAACCTTTTTGCCCCATCGGCCATCGGTTCTACGCGCTATGTGCCCCGCCCACTGCCACTTCAAAGAGCTAATCCGCTGAGCTATGTCGGTAACTTTCGTTCTTCTACGGATCTCCTCATTTCTGATTCGGTCTCGCAGAGAAACACCGAGCATAGCCCTCTCCATTGCTCTTTGAGCGACCTTGAGCCTTCTTATGAGACCCATAGTAAGGGACCACGTTTCTGAGCCGTAAGTCATCACTGGTAACACACATTGATTGAAGACTTTTGTCTTTAGGCACTGAGGTATCTTAGACGAAAAGACAGTGCGTAGCTTCCCGAACGCTGCCCAGCCGAGTCTGATTCGCCGAAAGACCTCATCCTTGAAGCTGGAACTGCCTGCCTGGATCAACTGTCCCAGGTAGACATATTGGTCTACAACTTCAAGGGTGGAGTTTCCAACATCGACCGGTAACGGCGCAACATGGACATTTGACAAGACCTTTGTTTTGTCCATATTCATTTTAAGGCCTACTTGCTGTGAAACTCCATTGAGGTCATTGAGCATGGTGCTTAAATCCTCCAGCGATTCCGCCATGACAACGATGTCATCGGCAAATCGAAGGTGAGTGATATACTCGCCATTGACGTTGATGCCAAATCCCTTCCATTCCAGGAGTTTGAAGGCATCTTCCAGAGCAGTGGTGAACAGTTTCGGAGAAATAACGTCTCCCTGTCTCACCCCTCTCTGCAGTGGAATAGCCCTCGTGCTCTGCTCCTGTACTCGGACTGACATAGTGGCATTCTTGTATAAACACTTCAACACTTCGATATACCGGTGGTCAATGCGGCACCGCTGGAGAGACTGAAGCACGGCCCATGTTTCGATCGAATCAAAGGCTTTCTCATAGTCCACAAACGCTAAGCATAGTGGCCGGTTATACTCTTTGGTCTTCTGTATAACCTGCCGCAGCGTATGGATGTGGTCTATGGTGCTGTAGCCTTTTTGGAAACCGGCTTGTTCGGATCACCATATTTAAACATAATAAATTAGATATAATCAAATGTTTATTTAAAAAAATATGGACAACTGACTTGAAATAAACTTTTAAAGAGAACATGAAAAGTTGCACTGCACACACTGGAAAATAACAATTTAATAAATCAATGTGTCATAGCTATAGCTAAATATTTTAACCATATCACAAAATTGAAAAGTATGTCAGACAAAAAATATATTCATCACCATTTCCTTTTTTTAGGACGAATATAAGTAATACATTCTAAAAAGGAATACAAAAATGGGATGAGAAAAGGAAAGGATGACTAAGGAACGAAAATTTGGGATGAGTGATGAGAATACATGAGATGAATACAGAATAACTTGTTATCAAAATATAATATACTAGCTTTCGCCCGCGGCTCCGCCCGCGTTAGTGTCGATCCCTCGGGAATAGTACTTTTTCCCGGAATAAAAGGTAGCCTATGTCCTTCTCCGTACTCCAGAGAACTTGTATGCAAAATTTTATGATGATCGGTTCAGTAGTTACGGCGTGAAAGCGTAACAGACAAACAAACAAACTTACTTTCGCATTTATAATATTAGTAAGGATAAGGATTTATCTATAGTTTCAGTGATATAATTCATCAACATAGGTTGAGTACTTAGTTTGAATCATACTTTCGCCCTTGACCACTACTAAGCAATCAACGCCACGAATGGTTCTCAGTAAAATAATTCAAATTGTCGATCACTTTATGGTTCGTGTCCAAAGATAATAAACTTGAGTAGCCCAGTAAGCCATAAGAAAGTGCGGCATAACGATTGTCCTTCTATCGAATCGCTGGAGTGACCGCGCTTTCCCTTGCCCACATACCCCGTGCACAATATACAAAGTAGGAAAGGATAAGTTGAAAGTGAGCTAATGTAGCTTACATTAATAACAACGAACAACTGGCAGAAAAATTGAAAAGCTGATAATTTATCGATTCCAGAGTAATTCTGTCTGTCCGTCTGTCACCAGGCTGTTTATATTGTTTATTGTGATAAAAATGATTAAAATACCAATTACAATTATCACACTCATGCTGTATCTCATGAACCGTGATAGTTAGACGGTTGAAAAAAAAAAGCTTTTCGAATTTATGAGCATTTTATACTTAACCCCTTTTAGCCAGATGTTTTACTGCCCCTAAGTTGATATACTCGAAGTTTACTTAATTTTCACGTAGGATCAGTGTCAATCTGTGCTGGCAACTTCTGTGACCAACGTAGCACTGACTGAGGTGTCAGTGCCACCTGTTGTAGTACACATCTACTCAACACTCGTGAGTTATACCAGTTAAATCCTTATCCTTATCCTTACTAATATTATAAATGCGAAAGTGAGGTTGTTTATTTGTTTGTTTGTTACGCTTTCACGCCGTAACTACTGAACCGATCATCATGAAATTTTGCATACAAGTTCTCTGGAGTACGAAGGAGGACATAGGCTACCTTTTATTCCGGGAAAAAAGTACTATTCCCGACGGATCGAATTTAACGCGGGCGGAGCCGCGGGCGAAAGCTAGTACTTTGATATTTTATTTTATTGTGTACTACAACATTATTTATTTTTCATCCAATTCGTATCTAAATTGTGTCCTGATTTCGTAGATAAGAAATGGACTGAAGAATGCCCGCCAGCGTTCAAGTGGGAGATGGCTCGGACCCTAGAGTTTCTGGTGTCGGACCCGGTGGTGCATAAGCAGTATGACCGGCTCAAGTTTCACTTGGCCGACTTTGCGGAGACGGCTAAAGATGGATATGTATCCTTTTAATTTGTACCAATACTTCCTGAATGCTATTATATGCAGAGGGGAATTGTTTTTTTAAACTGCGCTAATCGATAAAAATGGTTATAGTGTTGTTTGTGAAATTTTGTTATTTTATTGCATAAAGTGGAATTATAGTTAGGAAATAATCGATAATCATCATCATCATTTCGTGTAGGTGACACGGTCAATCGACCATGCACACCCTGGTGTCAAGAGTTGTTTGGAACCGCCTCTCGTACTCTTACGTGGTTCCTACCAGATGGCAGCCGGGACCAATGGCTTAACTTGCCTTCCGAAGCACACGGAATCATCTTTATTATCAGACAATCAGGTGATTCAAGCCTGTAATGTCCTAACCGAACTGGAAACAACTAAACAAAGCATGCTTCCCGTGGGAATGGAACCCACGACCCCCGGGTCTACAGACAATCGCCTTAACCACTGGACCACGGAGGGAGGATAATTAATAATGCTTTTTATTCTGTAGTATATGAATATTTATGTTGAATATAGCACGTAACGACCTCTGTGTATAGTTGCAGCGCAACTCAGTCTATATGAAACGTCGTGAAAAGGTCAAGTCAAGATGGTAATGCGATCCTTCTTATCGTTCTTGAGATATGCATGTACAGACATGCCTACTAATATACAAATAAGCCTACACTAATGATGGCACACGTATTTAATAGCTGGTATAGACTTCATTATACAAAAACTGTGCAATTCTGAAAATATAGTCGAATTGATACTCTCCTATTTTTGAAGGTTAAAAACTCGACAGGAAAAAAATTTAGATCTGATTTATAGTAACGCATCAAAAGATAATTTTATTTTGCAAACAAAAATCTACACTGCTAATTCAATGATAAAGCGCCTATTATACCTTCCTGAATCTAGGATCCGGAATTCAGCATCCGATAAGGACAAGAAATTCAGTCGTCAGAGCTCCTGATTACACCGTTCGGAACGTGTCCTGAACGGAGACTGCGCGTCCTGAGAGAGCCATCCGTTGGCCATCCTGAATGCGTGAGAGGGACGCCGCTATACGTGCGACGCGATTGGAGATATTATCGTATCGTTTCTAACGTATAGCGGCGTCCCTCTCATGCGGCGATCCTGAATTCCGGATGGTTTCACTTTATGCTTCCGTTATGCTTCCGATAAGGACGTCGGAAGCCATTCTGTCCTGACAACGGATCGGCGATTAAACTGTCCGTTGACTATCCGTTGACTGAATTCCGGATCCTGAATTCTGGATGGTCTAATTGGCGCTTAAACCTTGCGACATATGGATGTAAATAAAATTACTTACATACCATCAGGTGAGATGGGAGTCAAATGCCTAATTCAATATTTAGTAAAAAAAAAAAATGTAAGTTGGTAGTTTTTTTTATGTTTGTTTGTGTCGGGGCTGTTTAAGCTTTTTAGGCTTCCGAAAGGGTAAAAACGGGACCCTATTAATATCGCTCCGCGGTCCGTCTGTCTGCTATCTGTCTGTCTGTCTGTCCGCTTTCACCAGGCTGTATCTCATGAATTGTAATAGACAGTTGAAATTTTCACAGATGATGTATTTCTGTTGACGCTATAATAACTAATAAGTACTAAAAAATAGAATAAAATAAATATTTAAGGGGCTCCCATACAATAGACATGATTTTTTGCCGTTTTTATAGATAACGATACGAAACCATACGCGCGCGAGTCCGACTCGCACTTGGCCGGTTTTTTAATTGAAGTATATCTAATGGAAAGTGAGTTTGTTTGTTTGTTCGTAACTCTTTCACACCTTAACTACTGAAGGAATTTCGATGAAATTTGGTTTAGAGGTATATCGTTTAAGACCCAGGGAAGGACATAGGGTACCTTTTCATACCGAAATAGATAGTGTTCCCAAGGAATCAATACAATTACACGAGCGAAGCCGCAGGCAAAAGCTAATCCTTACTTAATATTATAAATGCGAAAGTGAGTTTGTTTGTCTGTTTGTTACGCTTTCACGCAGTAACTATTGAATATATCATCATGAAAATTTTTATACAAGTTCTCTGGAGTACGGAGAAGGACATAGGCCACGTTTTATGCCGGGAAAAAGTACTATTCCCGAGGGATCGACATTGACGCGGGTGGAGCCGCAGGCGAAAGCTAGTAATTGTATAAAAATGTTATTCACACCTGACATGTTAATATTTATTTCTATAGTAATTCTGTAACATATTGTAACACATTTTCCTATTAATAAAACAGAAAATCCACATTCTGGATAGTTTATGCACAGTTCTGGACTTTTTGGTGGAGATGCAGAGCAAAAACCCTGATCTCCGGGCGAGCCTGATATCATTGATGAACAATGTAGAAAAGCCCATCTTGCTGAATGCCGCGTCTGACGTAATCACGCACTTTGACCAGCTCAGGAATTATCTAGGCTTTCTGGGTGAGCACTTTATTGGCTCTAAACTACCTAAGTGAAAATGTACGCCGCCAAAAGTCCGAAATTTTGAACTAAGATCTTTTTCGCAGGTCCTTTTAAAAGTAACGTACCTAATATCAACCCAACCAACTCTCCTTGGCAATTACTGTTCACTCTCTATGGACAATGGACATACATCGCATCAGTCCACTCAACGCGGGACGCCTTGTGTTTTACCTCTTTTAATAGTCGTACGTTGACAGATATTATCATCAAATGCTTTACTGCTGTTTCTCAAATGTAGGTACAGGATGAATGACAGCGACAATGTATGAAAGATAATTAGGAACCATGCCACGTTTTAGCCCTTATATAACCTGTGACGATTTTTTTATGACAAAGCACGGAAAACGAGCAAGCTTATCTTAATGGTAAGTAATCACCGCTGCCCATGGACAATTGCATCACAGGGTGTGGCAAAAGCGTTGCCGGCCTTTCAAGAAAACAGACTCGTTTTATGAAGGTTCCAATATCGTTCGATCGATTCGGGAATACCGCCGCAGGAAGTTTATTCCAGTACGGTTGGCAGGAAGTTTCTATCAAAAGGTACGGAGGCTGACTGCTAATTATCCAGGTGGTAGGGATGAAATTTTAATTTGTCGGATGCTACGATAGACGTGAAATTTCGTGGCAGGTATTAGGTCTTTATATTAATTAGGTCGAACAATTCCTTGGTCCATTCCCCACGATATAGGTATATGTGCGATAAAGAATGCACAAGGATGCGACAACCCTACGCAAAGCCAGAGGATCGAGATATATTTGTCCGTGGAAAGTGAAATGTCATAGCCCTTGGGTAGAAGCTGGAAGGCAGGCAATTACCTATGAAGGTTCTCCTTGATGGCTGTACATGTAGGTGTTGTAGGTACATAAAGTAAGTTTAAACTTTCTACCAGCATTCGCTAGGTCAGAAGTCTAATTTTATAGTCATATAATTATAAGTAAGGTGTCTGTTACCGGTACCGCACCGCATGCTAACGATGGTCGGATGCCCGGCCTCAGGTCGTGTTACCACCTTGCACCTTTTATACAATAGGAATAGGGGCTACATTGCAAAGAATTTGTTTAGTTAATTGTAGTGTCTATACTTGTAATATTGAGGACGTGGCGTGAGACGTGGCGAGCCGGTGGCACTCGAGGGATTTTACTCCTATTATAGTGTGGTTACGGCCTATAAGGCTGCAGACGTGTATGAGTACAGGCCAATGTGGGACACTTATCATTGGAAAGTAATGCACTTGGTAACCTTCTTGGTGGTCTGGTCAGAGTGCATATAAAGAACGCGTTTTTGTAGCTTAATGTATAATGCAGGAACGGAAACCTTCTAGTGCGAAAATCGACCTCTTACCAGTGAAGAGAGCAGCCGAACTGTTACCACTTAGTCAGATAAACAAGACGCTCTGGGTAAATTTTCACCGCCTACAAATACTAACACTTCATATTGACAGGTATTTCTACAGCAATCCCAACAATAATCCTCTTTGGGTAAAAGAGGATTTTTGTTGGGTAGGCGGTCGGCTCTGAAACTTTTGCCAAATACTATTAGCTTATGGTGCTATTAAAATAATAGCGAAGCCTCGACTCCGACGCACTACAGCTGATGATGCAATAGAGAAATCGTCCACGTAAGAATCAAGGGTATATAGGTATTAATTGATGTCCACTCTTACAGGCTACCTCCTCATGCGGATGGAAGACGACGAGCTTTTCTCACTCGTGTCCAAAGGCATCCTGTACCAGCTGTCGGCTCCCGACCCGGTTCGCGGCCACGGCGCGGCGCAGCTTCGGCACGCGCTGACCGCCGGTGCGCCGGTGTTGCAGCAGACGCTCGTCAGGATGCTGGCGGTGGCCAGCTCGACTAGATTCCCAACTTTCCTGCAGCTGTGCTTGCTGCTAGCTTGCGACAATGCTGATACTTGTAAGACTTCTTTAGATGATTACTCCTGATATTGAGTTCTATACAAAGATATGATGCTGCAGTCCAGGCCTACAGGTTGAACCTGGATGCCTGGAGCATTCCTAGTGCTATGTTGCGACAAAGCAGATACTTGTGAGAGTTCTATAGAACTTATTTTGCAGCTCTACCTGCTAGTGGTTTACGACAATGCTTTATTCGTAAGATTTCTTGACTACTCTAGATGTATATCCCAATAATTGGGTTCTTGCCAAAGATATCGTGCTGCTAGACACCAGACCTCCAGGTTTGAAGCGTTCTTGATGCAGCTATGTTACGACAAAACTGATACATGTGAGATTTCAATAGAACTTAAAATATTCGCAAGTTTTCTGTCTAGCCATAGATTTAATAAATACATTCGTAGGTACCTACTGCTGATACCTTTCTGAAGCTCGGTCTGCTGCTAGTTTGCGTCAAACTTGGTTCTTTAGGTCTTTAAATAAATAATTCCGAAGGTTCAAGCCAAAGATGGTGATGCTGCAGACCCTGTCCCACGACAGTCAGATCATCCATAAAGGTTAATGCGGTCCTGTATACATTTGTTTGTTGGGGCCTCATATTAAGTTGTGGCCCAGTGTGACGCGCTTTCTCTTATTCTTTTGCCTTTCCGTGGTTTTTCCCATTTCCGTCCACAGCTGCGATGGGGTCTGCTATTAGATTTAATTTAGCGAATGTATTTTACGCTCTACCTAAGGCCAACACTCCTAGGCCTAGGGTAGCTCTAAAACCACAAATACCTGTGAAAATATGGTAAATATTTCTCGCTCCGGGTCCGGAATCGAAACTAGTGCCCCCTTAAACGCATCATTAAAAAAAAACAGATCAGGAATTCGATATGGAATGAGTTAGTATTATGCTTTTGCGTGATGAGTTAAATGTATATGAAGGCTATCTGAAACTATTACAAACAAACCAACTACAACAGTGATGTATGTATAAGTACCTACTTAGTTATGATTATTTTAATACGACACAAACAGTACATCGAAACAAGAATACATTAGTCTCGTGATGACATAAATTGTGAAGCAACAATGGCGTCTTCAATCACTTCAATGTCACTGCTCGTGACACCGCAAGTACGAAATATGTAACATCGACCAGCTGATAATAATAAAACGTAAAAAATGGATCAAATATATTAATACACGAGCTGTTTCTCGCAACTTTGTTACCCGGACACCAATTCCCGAAGCTTCTCCAGTGAGCATGCAACCGGGAACACGCTTAGATGACAGAGATATCAATCCATTTCGTAGCGCTCGCTCGATAATTATGATTAAAATTATTAAAGATATAAAATTTATTGGTGAAAACAATTTGAAATCGGTTGAGTAGTGACGAGCCCTGTGGCCTAATAGTCATCATGCCAGGCTGCCACACTGGAACTCCCGGGACCGGTCCCCGGTCAGGTCACGATGGAAAAAAATCTTATTCTGATTGGCCTGGAATTATAACAAATACATATATAGATAAACATACAAGATATGTTTATGTATTTGTTATAAGTCTGCCTGGCTCACAGTGGTTTGCAATACGGCCTTCCGAACCTATACTAAAGTCCCAAAACGATCGCTTTATCATTGGTACACGCATACATATCATCACGTCTTTTTCCCTTGCCCAGTTCTATAAGACCTTAAGGCTACGTTTAGCATGTTGGTGGGAAACTGATGCTTCCTCAGATTTTGGTTAATGATAACGATAATTGTTTACGTTAAGTATTAAAAAGTAAAGTTATCCTTGGTTTTACGTCCCCTCGATTGATTATTATCAAAAATATAATTTTATACTATTTTACAGGTATAGAAATGATGAAGGAAAACATCGTGGAGAATATATTTTGCCGCTTCAACCCTTACTTTCCGCAGCAAGATCTGCCTGCTCATGATATCAATCCGATGGACCCTCAAGATGTCAACATCAAATTAGGTAAGTTAAGAAAACTTTGGTCGGTAGGATATACACATAAAGGAATTGAAGATAAAAAGGTACACATTAAAGGATATTTGCCATTGGGTCTCCAAAGTCTTGACAATTGTTAAACTACCACTAGTCGATCAACTTGTGCATTAATGTCACGGGCGTGTCATCGACTACCCCGACCTCTATATTGTGTAATTGTAAAAGAGAAGAACCATTACAGGACAGTATTATGCTAAATGATTGGGGAAATTGAATAGGGGATCGTACAAGGTACGGAAAACCGAGATCAAATATTTAATCCGCCTTTTATATTAAAAAAATAATCGACCCGTATTTTTTTTTGGCTTCGTCGAAATAACATAACAGTACTTAAATATAGCGCATAAAGTTCAGGAGTGGGGGCTAAATACGTCACATGTTAGTATAAAACGTACCCACGTATGACGTCATGCGATATTTTAAACCAATGTGGCTTCGTGAGTTTTTAAATAAGAATAAAAGGAAAAAATACATATCAAATATTTTTGAATAATCTAGGTATAAGACGAACATAATTTTTTTTTAGTCCGATCCCCTTCTATGATTTTTTTTCTTATTCTTCTTCATTTATGAAAAAACGGCCCCACTTGACAAAGATAAAGCTCTATTTCATCACGACATTGCACCTGCTTACTCGTAACTCATATCATGCCGCCCGTGGCAAAATTTGTGGAATTAGGCTAGAATCACACCCGCATCCACCCTATTCTCATAACAAAAACACAAGGCATTAGAAAAATACATACTAGTATCTATTTTAGTTTCCAAATATAAAAAAATTCCTAGCGGTAAGAAATTCAAAACAAACGAAGAGGTAAATACCGAAACAGGCAAATTTTACAGAGTTCGAGAAAACCTATTTTTTAGAACATCGATGGATTTATCGCACCCGTGCGAAGCCGGGGTAGTTCGCTAGTTAATATTATAAATGTGAAAGTGATATCCTTACTACTGAACCGATCATAATGTAATTTTAAATTACACGTTGTCTGGGATACGGAGAAGGACAAAAGTACCTTTCAAGAAAGTATTGTTCCCGAGGGAACGACATTAACGAGAGCGGAAACGCGGGTGAAAACTAGAACGTTAATAACTGGTCATCACCCTTGCCGGAGCTACTCGGCCCGTCAATGTGAAAAACGTCTACGAAGGACCAAGACTGGATTTAGCGATATGCGTTTTTGGGTGAATTACTTAATAATATAGGGTCATCTGAAGTTAGATGCCGGTTTGGATGAGATGATTTGAACACCGGAATCGTGGGCAGGAAATCAATTTATATAAAATGCGTCGATTTAAAGTAGAACCCTGGCCAGGTAGGTGAATGCTGCTAGTTGAGGAGGAAAGGCTTGCCAACACACAATCAATTCCCAAAAACACCACCCTTCCGACTTCAAGACGATATTGTTAGGACGACTATGTTAGATGGTCTGACAGTTTGTTTTTTCATTGATATGACTTGCCCAGCAGTGGGACAATATAGGTAAGATAAAAAAAAATGACTTGCGTTCGTGTTTTAAATGACTGAACACTAGTTAATAAACAATATCGAGATTCTCATAGAGTACAAATGATGGGCCGGCTGAATACTTGGCTTCGGACAGGGTGTTATCAGTCATTAGTGAGAGTAGACGCGCTCGCAGAGTGTTTAGGTTTAGATTAGATAATCTCTCCTTACCTTCTCCTTACTTTGAGGAAGTTACGACACACTGTCGTAATGAAAGTAGTTATAATTTAATAGCCACCTAGTGGAGTTTGACTCACAAATACTCACGATTAATTATAATTTACCATGTTTTCCTTACAGAAGCGTGATAAATGTCATATGAAGCAACTAAATTAGGTACAACATAGTTTTTAGGGTTCCGTACCCAAAGGGTAAAAACGGTACCCTATTAATATCGCTCCGCTGTCCGTCTGTCTGTCTGTCTGTCCGTCTGTCACTAGGCTGTATCTCATGAACCGTGATATTTATACAATTGAAATTTTCACAAATGATGTATTTCTGTTGCCGGTATAACAATAAATACTAAAAAATAGAATAAAATAAATATTACAGGGGGCTTCCATACAACAAACGTGATTTTTTTGCTTGTTTTTGCTCGATGTTGATAATGGCAACAGGTAGACGCTTGAAATATTCACAAAATATTTAATTATATATTCACTTTTAAAAATAAATAATTAAATAAAAATAAAATAAATATTAAAGGGGGCATACCATACAACAGATTTTTTTGCCGTTTTTATAGATAAGGTACGGAACCCTTCGAGCGCGACTCCGACTCGCACTTGACAGGTTTTTTAATAAACTTTCGAGCTTCGAACACTTAATTATGTTTATAAACGAGACTTAGCACAAACCTTACCCCCTTGTTTCCAACCCTTTTCTTACTTAAACGTCGGAAACAAATAATAAAAAGGTTCGTGCTAAGTCCCGTTTAGGAAGATAATTAAAGTACTTACAAAACACTAACATCTTTTGGGTAACAGAATACCTGCTAGTCGTAAAAATTTAATTTATAGGTGACAGTAGCGTGAACCTGCCGACCACGTTGTCTTTGCTGCTGGTGCTCGTGAAGACTACGATCAAATTTCTGGAGGAGAACCCAAAGTACCGGCAGTTTCTACCGTGCCCAGATTCATATAGCCAACGGTATGCAACATTTCCTAATACGTCTTTGGCCTTCCTACCTTATATGAGCTTTTTTCAGGCCGCATCGTCACCACCGGTGCATTGGAACCCGGGGTCCGAAATAAGAAGTTTTCACGACGGCCGCCATCCTGATGCCATCTCTCCCAGAACTGCACACAAATAAAGCCCCTCGCAGACTAGCTTGTTATCTACTGCGCTATAGAGGCCGTCAATGTCTTTTGGGCGGCAATAAAATAGACGATTTGTGACAATTTCAGGTCTCTACCTAATATTTTTATACTGAAAAAAAAACAGGCTTCTGACAGACGATCGGACTTATGGACATTACTGGTGGCTTAGTGATAGACCTACGTTGGCACCCGTCGGGTGTGGAATCCTACAATATATTTGGTTTGGGATTTTGTGCTTTATAACGAACGATGAAAGAGTTCTTTTTTCCTCCCCAAGCTGGCTATTTCACCCATCTATATAGTAAGTGTTTTCCTTAGATTTCACCTTAATCAAACTATAGACACGCAGTCTACGAGGAGGATAGAAGCATCAGTGCTCACGATCACTTTAGCAAAGTACAGCACTGTTTGGGATAATAAAAATGTAAGTAACCCTAAAGTAGGGTGATGAATAGGTACGTACGGAAGGAAACGGCGGATTTTTCCGGCCCTACGGAATCCCCCTACTCTGCCTGTTTCCCCCTGGAGGAACCGCAGGCCTGCCTACAGCTACGAACTGATGAAAAAATGGAGAATTCTTGTACCGCCATCATTTTATATTGGACTTACTTTGCAGTTTCAAGTGTGATGCGTTCTTTTTAGGGTTCCATACCCAAAAGTTAAAAACGGGAGGTATTTTTGGCATCTTCCTTTCCAGGTTCTGTCAAATTTGTTTTTAAATTAAATATAACCTACTGAGGCGTAAAAAGACAATTAAGATTTTTATGTATTTTTTTCCCTTTATACAGGAAAGGCATAGGAATCTAGCCAATTCAGCCAAACGTTTTGTTCTTTTAGTCTATTGTCACAGTAAAAAAATAAATAGAATATCACAATGAAGAACAATATTGTCTATGTAATAAAATAATTTGTTTAAAAGATTAGTTATACAAATTATTTTTTACATAGACAATATTGTTCTTCATTGGGATATTCTTTTAATTTTTTAATTTTATTCTTGTAAGAACAAGAGAGTTTACATTGGGTGTGTGTGGTTTGTCCCTATACATGTATTCATGCGTACTTATACTATACATCAAGGTCCCCATACAAAACACGTGGTTGTCGTAGTTGATTATTGTACGGTAGTACGAAAGCCTTAGTGTGTGTGTAAATCTGAATTCCACTTGGCCAGTTTATTTTCTATTTGCGCCCCCCACTCGATAGCTATGGGCTTAGTTTGTGATGTTTACATCACATAAAATATTACATATATTATTAAACATCTTTACGCTTTCAGATGTTTCATATGGGCATATAGATATGAATGCCGAGCAAGGGAGCACAGCCACGAAAGAATAACCTTGACCATCATCACCACAGTGTTGCTGAAGTGTTTCGGTGATCGTTTGCTGATGTTCTCTACCAGCTTGATGCCTGGTAAGTAGCCTTTACGTCATACGAAGACTTTATCAATGCAAACATTATGCTAATGTTGTAGAGCTCCTACTCGCCCACAGTCACGCTACATGTGGCTTTTCATTAGGGTTTCGTACCCAAAGGGTAAAAACGAGACCCTATTAATATCGCTCCGCTGTCCGTCTGTCTGTCTGTGACCAGGCTGTATCTCATGAACCGTGATAGTTAGACAGCAAAAATGTTCACAGGTGATGTATTTCTGTTGCCGCTATAACAACAAAGACTAAAGAATAGAATAAAATAAATATTTAAGGGAGCTCTCATACAAAAAACGTGTTTTTTTTGCTTGTTTTTGCTCGATGTTGATAATGGCAACAGGTAGACGATTGAAATATTCACAGATATTTAGTTATAGGTATATTCACTTTAAAAATAAATAATTAAATAAAAATAAAATTAATTTTATAGGGGGCATCCCTTACAATAGACATGATTATTTTCAGAAAAAAAAAAATATAAACATCGTCAATTTAGTTTCAGTATCATATATTCAGTATAGAGTTTGTAAACATGATATCTCTGAAAACAAAGTAATTTACTCCATTAAAATTGTGCTAGATATGTAAAGTTGTGTTGAATATTATTTTTCGTTGATACTTCTTGAAGTTCTACATATACTATACTAGACCACCCACTTTGGCTATATTATAAAAAGATCTAATATGTTCCTCATCATTAACGTAACTATTCATAATTCAATGTAGGTATTTACAGTCTTCTTCTTCTTTTCGAGTCGAAATCGTTCCATTTGATTAAATTTCTTTTGACCAGAATTTGGCTACGTTGATTGCGTTATCATTAACCTCATTGATGTCCTTTACCGTGAAAGTAGTGGGCAGTTAGGGCACAACAGAAGGTGACACATGGGCTGACTGGCACAGCAGTCACACACATTGTTGGTAGAGAAACCCCACCTCACTCTGTTTTCCCAACTCCCAACACCAGCCTGGAGTCGGTTATGGGTCTACCAAACTGCCCAGGGAAGATCTTTTCCGGGCAGTACTTACAGTTAAAATATTGAGGAATAGTTGGTCTGAATAAAAATAATCAGTTCTTAATATAAATAAACTAAATTTCATTTTAGTTGCAGTACTCAATTAGTACAATGAGGTAAATACCTAAAGTCCTATCTGAGCGAAGTATTTACTCGTATTAGGTATTTATCTGTTACACGTATTATACTGTGAACGAACGTTTTGCTTAATCGGCGTACATAATGACTAACATATGATTCATCGTCTATTTCCTCACAACATCATAGTATCTCACGCCTTTTCCTCCCGCTTTTGTCTGCTATTACAATTTATATATCCGCTACTTACACAACTACCCAAAAAAAATATATTTTCAGGGCTTCAGGGTCCATATTAGTCAATAGGTGGAAACTACTATTTGGTTGAATTCCTATGATCTACTATTTCTTCTCAAAGCCTGAACAGTACCACAGCGGTGACACTCCCTGTACGTGTGACTTCGAGTTTCTGTGACCTTGAATCGCAACGTGTAGGCGCTAGTAGTCTAAGATCCGGCTGCAAAATCAGTACGTTCATCATGTGGTTCATCAATGAAGAAACATTAACATTGAGAAACACTTTTTGAATGATAAATCTTTAAAGTTAAGTAGATTTTTTTGTTTTGTACAAAAAAAGCAATTTCTCATTTTTAAAAATTATCAACACTCAAATTAACGTGATAAAATGGAAAATTAACTGAATCTGTCAAGGCATGCGCAATGGATTCGAAATCTCAAACAGCTGACAGTCGCCAATCTTGTCTGACAAGCAACGCTGCGCGCTCACTCTCTTTCACTTTATTTTTAAAATATAGCATGTTTAATCGTTGGCACCTCCTGTTTGCGGCCAATTTTTCAATGGCAACCTTATAACATCACACTCAGAAAAAAATAAGCTTCAATTTGATATAAAAAAGATCGATATACGTCATGAACGAATAATTATAACAAAATGGTACCTGTTTAGTCCTGGCTGCGAACAGGTTGCGGCCGAAAGGGCAACGGCAACCATAGTTTTTCAAAGTCTTTAAGTATACTGCTGTCTAATGGATAATATTTTATTGAACAATTAAGTGAATGAAATTTTATGCCAGTAATAAATTTTCATTATTTTAATTAAAAGTACTTGCGGGCACTTTTTGACTGGCACCTTGTTGAAAGTGTATTCTCCTATTCATGTAAATATGTAAGAAAAATAGTTTGATTAACCACACTATGAACGTACTGATTTTGCAGCCGGATCCTGTACTATAGGGATGACATCACGGAACAAGAAAAAGGAGGACGTAGGATTGATTGATATGACTTAATATTTTTAAAGTAAAATGAATATTAGTAATGAAATTATTTTTTTCTATGTAGTGTAGCAAATGATTGAGACTCATAATTTTTTATATGAAAAATGAAAATTACTAATGAAATTCATTGTTTCTATGTAGTGTACCAAATTATTGTTTGTTATTTTATTTTTCTTGTTTCGTGGTTGATACAGAACTGAAAAATAACGTTTGTTGTATGGGAACCCCCTTAAATATATATTTTATTCTATTTTTTAGTATTTTGTTATAGTGGTAACAGAAATACATCATCTGTGAAAATTTCAACTGTCTTACTATCACGGTTCATGAGATACAGCCTGGCGACAGACGGACAGACAAACAGACAGACGTCAGACAGACAGACATACAGACAGACAGACAGACAGACGGACAGCGGAGCGATATTAATAGGGTCCCGTTTTTACCCTTTGGATACGAAACCCTAAAAACAGTATAAATAGTAGTAAGACAACATCAGTTGGTATTATCTTAGGTATTCGGTACAAATGCTACTGAATTCTTTAGCAATTTATGTTACGCGCCAAACATCTCCGATAAGGTGCTAGTTATTAGTTGAAAATCCTGATGACATCTTACATTACGACGAGATAATCTGTTAAAGTGATAATATGAGTAAAAAGCTACTTAGGCTACTTAGAAGTAGGCAGCATAATAATGTAAAAAGACAAAGTGATTGAGGTGTTTACTTCGTGTAAAACGGACGGTACCACCTACCCCGTATCTATGACTAGGTCATCATCATTGTCGAGTAGGTGTCACGATCAATCGACCATGCACACCTTGGTGTCAGAGTTCTTCGGTACCACCTCTCGGCCTCCGACGTGGTTCCTTTTAACGACTACCAGATGGTAGCCGGGACCAACGGCTTAACGTGCCTTCCGAAGCACGAAATTATCTTTAGTATCAGACAATCAGGTGATTCAAGCCTGCAATACCCTAACCAACTGAAAACAACTAAACAAAGTACGCTTCCCGTGGGAATCGAACCCACGACCCCCGGGTCTACAGGCAACCGCCTTAACCACTGGACCACGGAGGCAGTTTGACTACTAGTTAATAGAAAATAAATATTAACTAGGTAGGTACTTACTTTTCAGGTTCGCTAGGCAATGAGAAGAAGCTTTTATCATTATTCTGTTTTTGATTATTGCCACAGCCATATACACAACAATAATTCTTAGCAGCGGACAAGATTATTGTTTAAAACGCTCAAATCACGCTTTCTATACTCACTTGCGTGCTGCAAGACGTGCGCGAGACGCAAACAACAAACGCTTCTAGCCCTCGAATAATCCACTTAGTGCTGGCTCGTTCACCGCCCCGCACGCCTCTCGATGCCCCCGCGCACATCCAGACACCCACACATTGCCGCAAGCGCTTTTACGTGCACACATGCTTGAGTGTCGTTTCTTTTCGTGTAGCGTATATATTCTTTGACAGTACTAAGCACGCATACTATACAACAGGTTTCCACCTCACAACATTTCTGCTGTGAGGTGTATATTCTGTATACCTTGTGGCGCAAGTGAAAGACTAAGAGCAGTCAGGATCTAAAATTACGATTTATACAAATGATAGGTGTTGTCGAGAAAATTTCATTGTTATTATTTTTCCCTTCAAAGCCGAATCGAAGGGTTATGATTTTTTTGTTATGTATATAACATGTTCCTCGTATCTCCAAAACTAACTTATCATACCTTCACATAATGGCATTCCGATCGTAAGATTAGTCTAGACCAGTGGTTCTTAACCTTTTTGTGGGCTTAATTGACAAACTTTCTGTATTGTCATTGACCACCACCTCTGTACAGTAAATTAACATATACATTTGTACATACAGATACACAAAATATAAAACTCGCCAAAAATAATAAGCTTTTTGAACAATTTAATTTTAAAGACATGATTTCAAAATGTTTTACAACATTAAAAGTAAAATAACAATTTAGTTAACAAATAGTATTTAATTACTTTTTAGAAATTAGCATTTTAATGCGGTTTTTGTGGTATAAAACTCTTTATTAATCGCATCCGCATTTAGGCGATGGTAGCCAGAAAATTCGTACTTGCTTGTGAACAGCTGTTTGCATAGATATGTAAATGAAGATAGAAAATTAGATTGAATGGCTTCGCGGACCACTGCGGGCTGGGTTAGATCTAGACCGTCCGCTGGTTAAGGCTATGTGACGTTTGTTTCAACAATTCTAAAATCGCGCCTTCTACACAGTACGCAAAGTCGCCAAGTAATAAAAATATTTTTGAAACATATTAGAGTGTATAATATGAAATGAAAGGTATGGTAGGTAATATACAGGATGAAATTGAATTCATTAGCAAACGTTTAAGGAGTGACTCAGACCACGAATTTGAACAACTTTCATTATGGGACCAACGGCGAAATTGCATAAGAAGTCAGCTGTTCCATAGATTTTGGCCAAGTAGATATTCCACTTTTATATGAAAGAGCAGATAATTTATTCACGATTTGGAAGTTGGTCCCATAATGGAAGTTGTTCAGATTCGTGGTCTGATCACTCTTTAAAAGTTTGCTAATAAATTAAATTTCACCCTGTATATTATTTAAATAAGTATAAAATATTATACCACTCTCCTGTAAAACTCCAAAATATGTCTAGAAATAGTAAATTTAGTTTTTAACTATGTTTTCATTTTCTCCTTAATTATTATTAGTATTATAAGTTAATAACTAAATATATTCGATAAGTTAATTAGTTTAATTATATTGTACCTTATTTAAAATAAATATCTCGTATTTAAAATTTTTCTCCTTGTTATTTCAATATACATGACGAATTTTTTATCAAAAATTTCACCGTGTATGTGAATTGAATTTTCTTCTCATAGATGTGCTGAGCCTATCCGTGCTCACCGAGGTGCCCTTACGCAACGACTGGACACGCACCGTCAACTTCAACACGCAGCAGGCAGACGTGCAGTTCAAGAAGCTGCTCATCCAACTCTCCGTCGAGTGCATCAAGACCTTCCCTTATAATAAATTTGTAAGTACGCCACTTCGGAAAATCAAGGTCCAAAAAGATTATGCCATTGCATCCTAATATTTTTTTATACAAGGGGTACTATTTTTGAAAGTATGAGCACTCATTTTCGAGCGATTTTTGTATGGAAAAATCGCTTGTGTACGAGCGGCATTATTTCAAAAAGCACTCAGGTCTTGTTCTCAGAACCCGATGTTATCGTTTATGAAGTAAGTGTTGTATTACATAAACCGCATACTGAAAATATTGCACTAGTCACTCGGTTACTTGATCAGTCGAAATTATTTTAATGTTTATGGAACAGAATAGATGTTGGCGACAAAATAATTGCCAACAGTACGAGGCACCGACTGTTGAGTTTGATGTCCTCCTGTATACACCATTTTACCTGATGCCGCTTAAGTCGATCCCACATATACACCATTACAATATATACACGTGTTATTAAGTCAGGGGTGTCATCCTTAACTTCAACCGCATGGCCGGTGGTTGGTAGCAGATATGCATGATTCCAAGCTGCTACTTGCTTTTTCGCCATTCATCCGAGTGGGTCGTTTCCAAATACTAATACCTTCATTCCAACAAATTCCTATCCTTCCTCAGCTTAAAGAGGCTTCCGGTGGGGTGCAGCGTCGGAAATACAAGAAGCCAAAGAGACTGCGCTCGCCAACCCGCCTGCCAAGCGTGGTAAGTAAGGTAATATCCTCCCATGGAACGTATCCTAGGGAGAGTCCTTTGTCCAGCAGAGGACTTCTTCCGGCAGTAATGACGATGGTGAATACGAATGACATACCGGCCAATATTTGTGGAATGCTTTGGTAGTTTTTGAAACAGAATTTTAGTTAACATCAAACAATGTTTAGATGATAGAATCCAGGCATTGGCTACTGGGTTTGATGTATCTACTGGACCCAGGGCTGTGCTACCTCCGTGCGCGGTGGTCGCAATCGTTGTTTGCTGAACTACGCAAGGCAGCCCTGCAAGCCTTGGTGTGCACGCTGCATCTAGCCAAACACAATTTGGTCAAAGATTATGGCTTGATTCGGAGGTGAGCCCAATGTTGATATAAAAATCGGAGTCGCGCACGAAAGGTTCCGTACCATTATCATTAGACGCTATATTTTTATAAACTTTCTTTAGTTTCACGTTTGTTGGAGGGGTGCCCCCCGTTATTTTTTTTATTGAATATATAACTAAATATTCTGTGAATATTTTAAACGTCTTCCTGTTGCCGTTATTAAGGTGATTTATTTACATGTATTTGCTCGATATTGATAACGGCAACAGATAGACACCTGAAATATTCACAGAATATTAAGTTATTTAATAACTTTAAAAATAAATAATTTAATGAATATTAAAGGGAGGCTCCCATACAACAGACGTGATTTTTTGCCGTTTTTATATATAACGATACGGAGCCCTTCGTGCGCGAGTCCGACTCGCACTCGGCCGATTTTTTATTATTTAATGTCTAACTGTAGCTACAATTATTATTAAACCAAACATTTCATATCATTATCAAATTGCATCAAAATCTTTCCGAAAGTTTTTGGGTGCAGGAATATCAAACAAAAGCATATCTACCTTTTTACATATTATAAGTAGTATATTCTGGGTCGGGTGAAGACCAGGTCAGATCGAAAAAGGAATAATAAAAAGAAATTTTCATCTCGTGACAGAATCATGTGGTACATCGAGTGGTATTCAGAGAGTCCTTATGAGCTGCCAGTGCTGTACTGGTGCATCAGGCTTCTGCAGGTTGCTATCTACCAGAAGGAAACGCCGGAGCGCTACTCTTCGATCCGGAATCTGTTTGAAACGCATGGAGTCATCATACTTATGCGTAAGTGATCATTTGTCCCTTTACGGACTGTCGGACTGTTATCATCTCACATGTGGCGTTAGACAGGGAGGTCTCACCTCACCTGATCTGTTCAACACCTACGTGAACGACCTGCTCGTGGAATTGAGCAGCACTCCGGTAGGGCTCAGGTTGGATGATAGATATGTCAACAACCTGAGCTACGCGGACGATATGGTGCTGCTTAGTCCCACGACCAGGGGGCTCCGTAAGCTTATAGCGATTTGCGAAAAGTACGCCATAGATCATAATATGATCTATAACTTTTCTTTTTTTCGTTTTATAATATTTGTTTATAAAGTAAAATATAAAAATACTAGCTTTCGCCCGCGGCTCCGCCCGCGTCAATGTGGATCCCTCGGGAATAGTACTTTTCCCGGGATAAAAGGTGGCCTATGTCCTTCTCCGTACTCCAGAAAACTTGTATGCAAATTTTCATGATGATCGGTTCAGTAGTTACGGCGTGAAAGTGTAACAAACAAACAAACAAACAAACAAACTCACTTTCGCATTTATAATATTAGTAAGGATAAGGATAAGGATGATACAAAACGTATTATTATTATTTACCTGCACAGAGGCCACCTACTCGTATTGGCCAAATTTATATAAACAAAAAACGAACAAGTGTGAGTCGGACTCGCGCATCATGGATTTCGTACCAATAACTAAACAGCATTAGCCGCTATATTGTACACTTATTTTTAGTTTGACGTTTTTTGTATGGGATCCCCCCTTAAATATTTATTTTACTCTGTTTTTAATATTTGTTGTTATAGCGGTAACAGAAATACTTCATGTGTAAAAAATTCAATTGTGTGGTTCGTGGTTCATGAGATACAGCTTGGTGAGATACAGACAGATGGGACAGTGGAGCCATATAAATAATCCCTTTTTTACCCTCTGAGGATAACGCCCGGTGAAGTAGCGAAAGCTCACTTGGAGCTAGCTACATAGTCAATACAAAAAATACCTCTAAGGGTAAGGAATCTCTTAAAGCAAGTGTCAAGGACTACGCCAATGCCTACTAAACGCCTGATGAATATGAAGAGCTATTTCACCATCTCAATTGTCTTGCTCGTATTTTTGTACCATATTATTATTTTGCTACCTACATGGTGACACTTGCATTTTTTCATTTGATCATACACACACGTACTGTACTAGTTTTCGAAATTTTAATTAAATCCAACGTTAAAACCTGAGTTTGAGTTTTTACTTAAATTCCATTGTGTCCACTACGAGACATAATTTTGGCGACCGTGACAGGACCGTTCTAAACGGTTGAATTAAAGGTCTGCCTTTGTTCGCGTTCAAAGTCCACGTACTACTAGATCCAGAATTCTTGTCCACGTAATCGAGGACCTGTGGAGACGTCTGCAGCCATCCCTGACATCGTGTACGAGGCGGCAATTGTGCGGAACGGCGGAGACGGGCCTTGGAGTTTGGAGAAATTACCAGAGTTTGCCGAGAACAAAGCCGGGCAGTGACGCAGCTAAAGCATCACCTCGCAGCATAGTTCACCAGATAAGTGCCTTGGTTATCCACTCTAATCTCCCTATCTATCATCTCTAACCCTATTTACCTACCAAAATCCCATAAAAACTGTGCAAAATAGCATTCAATTAGTACGGTACATGCCTACCTGCAGTACAAAATTCTAAGTGCAATTTTGAATAATTCTGTACAAATATTAATAAAAAACTATTTTTAAACAATCTACTAGATAAAACAAACGATAATTTACATATATAGTTATTGTCAAAACGTGATTTTCATTAATAAAATACTATTTTAGATTTCATTTTGTGGTACCTACTTATAATTCTGATTTTGGTTCTTTAAGCTATATTTTCAAGCTGTTAGCAAGCCTACGGTGCACAGCTGGCATTCTATTACATAAATATAGTAATTTCTTATATTTCGCACCAGTTTTTTACGTGTAATTCAGCCGAATTTGCCGACTATTCCAGGGTCGCTGTAAACGCCGCACTGCTGTCGGTTAGCTGCCTTTTAGCAGTCGTCAGCGAGCAGTTTTGGAGCCAGCTATTCAACCATCTGCCACCGTAGGAGGGACGTGAGCTTAAATTTATTTATATTTTGCAAAATTTAACGCTTTCATAAGCTTGAGTTGCCTTATAAATTGGTAACGTTTTTGTCTCGTCAACTAAGTACTTCTGCAATAAATAACTGTTTTTTACATACTAAATACAAACTTTAAAGTATGTCTGAGGCAAAAACGACCGGCTCTTGTGCTAAATTGAAAAATTTAAGGGTCCATACTACCTCACACTGCTTTGCAAGATTGACTGTTATATCAATAATAATTAAATACTCAAGTTGAAATAAAAATGCAGCAAAGTTCAGGACTAACTCTGGTAACTATATGACTCAAAAACACGATTGCGTAAAATTTTCTAGATAGAAAAAAATTGCAAAGTTGCCTCCAAATCACGTCTAATTTACTCTGTATATAGCATTATTCACCAAATACATTGAAATTAACCTTGAAACTTTTGATTATTATTGCATTACTATTGGAATTCTATAAATGAAAGCCCCGATTACAGACAGAAACATTTATTAATTAGCGTTTGATATAAACAAATTAGACATCCTAGTATCCCCACGCGCACAGTGAGAGAGGGCGGAAGACAGTACTCTTTTTTTTTGAGAGCGGAAGTTGTCATAATGACAGTTCTCCACAGATAATATAAAGTTTACATTCCAATACCCCCGCTCAAGATCAAGTCTAATTTTCATTAAGTCTTATATAATACAAAAAATAATAACTTGATATTGAACACATCTAAAATTCTTAACTTTATAATGGCAACATTACAATCGGCCATATTGACGTTAATAAAAAAAACTTTGACATTGACAGCCGACGTAGTCTATACTTGACACTGACAGATAACCTCTTACACTTCAAATCGAAATTGTACAAACAATAAACAATGGTTAGGAACATGTACCTATGTAAACACTAAATATTTCAAAATTGACAATAAACACAAAACAATTGTTTACATATTTTAGGATCTACGTTTCATATAAACCAAGTGTTTCACAGAAGTAGTTATGTTTTACTTGAGACAATGATTTGGTAAGTATATCAGCTCTATTTTCATTAGTACATATGTATTTCAATGTAATTAAACCTTTATTTACTATATCTTTAACAAAATGAACTTTAATATCGATATGTTTAGATCTTTTACTGTTTTCATAGCTTTCTATCATTTTAATTGTACTTTGATTGTCAATAAACAAAGAACAAGTTAAATCTTTATAACAATGTAAGTCCTTTAACACTTCTCTAATATAAATAATTTCGCTTACAGATAATGCTGCTGCAACATACTCCGATTCTGCTGTTGACAAGGAGACCGAATTCTGCTTCTTGGAACTCCAGCTGACCAAGTTGCCTCGATGGAATATTGCAACTCCACTGACACTATTTCGATCCATTTCTTCACTTCCCCAATCAGAATCTGAAAAGGCTAGTAAAGTATTATTATTTTCTCTTCTGTAAACTAATCCTTTTTGTTTTGTTTGTTTTAGGTATCTCAAGATTCTCTTCGCAGCTGTCCACAGGGTTGAGGTTGGACGATTCATGTATCTACTGAGAAATCCTGTTGCATAAGCTATATCAGGGCGACTTATTGTAGCCAGATACATGAGCGATCCTATGAGTTCTCTGTATGGGATATTATTCAGCACTTCTTCATCTTGATTTATTTTTAAGCTTACTTCCATAGGTGTATTGCATCCTTTACAGTCTTGCATTTGAAACTTTAATAAAATTTTCTCTATTATTTGTGTTTGTTTTATTTGCATACTATCTGTACTTCTGGTTATTTCCATTCCCAGGAATTTATTTATGTTTCCCATGTCCTTCGCTTGAAATTGTTCTTTTAGTTTCTGTATAATATTTTGACCATTTCCAATTATTAATATGTCGTCAACAAATATAAGTATATATACATTAGGTCCTGTATATAAGCAGAAATCACTTTGAGATTGTTTGAATCCATTTTTTGTTAGGAATTGGTTCAACTTTTCATTCCAACAACGTGGAGCTTCTTTCAGTCCATATAGAGCTTTTCTTAACTTTAAAACTTTTCCTTCTGCTTCATTCTGTATTCCTTCAGGGTACTTTATGTAAATGTCTGATTTTAATTCTCCATTCAAAAAAGCTGTAGGTATGTCAAGCTGTTTGACAGGTAATTCCTCCTGAACTGCTTTATTCAAAAATAATCTCACAGTTGTCATTCTTGCTACTGGAGCATATACATTCTGGGTAGTCTCTTTCTGAAATCCTTTAGCTACTAACCTAGCTTTCTTAGTGTTGTCAGCTTTCGTCCGAAATACCCATTTTGTGTCAATTGCTTTATGTCCTTTAGGTAAATCGCTTTCTTCCCATGTTTTTAATCTTTTATGCGCTTCTAGCTCTTTCTCTATAGCTTCTGTCCATCCTTCTTGTTCAATAGCTTCATTATAGGTAACAGGATCTTCCGATAATAGTGCATATGCTATATTTGACATATCATAATCATCATATCTTGCAGGTAACTTTATTTGTCTTCTTGATCTCTGTCCCTCAATAATTTCTTCTGTATTTTGTTCTGTTTCTTCAGTATTTTCTATCTCTGTCATGTCCGGTATTTCTTCCATAGATTTTGGAGGTTGGTTGCCTTCATCATTCATGATCTGATAGGTATTTTTCTCATTTCCCTCATATCTGTAGTTAGATTCATCAAAACGCACATCTCTCGACTCTATTATGTTATTTGTTTTTGGATCCCATAGCCTGTATCCTGAACCACAATACCCTATCATAATCATTGATTTTGCTCTGGGTTCTAGCTTGTTTGGCCTTGGCAAAATGGTACACCATGCTCTTGCACCAAAAACTCTTAATTTTTCCAAATTATTTTTGCCATACCATAATTTTGCTGGTGTGTTTCCTTTGAGAGCTTTTGTAGGTGATCTATTTATAGTATAGGCTGCACATCTTATGGCTTCTCCCCATAGGTATTTAGGTAAGTTTGTTTCTAAAAGCATTGCTCTCACTTTATCGGCCAATGTCCTATTCATGCGTTCACATACTGAAACTTGCTGAGGAGTGTATGCACATGAGGTTTCCTGTATTATGCCATGTTCTTCATAAAATAACTTTAGTTCCTGGTTTACAAATTCTGTTCCTCTGTCGGTTCGTATTCTCTGTACATTATTTCCATTATTCTTCATTACTCTTATATAATTCATTATGTAGTATTTTGCTTCATCTTTTGAGTGTAGTAAATGAACTTCAAGAAAGTGAGAATAGTCATCTATGATTGTTAAGTAGTATCTTTCTCCTTCATGAGTAATGGGAGTGACTGGTCCCCCTATGTCGCAATATATTAACTGGCCAATTTTCCTTGTTCTTGGTACAGGATTGTCATCAAACGGACATCTTGTGGCTTTGGCTTCCATGCAAATGCTACAGCGTACTTTAGATAATGGTAGACCAAGAATTTTCAATCCTCCATAATTTAGATGACCTAATCTTCTATGCCAAAGGCTATCATCTTCTGATATTAATGCATGTGTCTTTGTTTCACTGTTCAAACTTAGTTTCATTGTATATATCTTGCCATTACTTTGTCCTTGCAAATGTATGTTATTTTTACTTATAATAGCAGTTTCATTCTTAAATGTGACTTGTAGACCTTTCTCGTTGAGTTTTCGTACAGATAATAGATTGTGAGACAATTTTTCCAAGATAAGGCAATCTTCTATTGTTATTTCTAATCCTTCTTTCGACATTCCTTTCAATTTACCTTTAAGCGTTGCTCCTATAATATCTCCATTTGCTACTTTTATATTTATTTGAGAAATCTTCTGTATATCTGTCATATATTTCTGGAAGTTATGTGAAATCATATGATGTGATGCGCCTGAGTCGATAACAAGTTCTATTTCTTCTTTCGAGTAACCTTGTGTATTTTCTGCCGAGTTGGCCTGAGCTGCTACAAATGATATTCCCTTGTTGATGGTCTCCTCTTCTCCGACATTTGCAGCTGGCTTTCTAGTGTTGTTGCCTCTTCCTCGTGATCTGAAGCTCCCTCTACCTCTCTGGCGGAAATTTCTTTTTGGGCAATTTCGAGCAAAATGGTTAGGTTCTCCACAACTATAACATTTAATTTGGGTAGTGCTTTCAAAAACATATTCATTGCCTTTTTTGATAGGACCTTGATGAGACTTCTCTTTCATTTCAGCATCCAATAACTTACTTTTAATAAAATCTAGGCTTAGTTCAGTATTTGACATTTCAAGAGCTGTGACCAAGGGTTGGTAAGCTTGTTCGATGCTTAATAAAAATTGACATACTTTCTCTTTCTCGTCTATTACAATTCCGTGCTTGGCAATATCTTGAACTAGTTTGTCAAATTTGTTGATATGATCCTGAACATTTTGATTTTTGCTGCATTTCAAATTTATTAATTGTCTTTTCAGGCAAAGGCTGCTTACTGTGGATTTCCTTTGAAATGTGTTTTTCAGCTTTTGAATCATGTCGTATCCGGTTGGTGAATTTTTCACATAGTCTAAGTACCTATCTGGCAGTCCTTGGATGATTATATTTCGGGCCTTTGAGTCTTGTTTTGTCCACTCAACCTTTTTCGTGGCATCGTCGCTCTCGCACTTTTCTATCACGTGCCTTAATCCTTTTTCATCCAAGAGGATCTCGATCCGAAATAACCAATTTTCGAAATTTTCGTCTAGCTGGGGAATATGGGAACAAGACGCTGCCATTATTTTTCTTTTCTTTCTTCTTCGAGCTGAAATTGCTGAAATGGGAAACCTACCCCTTTCTTTATTATGCGACTACACATGGATGTCTTTCTTATAGGTTGCCTTGCTTTGTGGCCCTGATCAACTTTCCTACGCTATCCTGTGTCATCTGACTGAAATGGGCGCTGGGCCCATAACCTATTGGAATTCTATAAATGAAAGCCCCGATTACAGACAGAAACATTTATTAATTAGCGTTTGATATAAACAAATTAGACATCCTAGTATCCCCACGCGCACAGTGAGAGAGGGCGGAAGACAGTACTCTTTTTTTTTGAGAGCGGAAGTTGTCATAATGACAGTTCTCCACAGATAATATAAAGTTTACATTCCAATAATTACAGATAAGGCAGCCATCATATGTTTTGCTTTTTCGAATAATCCTTGAATATTCCTAAAAAACGAAAATATCCAAAGTAGCCAACGCGTTTAGACCATCCGCATTTGTATGGCCACGCCGCCTGGCATATGTCGGGCTCTTAAGTACGAAACGTAGTTCAGTAAAGGGCCAAATAACCAAATTCAATAAATTACTTAGAAAAATTCGTAAGGCAACCCAAATTGACAACTATCGAAATTGCCGAATTATCTTTGAAAGCAAGCAAGTTCGAGAGTCTGTCAAGCAAGTTTGACGAGCTGCAAACCCAGATAGAATTGTTAAATTCTGAAACTTTAGATGCAGAACTTGACGAAAGGGAATGCATTGAGCAGGACTTTATTGTTTACGCTGCAAAGGCCAAGGTCATCATAGACGAACAAAACCAGTTAAAATCAATTGAACAAGATAAAATTCGTCGCGAGTCTGTGTTCCAAGAAGCTCAATGCAATCTTGATCACAACAACGAAATGCGCATTCACTTGCCGAAATTAGAAATAGTTAAATTTAACGGTTCATATTTTCACTGGCTTCAATTTCGCGATTCATTTATGACTTTAATCCATAATAATGAACGTTTGTCGTCAATACAAAAATATCACTACTTGCTTTCCTACCTAGAGGGTGATGCGGCTCGTGTTATTTCGAACTTAGAGGTATCTGCGGCCAATTACAATACTGCATGGCAATTACTTTATGATCGTTTTAACAACAAAAGGTTACTGATCAACCATCACTTGAAATCATTATTTAATATTCAGAGTACTCGAGAAACCGATGCGTCTTTACGATTTTTGGTTGACCATGTCACTAAAAAACCTGCGTGCGTTGTCTAGTTTAGGGCAGCCCACCGAACACTGGGACACTTTGATTATTTATCTGGTTTCATCTAAACTGGACTTCCAGACTATTACAAAATGGGAAGAACATAGCAACAACTTGAGTGACATGCCTAGTTTGGAGGACTTTAAGAAGTTTTTGATTGATCGAGCCTATATTTTAGAATCTACACGTCATAATAAATCGGAATATAATCCTAGATTTCAAAATACAAATATTTCTAAAATTAATAAGCAGTCATTTGTCAAAACTTTCACTTCATCTTCTTCTCCTTCTTCTTCAATTAATATGCATTCAAATAATTATAATGGTCCATTCAGATGTATCATTTGCGATAAAGACCATCGTATTTATGATTGCCCAATTTGTAAATCAAAATCTATAAAGGAAAAATTTAATGATGTGTCAAAATACAAATTATGCGCGAATTGTTTACGTCAAGGTCACCCTTTAAGTGAATGTCGTATGGGGCCTTGTAAATTATGCAAAAAACGACACAACACACTTTTGCATTCAGTTGAAGCAGCTAAAGCCAACAATGCACAAAATTCATGTGAACAAGAAACTACATTAGTTAATTTTTCAAACAAATATACACATCAGGCAGTGTTGTCTACTGCTTTGATTCGTGTTTGCAATCGTATTACTAAAGAGGGAGCCACCGTGCGTGCTTTATTGGACTCTGGCTCTCAGTCTTCTTTTGTGTCAAAATCCATACAGCAAAAAATATCACTAAATTCAAACCCCATATCATTTAACGTCATTGGCATTGGAGATAATTCTTCACTTGCTGTCAGTGAAAGTTGCATTTTGCAACTGCACTCGCTAAATAGCAATTTCAATACAAATTTAAATGTTTTTGTTTTGGAAAAACTTACAGGGCACATTCCAAAGGTACCCATAGACATACGTCAGCTAAATATACCATCACACATTAAGTTAGCCGATCCTTATTTCGCTGAGCCAGCCCCGATTGATGTGCTAATAGGAGCCGATCTATTTTGGGATCTTCTACTATTCGAGCAGCTCTCTTTAGGTTTGCAAAAAACAAAATTACAAAATTCTGTTTTGGGCTGGCTGATCGGTGGACCGATTTGTGACAAAAAGCACCAAATACTGTGTAATAAATTAGCAATCCAGGAAGATACAACCGAAGAATCTTAAGTTGACAAATTACTCACAAAATTCTGGGAGCTTGAGGATCTACCAGCCCAGCGTATTCTCAGTGATACTGAAAGAGCTTGCGAGGAGCATTTTAAAAACAATACGGTGCGCTTACCAAGTGGTAGATTTAGCGTTCGTCTTCCACTTTTAGATTCTCCGGATTGTCTAGGCGATTCCTACACACTTGCAAAAAAACGATTATTACTTTTGGAAAAACGTTTTAGAAAAAACCAAAATTTAAAATTACACTATACTGTATTTAATTACACTACTATAGTGAATCGACAAAACTCAGAGTCGTCTTTGATGGCTCCGCGCCTTCTTCTTCTGGCTTTTCTATTAACGACTTACAGATGGTAGGCCCAAACGTACAGGATTCTCTTTTCTCCATACTAGTACGCGCTCGCCAGTATAAATATATTCTAAGCGGTGATGTTGCTAAAATGTACAGGCAAGTTGAAGTTAATCCTGATGACAGAAACTTGCAATTGATTTTATGGAGAGATGATGAGTCTTTGCCTATCAAAACCATGCAACTAAATACAGTCACTTACGGTACGGCAAGTGGCAGCTATTTGAGTACGCGTTGTTTGTGGCAGTTAGGGGAAGAGTGCGAGGACAAATTGATTAAAACCATCATTCAGCAAGATTTTTACGTTGATGACGTCATTACTGGTTCAAATGATCCCAATGAATTACATTTTATCCAAAATGCCGTTGCTGCTCAATTAAGGAAAGGTTGTTTTGAATTACGCAAATATAAAAGTAATTTTGCCAGTATTCTTGAACAAACTTCATCTGCTTCTGTTCAAGACAGTTTAACAATTAGTGAATCCTCTAGTACTCTTGGTTTGGGATGGAATCCAAATAATGACACCTTACATTTTCCCGTAAATGATATCTCTCAAAATGACACTATAACGAAAAGGGTAATTATGTCTGGCGCCTTCAAGGTGTTTGATCCCCTCGGACTTTTGAGCCCATTTATCATGAAATCTAAATTACTTTTGCAAAAATTATGGCAACTAAAGGTCGACTGGGATCAACCCGTTCCACCCGAAATCAAACTTTCTTGGGATGAATTTCTGAACGATCTCTTAATTCTTCGTAATATTAACATTCCAAGGTTTGTGCTTAGTGACATCCCCAAAACCATCGAAATTCATTGCTTCAGCGACGCATCTCAGGTAGGTTATGGAGCATGTATCTATACTCGGACAATATCTCTTAGTGGTGACGTCTCAGTTAATCTTCTATGTTCGAAATCCAGGGCTGCCCCATTGAAGCCTGTTACAATTCCTCGATTAGAGCTGTGTGCTGCTTTACTTGCAAGTCGTTTGTGTAAGACGGTCGTGGAATCGCTTCGGTATGTCCCTGACCGTGTAGTTTACTGGTGTGACTCCTGCACTGTACTAGGTTGGCTAAATTCTGACATGTCTAAACTTAAAACGTTTGTAGCCAACAGAGTAGGAGAAATCAAGGAAAATACACAACCTTCTTTTTGGCGTTACGTTCCCACGGCTGATAACCCGGCTGATTTAATTTCACGTGGTGTTACTATGGGGCAACTGCGAAATTCAAATATTTGGTGGCATGGACCATCTTTTCTTTTAAGGCCTGAACACGATTGGCCAGTTCTAAAACAAAACAAATTAATTGAATTGCCTGAAATTAAATCCGTAGCTACCACAATTCTTGTAGAACCTTTCATAGATTTCAATAGATTTTCGCAATTTAATAGATTGAAAAGAACAATAGCATATGTAAAAAGGTTCATTCATAATGCAAAAAATCCAAAAAATAAATTGTTAGGTAATTTTAGTACCGATGAATTGAACAACGCTCTTAAACTGCTGTATTTTATGTCTCAACAAGAATCATTTCCGATTGATTATAAAACTTTAAATGATAAAAAAACCTTTAAGTCCAAAATCTAAAATTCTATGTCTATCTCCATATATCGATGAGGATAATTTAATACGTGTTGGTGGACGCATAGATGCCTCCGACTGTCCCTTTGATCAAAGGCATCCGATTCTCCTAGACTCTGCTCATCATTCGTGTAAATTATTATTTAGACACGAACACATGCGAAATATGCACGCCGGCCCTCAATTGCTTCTGGCAACTATTAGACAAACAGTCTGGGCTATAAATGGTAGGCGATTGGCAAGGAATGTCGCTCGCAGTTGCGTGCGTTGTCGACGAGTGCAAGGTAACACTTTAGTTCCTAAAATGGGCGACCTACCTAGGCAACGCATCAACGCCGATTTCCCTTTTATTTCTTGTGGAATCGATATGGCAGGTCCTTTTTACACCATAAATCGTAAAGGCAGAGGGGCAAAAATAACGAAAACGTATTTATGTATATTCATTTGCCTCCGATATAAATGTGTACATTTAGAAGCTGTGAGTGATTTAACAAAAGACGCGTTCATTATGACATTGCGGAGATTTATTTCACGTCGAGGTCGGCGATTTTCCGATAATGGTCGAAATTTTGTAGGAGCGGCAAACGATATCAAACAATTTTTTGAACAAAACAACATTCTGGCTGAGTTTGCTGCTCAAGAAGGCCTTAAATTTCTTACAACGCCATCTTTGGCTCCTCATTTCGGTGGTATATGGGAGAGTAACATAAAATCGGCTAAATTTCATGTAAAACGGGTTATGGGTAACTCGCATTTAACCTTTGAAGAGATCACCACATTATTTGCACAAATTGAGGCTATTTTGAACAGTCGTCCTTTGTGCCCTTTATCCCCATCTCCAGATGATTTCCTGTACCTATCCCCAGGGCACTTCATGATTGGGAGACCCCTTAATGCGCTGCCATCACCAAATCTCGAAGACCTGCCACAGAATCGGCTTCAACGATATGCACGACTCGAACAAATCAGGCAACACTTTTGGAGAAGGTGGCAAAGGGAATATATCTCTGAGCTCCAGATGCGAACAAAATGGAAACAAGACAAGACAAAGCTAAAAATTGGAGACTTGGTGCTATTGTGTGAAGACTCTCTTCCTCCATTATGTTGGCGCACCGGACGGGTAGTTAAGCTGTTTCCTGGACCGGACGGAATTGTACGAGTCGCCGACGTCAAAACGACTACAGGATGCTATCGACGGCCCTTAGTTCGTTTATGTCCACTTCTCGACAAAGAAGCTCTAAAGGGTTGAAGAAAGGAAGTCTTTAACGGGGGGGAGTATGTCAAGGACTACGCCAATGCCTACTAAACGCCTGATGAATATGAAGAGCTATTTCACCATCTCAATTGTCTTGCTCGTATTTTTGTACCATATTATTATTTTGCTACCTACATGGTGACACTTGCATTTTTTCATTTGATCATACACACACGTACTGTACTAGTTTTCGAAATTTTAATTAAATCCAACGTTAAAACCTGAGTTTGAGTTTTTACTTAAATTCCATTGTGTCCACTACGAGACAGCAAGAATCTAGAGAAGACATTGTTTTTTTACTCGTACTGTTTATCAAATAAATCATGCATTAATTAATTCATTCATTCAAGAAGTATCGTGAATTGCACCGTACTCCCATATCCTCATTAGACCAGTTCGAGCTAATTCTCAATTTAAGTAGGTACTTGTATTTCACATACCTCTTTATCGCCTGTTGATAGTCGCTCGTTTTCAGATTTATTAGTAAGTAGCATGTAGGTACCAGCAGCATTTCCTCGCGTGAGCATTGTCTTAAATGCTTATCACCGAGTGGCAGCATTGAAACGTAGGGATTAAGATGCTGTTATCGTTGGATAATAATAAACAACAGCAACAGGACTTGAGAACTTAGTGCTGCCACTAAGTGTTCCAGAAAACTCTCATTCTTGAATAAATGTTCGTCATACGGGAATTCGTTTTTACAATACTCCTTCTTAGCTGAAGGCCTGCCCTCTTACGTATGTATGTGTGTTGTCTATCTAACATTATTATAATTTCAGATCTTTGCTTCACGCTGTTAGCACAAAAGACTCCGCCAATGGAGAAGAGCCAAGCTATTATCGCACTAAGCCTTCGTCTTTTAACCAGTGCCGTAGAGTTTCGCCAGAGAGTGACCTGCGTCGTGTACCCCTACCTGAAGTGGCCGTCGTCAGTCCATGGCGTGGCCGTGAAAATGTTGGACGTGGCCATTTATTCGTTGGAACGGCACTACATTATTAGCGATAGGTACGCCCTGATCTCGAACCCTAAGTACATATTTGATGCAACAAAAATCTAATACTCGTATGGCACCAGAGGATATTTATAATCCACAAGAAAGAAACAGCTCCGGTGTAGTCTGCATCATGTGCAATCTAAGGAAGAACCTAGAATGTTCTATAAGTTTTCTTCAGATAAATCGTAGGAAAAAGGAGATCTTTGCTAGAGATAGAGAGGCTAATTGGGATAGGTGTATCATCATCACCATCATCTCAGTCGCAAGGAGTCCACTGCTGGATGTATACTCATCCACTATTCCTTACTGTGCATGGTCGATTGACCGTGACACCTACTCGAAATGATGATGATGATGATGATTCCCTACTAGACAACAGCTTGCACGTTATTGCCGTTCTTGATTCCGATTGCCAGCCGTGCGCTAACCATCTTGATATTTTTTCGTGTATCGTTATTCCAAGTGATCGACATCGCAAATATGATGGATTTAACCATTTATTCGATGGAGGTAACAGGTAACTACTAAGATACGAAGTAGACACGGCAAAGCATATTACTTCTTTATTTGGCAAAATAATGACCCAATGAGTAAGATGCAAATCTGATACACAAGAGGCTCTGGTTTTCATAACCAAGGTGGGAAAATCTGGTAACTTCATTGTCATTTAAATCACTTTAACACGCTTGATATAAAATACTAGTACACCCTGACTCAGTTAGGTGCTAACCGATATCGATCATCGTCAAATAATTAATGAGAGGCAGCAAAAATTTATTTGCCTATGGGTGGCAAATCTGTCCGCCTGGTCCGCCTCCGTGCTAGAATATTGTTATATAGGTGTTCCTAACTAATGTTAGGTTACATTAACTGTTATTACCTGTTATTTGTTACCTTCCATGCTGGTCTGAGAATCTTCCATGCTGGTCTGGGAGAAAAGAAAAAATGTAGAATGTACCAGCTGCTTCTCTCCCTGCGCAGATAGTAAAAGTCGATCGAGGGAGTGGATAAAATCTGAGGAATCATGTTAATAGGCGATGCGGTTAGCAACCCATCACTACCCACCATCATGCCTACAGGTTTTATAGAACTAGGCTCTGTCTACTCCGCAAGGGAAAAATACGTGATAGTATATATGTAATTGTTGCCAAGGTAAAAACCACGTAAAAACATTTGACCACTTTTTACTTTAATAAGGCAATAAGTAAAAACTGATATTTGTACCACTGAACACTTCACATTCTTTTGTGGAATCCGGCATCGACGTTACACCCAGTAACACATTACTCGAATATCGAATAGGTAACCTAATATATTCATATGATGTTCTTCAATGGTAAGGTTATCAATAACAGAGTTATTTTAGTTTGAGCTATGCGGTACGAAGTGAATATGGCTTGACGGACAGCCCCTCTTTTACCCGACCGCTGAAATAAGATACAACTCTTTTGAGTTCTCTCAAAGTTAACAAAATTATAAATATATATAAATATAAAATCAAACCCCTTCGATTAATCGAAGGGTTTTGTATTATATTTATCTTTGTATCGGAGGTAAGTATTGTATCTATATATTTCAAGGAAATAAATGCTATATTTGGTTTTGATAATGTTATGAAAGGATGCTTGCAATTAAATACAATCATTAATAATCTAAATGGTCTCCACAGGCCTTGGTCTCAATAGCACCGGGTGATACAAAATTCGATATGTGTAAATGATATGCAACTGTTAATTTAGGTATGCTAGATAGTTATAACAACGAGTAGTACCTAAGTAGAACTATAAAAAAATGTTGAGGAATATGATTTGGCGCAATATTAAAAAATAAAAATAAATAAATATTATATAAAATACATACATAGTCAAATAAGCATAAAAATAAAACATGAATGTTTATATAGGAAACAATAAATTGAATGACAATAAACAGAGATACCTAAGGTTAATAAAATGCTGGGCCTTTCGGATGTCAAGTGGCAAGACATTCAAAAGTGTCACCGCCTGTACACACTACAACGTTACATACTAACTTCTTCCGGTATCGCCGTGGCTACTTATTAGTTAAAAACTATATGAACAATACATTAATAAACATAAGTACATAACGATAACTACCCGTCGCCGGCCGCGGCTCCGATCGCTTTGATACGTACAGTCAGGGACAGAGATACCTAACCAGGCCCTCTACCCATATCTTGAATTTTCTCTTAAACTATAAATTATAATAACATGAAAATGTATAAGTATACCTACCTACAGAAAGATTTTAGTAAAGTCTTAATATAAATTTTCGTGTTAATATTATTAATTGTTTATGAAAAAATTCAAGATATAGGTAGATCTCTGTCCCTGACTGTACATATATCTCGCTTAAGTATAGTTTTTAAGCGAGAGCGCGGAACATGCAATAGAAAGGCACGAACGGCGTTCGGCTTTTGATGCATCTCTTCTCCTCTTCCATCGTCATCACGTAAATTTATCGTCCGTAAACCAACATTACAGACAACCAATTTTATATTTAAGTATATAAAACATAGAAGAAGTGTGTGAGGTAGAATGGTGAAGGTTGACCTTCCTCTACTATATAAGATTGTAATGTTTCATCAAAATCCAAGTATACTCTTATTAAATTAAGAAATAAAATATGTAGAAAAAATTCCAAGCGGGCGGGATTTAAACCTGCGTCCTTAAGTCTATGTACGACTTACGCTCTTCCAACTGAGCCACCGCCTGTTCTAACCTCGGCGCCGAAATTCTCCACCATATCCTATTCCCCTTTTACGTATTAAGGCTTACGTCACCTACACAACTACCCGACTTTTACAAGTGAGGTATTTGATTCAACTCATTTTACAATGAATTTGAAATTCTTCTTTTTTTATTCATCGTAAGATATTTTAAATATCATTTGGTGAACGTTAAATTACACATTATTATTTACAACATTAATATTGTTCACGTCAAAATCAAAATCAACTAATATGTAGGAAGCCATGCAATATTTTTATGTGTTTATACATATTTTGCATTCACAATGCTATTTTTGATATACTCTTATTAAATTAAGAAATAAAATATGGTAAAAAAAAAACTTAAGGTCGCAGGTTCAAATCCCGCCCGCTTGGATTTTTTTCACCATATTTTATTGCTGCAGCTGTAATTTTGGATACACTCAACACATTTTAATTTGAATGCTACATACTGTGCCTACCCCACATGAAAGAGTGGGCTACATCATTTTAGTCTGATGCTGTACGTACTTAGATAGTCTTGTGGCTTTTTTAATAATTTGTTTTAAATAATAAATACATTTTTTACAAAGCACGAGTAATTTTTCTAAAACTGCGTGTTGTATTGTATAATAGCATTTAATCTATAGGTACCGAACTATGCAGTAACTCGCACACCATTCTATGTAGAGGAAAACTGACGATAGATGGCGCTGGTTCAATATTGAATCAGGCTATGGTTGTTTTTTCACGAGATACGACTACCGGAACGCGATCTTATAGCCCTATGCCTTGTATTTAGATTAAGCTAGGTTTAAGACGTATCACAATACGTGTATAAACTTTAGAGAATCCCAGTATTTTTGTAGTCCTAGCCTGCTTTACGGCAGGTCGGGATAGAAAAATATTTAATTGTATCATGGACCAATTATATGTCCAGTGTAAGTAACATGTAAAAATATCACGAGCTTCACTATGAATGACGCTGCTATCACGGTCCAGATATAATATCTGTGCATCTAGTGAAAAGTGATGAAAGTCTGATTTTGGTCACATTGAGTTATTATATGGCCTAATCAGCTGGTTCTAATTCAATGGGAATGACTATAAATTATAATAAAAATAAAATATTGCATAGTCAATTTAAAAATAGTTCTCAGCGCTCAAAAGTAGACATTAAAATAAGCTCTGTCTCTCTCTAATTCTTAAAGAGCAAGGCTCTTGACGGTGTCATTGTGTGTCAATTATTTCCATGCAGATAGTGACTATTTGTGGCTGGAAATAATGAAGTGGTTTACCAGTGCCTTCTCTATTTCTACTAATACTTTTATTGGAACTGCGCACTATTTTTATTGGAAGCTATGTATATTGAAAGAACAATAGAAATGTCTTAAATTAAGACCTAAAATATTTTGCAAAATAAAACTTTCACTTACTCAGGTAAATGTAAACTTGAACACTAGTGTAAACAAACACGTCACATAATTTTTCCATTTATATGTAATGTACCTACTCGTATTACAAATAAAAACTCAAAGCTTATGGCGTTTTATAAAGTTAAGTATAATATACAAAAAAAAATGCAGCAAGTCAGTTACAGAGAAAGATCTTCAATTTGTTTTGTTTTGGATAGTCCATTTGCATTTCCTCTTCATATTTAAGTATGTGATAGGGATCAAAACTGATGTCTGTTTTCCAACGTACCTATATAAGTAATGACTATTCATCTCCTCTAGGTGGCTAATTTCACTAATGAATTTCATTTGGGAGGCGATCATATGGCGAGATAACTATCGGCAGGCGTTCTTGGCGAGCAATGGAATGTACACGCTCCTGGACCTCATAACTGTGAGTGATGACTATACAAAGATATTTAGAAGTAGGTAGAGCAAATAAAGTAGATGTAAAGCGGCCATCATGGAAACATCGGTTACAATGGAAACTGCTTTAATAACGTTTAATAAAATAATCTTCTAAATCAGCATAAATTTATGTTATATCACCACAGATTATTGATAATGTTTCATAGTAGGTATCATAAATGTACCTTCCTAAAAAATGTGAAATACACAAAAATCGTTGACCCGGTCTACCTCGAAAAGTATACTCATGCCGTATAATATTCGGCATGGGTTTGAATGCATAGGTATTTTGATTGGCAAGATATCATTGGCATAACAATATTTCACATACCTAAATATTGCAAGGCTTAATAATTAGTATGGAACATGTACGCTTCATAACTTTTATACTCATTATTTTTATTCGCAAATAATTGTTGTGTATTCATTCTGTCCCCAACCAAACTATCCATATATTTGATTACCTTTCTTTTGTTCTACTAATCTATCAATAAAAAATGCGAGAACATATTTTAATTCCTGCCTTTTATAATAAGTAATACATTAAGTAGTATTAAACGCGATTGTGAAAAAGGCCAGTTGGTCGGTACACCGTCGTGACTTCCTGCTCGAGGGTCAATTGAATAAGATGCTGGTTTGTCGAACAAGAACACTAGCTATTTAATAAAGTCAACTATGCTATCATGATGTAATCCTAGTACCTTCTAGTTCTTAATAATTATCACTTTAGACCTAGGACTAGTCGTGCTATTTCTAATATCTATAGATTTAAGTATACAGGATGTCTTATGGTATCAGCCGTTAATATGAGATTGAACAGTTGCGAAGCAAATAAACGCCTGTATGCTGATTGTAAAAATCTGAAATAAGCTCTGGCTACTTACACATACGAAACAAATTGTTCCCATAAATGTCTGGCGTTATCTTGGGCAGATGGTGACTCCCCCAGTACAGTGCATCGCTCTGGCGTTGGTCTGTGACGTGGCCCGCGCTGGAGATGCTGTGGGCCAGCTGATCACCTGGAGGGCCAACTTCGGTGCTTCGGAGGCAGTAAGAACATTGATTGACTACTAGGTAGATTACCAATCTGGTGCAGTGCATAGCCCTGGTATCTATTGGTTAGTCAAGTTTGATACAATAACTTTCATTTCAGAACTCTAAGCTGGTAAAGCGTGGCGCCACCATAGCCGGCCTACTCGCGGCGATATTTCGCGACGATTGCCGTGCCACTGGTGTTTCTCTTGACGAAAATGGAATCATACAAGGTTATTTTTTTAATTACAAGTGATCGTTTCATTTTGAATAAGATCAGTCATGTATCTTAATGATGGACGCCGACTCTTACGCACCCATACGGATGCTCCAAGAACCTCAGAAGTCATTGCAGTTTTTGAACGAGCGTTGAACTCATCTGGTCTATGGCGATCAGGCAAGGAGCATGCTCTGGCGAAATAACTCGTTCGAGCAACTTTCCCATAGGTATGAGAATCCATACCAAAATAGATTCCGGACATACGCCATCATCTGTGCCAGATGACAATTTTATCGATAAAAATAATAATAGAAAATGTGTTGTCTGTACAGATCTCGAGAACCCTATTATGTCATCATACATGAAAAAGGCTTTAAAAAAAGGCTTGACTGGCTGTATGGTAGCTGGTGATATAGCAGGATCTAGGATGTCTAAGGTACTATTTACTAATGGTAAAAACCACGGTTTTTTTGTCCATTATTTCCTGCCAAAAAAATTGTCACTTTCAAAAGAAGATTCTTCAGATAGGTAGGCACTTTATTCAGTAATTTTGCCTGGTGGATAAAGTTGGTGAAGTATATGCGTTTTCGGTCATACATATCGGAAGATCATCATCATTTCGAGTAGGTGTCACGGTCAATCGACCATGCACACCTTGGATATCGGAAGATGTAGGTAAACCTGAGTTTGAAATATTTAGATACTAATATCCAGCACACATTACATGTGACATATCAGTTTAATGGTTTCAGGCCTTCGCACTATTGCATATGTTATCTGAAGACTTGGAAAGTAAAGTATCATTGGCAGATGAAGCTTATAAGCTCTATAAAAATATACAATTGGCTCCTGAAGACGAGGTTTGTAATATATTAATTTTAGACTCTTAATTAGTTGGTACTTAACGACGATGATCATCGTAAGTTGCGAAGTATCAGATATCGAAAACCTTGTACCGGTCTCCTTAAAATATTCTGAGATGGGAGTATGAAAAAACAGCGTCAATGGGAACTCCACTCTTAAAGTTGTAGATTAATATACCTGGGTCGATTGATCCAGGTTGGAAGTTTTTAACTTTAAGGATGAGGTCTTACGACAAATTAATCGGCTGGGCAGCATTTGGGAAGCTCCGCAGTGTGTTTTGTCGTCCAAAAATACCTCAGTGCCTGAAGTCGAAAGTCTTCAACCAATGTGTTATCAATTATGACTTACTATTTTAGCACAGAGTCTTCGGGTTTGATAAGCTGTTTTCATGGTAAAATAATTTCCAAAACTATTTTCTGTGTGTACCTATTGTGTATCATTATTTTTATTTTTCGGGAATAGTACTAGGGTTTAGCATGGTAGGTACGTTAAATAATCCAATTTATTGATTTACCCGAATTGCTACGAACGTTGTTTCTTGCAGGCAACACTCGTTTTGTGCTCATACTACATGACGTTGAAGGTGAATGAGGTTTGGGTGGAGAATAGTTACAATGTCCAACCAGTGGCGCAAGACACCGTCATACTTCACGAGTTTTTAGAAGTAGCCAAGTAAGTGGTCAAACAATAACAAATCAGCAGTTAAATAATATTATGTTTATTAACCCGTTAATCGCGGAAACGCAGACACAATGGAGTATTAATTGTTATGCGGCCAGCAAGGGACGAGCAGCCCAGCAATTTAGGAGTGATTTCAATCATTTTCTGATTTCTCCTAACACTTTTCGTCTATTGTCATCTTGGCACTATCTCTTGGTGTGAGTATAAAACAGATCTAAATAGGTATCTATTGTTATTTTTACAGAGGATGGGCATTAATAATAAAACGCCAGCAGGAAGAAGTCATTGAGAAAGATCGAAAGAAGGTATTTCATAAACAGTATAATTTACTCATTTTCTTATAACGACTAAAGTAATGTGCCTATATATCGCTTTAGTGAGAATTCATGGTACCTAGTTGTGAATTTACTTTTCGCATTTATAAGCTTGGCCGACTCACGAATTAATGTTTGATGGTTAGTAGTGTCTTACGACTCGAAATACCCTTACACTAAGTTAACCCGCAGGCATAAGTACATAAGATCCGCTATATTTGGCGCCCAACGTGGGGCTCGAAACACGCGACAAGTCTTATGGTCTACCGACTCACGGCCTACTAGCCGGGCCCTAAAAAGGTTATGAAGCGAATACTAATATATTGCGAGTACTAATTATACATTTTGCAACGAAAAACATAAGATTGAACTTTGTGACTTTATTCAATACTTACCTTTTTTATTTTTCCGCATTTGTTTCCCCACTACTTGCACGATACTCCTTAATGAGACCAATGATAAGGCGATCAGTGTAACTCAATACTGGTATCAAAGACAAGATATCTAATATTTGTAGTAGATATAATATAGCCATTTTGATTATACAAGAAGCAGAAGCACTTGTGCCTTTTCTTCTACAGAGGGTAGATAGTATTGGGGGAGTAGCCGACTACAAATACTCTTGTATTGGTCGTTGTATTTAAACCACAATTTTTACGCAGGAGCAAGAAGAAGAATACTCCCTATACGCCTTCTTAGCGCGAGTTCGCCTCAATATCGCACTGGATGCGCTTCGAGAAGTACGCTGCGTAGCGCGTTCAGCCGATCGGGCCTGCATCCAACACACGCTGCTGTTCGAGGCTGTGAGGGCTCATCATCGCCGCTCTGTGTCCACTAAAGCGATGAGGAACCCCATCTTGAAGACTTACTGGCCAAAACTAGATGACCTGGTAACTTTGAGAGCCATTCTATGACAAAGTCTATATTTAGTACCTGTATGGTGTTATTTAAAGCTGTGAGGGGTCACAATCGCCGCTCTGGCTATGGCCCATTTAAAGTGACATAGAATTGGTCAGTATAAAAATTACAAGACGCATGTTTTTAAAATAATAGAAATGATTCGTAAGATATATTTTTTGTCTTCATTTTGCCCTATCAGTAATGTTGAGAGCTACCGCTCACCGTAAACTGCCGAACTATATCGTTGAGTTAGTATCCCATAACATTTGGGGCTAGCTCAATCTGTGTGATTTGTCCGTATATATTTATTTATTTATTATTCAACAATATCTTGTACAGTACCTCAATGAAGCTTAATGATGTCAACCAGCGTAACCTACCGCTCAAAAGGTATTTAATAGGACCTATTTAATAGGAATGGTTTCAATTTAATAAATCTTTGGAAAAAGTGCCCTGGTATAAAATGGGTACAATACAAAGCTTCAAACTACGACTTTGATTTCAATACAAACTTAAGGAACAGTAGTAACTTCCGGGCACCATTTGTCTAGCGTAGCTAAGGGTCACTGCCTCCGACTTTCACGAAAATGGATTTCCTAGCGGTTGGCGGCGGCTACTGCTTTATACAACACCAACAAAACAGGATAGGATCTTACATCCGTATTTCTAACGCTAGATATCTTATTGATTTATTCACTTATTATTCTCTTATTTGTATCACAATCCGTACTGGTCAGAAGGAAAAAAATAGAATACGATTATAAATATTTATTGCGCAGATCGAAAAAGCCGGACGAGGGAATGGGCAATGTCTTCCATGGGAGGATATTGCCATACTCACCACGCTTGGCGGGCAGGTTGGCGAGCGCAGTTTCTTTGGATTTTTGTGCCTCCGACGCTGCTGCCCAATCGGAAGCATTTTTAAGTTGGGGAAGAAAAGAAACCTGTTGGATTTAGGAAGGGAAATGAAGTTAGGATACCCTGAACTTCCTATGTAAAGGGATTTAATACACCTATTCTTTTTTCCAGAACATAACGGGTCAATATGTGAAAGTTTATAGCATACTACGCAAGGATCAAGTTAAGCCTAGAGACGACTATCCTCTATCTACTTAATTTATTATTTTTACTATACCTATGTACTGTGACGTCAAGCAACTTACTACTCAATTTGTGGTTTAACTAGTCTGTAAAGACAAAGAGCTTTAAAAGGAAATAAAATTATAAAATAACTTAAGTAGGTAATGAGGTTTTAATTGATATTTTAGATATACCCCATGAAGTAGTCTTTATATATTTGTTTGCTTTCGAGGTAGTTACTTTATTGTGTACCTACTTAATACTGTAAATTCGTCATCACACGCCTAGTGCTGTCTTTGGGAAACATTACTAGTTGTTCGTGGTTTTAAATAAATATTGTGATACCCGGTCTTTGTCAAGATGCTAGCATGTATTTGGTTTTGAAAACAATTCTGATTAAGGTGCTTATAGCAACAAATAAAAGATTTTGTATCTTTAGACGTATCATTTATTTCACTTATTATTCATAAAACAAAATGACAAAAAAAGAAATTATTGGACAAGATTCCAAACACCCATCCTTGCGTATTTTCTTTTGTCAAGTTATGGTATGGCCTATATTTCTGGAAGTAACTTTCTATCTTAGCCTCAATATATTTGAGTTGAACAATAAAGCATGAACTAGTTTGACGAATGTCTTAATTAGTTTGACGAGCCTTATTTTCATATTCGACTTGAGGCTTAAACAACATCATAATAATTAAAAAGAAATACCGTATTATGACTGTTTTGGGTCTTGTCCCATAAAAAAATTACCATTGACTGAACACAAAATTGGCCCAAATAAAATTAACATTGTAGATAACTTACTTTTAACATGTGTCTACATTTACACAAATTCATAAGTTAGATGTTAGGTATAAAACTACCTAGAATATCTACAAAGATATTAAATGTTGATATAAACATCGCAAATTTAGTACTAATAAAAAGACATTTGTTCTATAAAATATGTACTAAGTACTGAAATTTCCTACAATTTGAATTTGTATCCACTGCGGAATGTTCGCTCCAAGTAAGATTCAAATCAGAAGATAGGAGGCATCCCTATAATAATGCCTATGGCCCTACAAGAAGCTGTCAAATCAAAATGCTATCCAGTATCTAGTCCAATAACACCAGTTTATTAGAAAAGGAGTGTTATTTTTGAAACAAAGTCTTACGTACAAAATCCATGATTTTATTAATAAAAAAAAACTATCTCAAAGAAAAGGTTGGTACCTTACGTGGTAGGTAAAATTTTGATCTGGTAAGAAACTCGTCAATTTAAGTAAATTACTATGCATATAATAATATTTACTTTACAAAGAACGAAAAAGATTATGATAGAATTTAGGCAAATTGCAGTGAGTTACATTTAGCATATATACATTTTATATAGGTAAAGTATGTTAAATAAATATCAAATACAAGTAACTCTTGGCACTTGTTAGAATTGCCATAAACTAAACTCGGTATAAGGCACTCATATGCTCACAGAAAAGCAAGGACTTAATCAATTTTCTTAGTAATACCATAAAGCTGGCATATTGTATTTTTTTTTTGTAATTAGCAATGTCCAAGTCATGCATTTCAATATGTGTGTTTATCGAAGTTCTAAGTTTGAGCGCATCCGATTAATCGTGCATGACTGGCGCATACAGCGTTAATTGTATGCGAAGGACTTTGATTTGAACGACTTTTAAGCGTCTATTAAGCGTCCATCCTGAATTTAGTATCCGATAGGAAGGACGCGAAACGATGCGAGTTATCTCCAATTGTATCGCACGTATAGCGTCAGGACGCAATTTAGGATGGTATAATATCCCCTTGATTTTATAATACTGCGGTCACTTGACTGCCGCCTGACATAGGTCACAGTGACAGTGGAACGCAGTTCTTTGATGGCACCTGAATTTAGGCCGCCTTCTTAGGCGCCTGAGCGTCAAAGGTCCAGTCAAAACTAATAGTAATCGACGCCGAAGCTTTGATCTATTTTTTACACTTCACGATCTTTAATCAGCCATGATTTCGTAGTGTGCACACATGCACATTGCTTTGTGTACGACAGCTCTGCAGCAGTTAGGGCAGGCCACACCACCAACGAGACAGCGAGCAAGCGAGGCCGACGAACATCGTTTCACCTGTTTTCATACTTTGGTTCACAAAGCCACCTATAAGATATGCTATGAGCGATGAGGCCATGCCAACGATCCCATCGTTCACCTTGCTCAGCTCTATAGTACGCGGTGATAGCGAGCGACCTAGCGGGAGAGCTAGCGAGCGAGCTGGTAGGCGCGGGAACTATATCTCTGTTCAAACCGAACTTTCGAGTCCAAACCGAAAGCCAGCTCCAGACGGGGTACCTACATAAAATATAACAAGTGGTTGGTAGGTACTAAAGTTGTGTGGATAAACGAGATTTACTTTATGCTCTCGTCCGCTAGCTGGATCGCTCGCCGCCTCGCTTGCTGGCGGTGTGGCTCTTAAATCTATACGAAGATTATTTCCCTCTATCTATGGTGTTTGGTGTCGTCCGAATTCATGATCAGAAGTAAAAAAAACATTAACATTACACCCGGGCAATAGTGAGCATACACAGGTAGGTACTATAAGTTTTGCACTGTGCATACGCGTTACAACTACAACCACATGTGATGCCGACACCCCTGGTGTGGCAGTTGTCTATGTGCGGCGGTGATCGCTTACTTACGAAATAATAGTACAGTAACTACATTAGTAAAGATGCAGTGTTATAGCGCAGTTCCAGTTTAGGATGATAGGTTACCATTGTTAGAGACTGGACGTGGTATCGGCTAAAGAGGTTAAAGTTTGCTGTCTACTTCTCAAGATTCAATCTTTCATAACTCTTATAAGCTTCCTACTACCTCCTAACTGGATAAGAAGTAGGATATTTATATTCAGCAATGACGTGCCCATCCATATAGAGTATTATAGTCTCCAAACTCCTATATATACATCAGAAAATTACCGACCCGCACGGGCGCAATACACTGTATATATATCATTCATTATATTTATTGTTGAAAACTGTTTAAAAGATCTTAGCGAACAGACAGCGGAAACGACTTCATTTTATATATACTATGTAAAGATATGCGATATTCGATTTCCTCACCTACCACACGCACGAAAGCATCTCGGTAGAGGATGCAACGGGTGAAAAAACGGGTTCGTCGCGTCCAAAGTAAGATACTGGCCAATCTGTTTTGGCCATATCCGGACGTTTTTCTCAGTCGTCCCGATCCTTACAGATAAGAGCCGTCACTTTCGCTGCCAAGGAGGCCGCGGCATGTGGTCGAAAATGACGGCCGGTAGCTGACTTTGTACGTGAGCAACCCGTATAAGTATCGCATATTAATAATGTATTCTGCAACTCAAATATCTGTATCCTGTCACATTAGTGTTAGTAATAAAAATGTGTTACATTTTTATTAGTGATTAGAATTGACTCCCGACACTTACACTTAATATTAGTCTAGTCAAACAGTCGCATGTAAACCGAACTCTAAACACACCCAGAAAATATTCTTTAGGCTTAAAGCGCATTACGCTACGCGTCAACTGCACTGCCACGAATTGACACATTGAAAATATACTATAATGCAACGTCACCCAGCACAATAAACCAGTCTAACGACGCACACACGTCGCTCATTCCTTTTAACATCCTTAACCATTTTCAACATTTTAAAATCCTCAACGTACCATATTTTGATGTTTAAGTTTGAAGATGCTTTGAGGCAAGACCCGCTGGTGGAAGACATATCTGACCGATCGCAAAATCACAGAAACGGCACAAAATACACAAAACTTCACTATCCGGCCCTAAGGACCAAAATGTCAGTGACCTCACATTTGATGTTCGAGTTTTAACCTCCGTTGAGGATGTTAAAATGTTTAAGGAAAGTTATAAGAAATTAGAGTCTCGTATTTATCGTTAGACCGATTTCTTGTCACTGTTCAAGTAAACAATTAGCTGTTGTCAGCATAATAAATGTAAATGTAGGAGCTCGCTCGTACAGACATGTTTTTCAATAGCATTAACATTAAGGTAGTCGTTTCATCAGTACTATAGAAGGTGTCACTTGTCTTCCGATATAAAACAAATAGGTGCCTGTAGAGTGAGAGCGTTACTGTGTGTATAATAGACACAAACAATTCTAATCGCCCATTTCCCATGTCTTTTACTTATATCGAGATTATTTTGGCATCAAATACATTTTTCTAAAATATCACTTTCTCTTCCACACTCAATACTTCCTACAGACACCTGCTTAGTTACGCATTAGATGAATTCAATCGTTTCAAATTTCACTTCAGACTTTCTATGAAAAATATTTAAATTTTTCGTACACTGTAGCAATATTATAAAACACAGAAGAAAAAAACCAATGCGCTTAGTCTTAATACTCTCACTCGAAACGATTCACAACCACTCGTTATATATATATTGCTGTCGGCGCGCCAAAGATAGGAAATGCGAAACGATTTGCTGACAGTTACCATTTTTTATTTCACTTTCAGAATAAAAGAGATTTACCACCCTGGCATACCATTGGTATAGTAATTAGATACTGCACTGCCCCGCCTGCCAACCGTCGTGTGTATGGCAATATCCTCCCATGGAACAAATCCTTGGGAGGCAGCAGTGAATTTCTTCCGGCTGGCATAATGACACAGTGAACGGAAATTTAAAAGCCGTCTTATTTATTATAAATAGATTACACCATTGATTTACTCCTATAAAAATTGACAACGACAGCTGAGCTCCGAATTATTAGTGACAGGGAAACTGACAGGTATTGATGTATACATGTATAACAATTCTGTGGTTTATAATAACACGTTATGAGTCCTATGTAGTTTCTATGGAAGGAACAGAATAATTACCGACTTCCAGCCAATAAATTATGCATGAGTGTATATACTAAATTCAACTGTACAACATAATACCATTTGTTCCACAAGTTGGTTAGCTAGGAGTTATAGAAATCAATTTTAAACAACAAATTATTTGTATTATGAAATAAATGGCAGTGCAAAACACAAATATAATAATCAATCAATGAGATTTAATATAGACTATTTTCGGTTCCGTACCCAAAGGGTCAAAACGGGGCCCTATACCTAAGCTTCCGATGTCCGTCCGTCCATCTGTCTATCTGTCACATTCATCTATTGAACCGTAATAAGCAGAGAGATGAAATATTCACATAATGTGTATATCTTTACAAGATTCCATTCATTCTGCAATAATTTCAATTATCTACATATAAACAATGGGCTTCTCACTAGTCATACACTATAGTCGACAATCCTGAGTAAATAGCGCGTGAGTGGTCCCTTTTTTATTCATAATATCTCAATACATAGGTGGATATAATTATCCACCTTTTACGGTTCAATAGACGGACCCGTGACGGTCGGACCTCACTGGCTTATTATCAGGGTTTCCTTTGGCACCCTTTGGGTATGGAACCCTTAATCCAGAAAAACATAGTCCTGTTTAAATAAACAGGTAACTTATTTTAATGGAGCGAATACTGCCAAATTCTGCCGCTACGCGACCACGTCGTGAAAGCCCCAACGACACATGACAGCTGTCAAATCACATACAAATTCGTAGAATATAATGTAAACATTGAATAAAATTGCTTATAAACAAAAAAATACAAGATGTGTCGCATTGAAATGCAAAAATATACCAAATATCCTTAAATGCACAAGAAGTAGTAAACAGCGCTCGGCATACAAAATATAGAACTAAAACTTGGACGCGCATATGTAAATAATAAAATCATTTTAGAAGAATAAATCGGACTTAGTATTTATATGTTAAAACGCACAATGTAGTTAATGGTATGTACCATAACGTTCCAGTTAATGATGCGTGTTCTACGAATTAAAACAATATGAAAGTTTTCCATTTTAGAATCCATAAGTACACTATTTTATAACTACTAAATTTCTTAACTATTACTATATCAGATGCAGTCATGCAGTACATACCGTTTTTCATTAATGCGCAGCACTGTTACTTTTGGTTGTTAGTTTTTAAGGGATAAAACACAATCTACATGTTAGGGGTCATTCAAATATTACGTAAGCAGCAAATGGGGGTAGGGGTCTGGGCTAGGCTTATTTCTGCTGACAAAAGGGGTGGAAGGGCCTGCACGGTGATGAAGCAACATTTTGCAAAATAAACAAACATATTTGTAAAAAAAATTACAGCAATGTTGACGTAAGTCTGGAGGGAGGGGGGAAGAGCTTTTCTTACTTTTGCTGACAAGATCCCTCTTCCCGGAAGGGGTTGAAAATAACTGATATAGTTCTTACGTAATACTTGAACGTCCCTTATTGATGCTGAAAATTATTTGAAAATAAATTAACACCATTTATATTAGCAATTAAATACAAAGTTCTGCATTATTTTGCAGATATTAACGAGAATAATCAATGTTTACATTATACTTCACGCATAGATTTAAAAAAATGGCATACTTTTATGACTTCACGGATTTTTATATGATTTGACAGCTGACATATTTTGTCGTATGGATCTCCCTCAGAACAACAAGAGGGATCTTCACGACTTGGTCGCCAGCGGCAAAATTTGGCAGTATTTCGCTCCACTGCACAATTCTTGTCATAAAATATACTTCTATGTAGAACTATTTTTTTTAATAAACTTTTGCATATATTTTAACGATAATTGTGTTATCTACGTAAATGCTTTTCCAATGAACTGTCTATATGTCCCACGGTGTGGCAGCATCGATTAACTATCAACAAAGTTCATGTATATGAACTATGTTAGTAAAACTACTAACTACTATATATAATGTCTGAGACTAGTTGAAAGTATAACTAAAGTGTATACTTTTGATGATGATGATGACTAGTCTCAGACACTGTTGACAATTTGAGCGTGTAACGTATTGATAAGTACATTTTAGATTCATGTAGGTATAGGGCAATAGAATATTATCTCGGCTTTACTTAAGGCTTTACAAAATATTTCAACAATCAATATACAATGATTGTTGAAATATTTTTAGTGCCACACCACAGGTGCTTATCCACTGAGGGCTTATCTGATATAAGCTATTATACAAGAGCGATAACTTGTAAATTTCTAATAATAATAAATTAAAAGGTGAAAGACACGGACATGATAGATGGAATATTTACAAACTTTCTTTGTTCCCTTTTCGTGAAAAAAGTCCTTTAAAGTTTTCGCCTTTAGATTATATCGACTACAATGTCAGTTATTCGCATGCGAAAATCACTCTATTTCAATACTTTTCAGCTTTCTATATTCCTAACAATATATGGAAAAGTATATAGATGAAAAAAAAATAACGCCGAGGCCGGCCACAAAAAGTTTAGCGAAGGTCAAGGTCTATGCATGCGATAATACGTCATTCCATGTTCTTTATGCTTATATAATCAATTAAATTAAACAATAATTTGTGACCAGCCTACAAATTATTGTATTTAACAAATCTTCAATTATTTCTTACACGAATCAAGCAATGTAAAACACTGTACGATATTTATTATCAAAAGAAGGTCGCGACACGTTATCTACTTTACACTTGTAATAAATAGGCCAATGCAATTTACAAAGTATATAAATAATAAACAATTTTGACCCCTGCGCAAATACTATTTTGAGTTATCAATTAAATCACATTTTGACTTAATAATGATCTACAATGCTTTGTTTATAAAAACTCCCCCTTTTTCGTTGGGATTGAAACTTCAATTACGATTACATCAATTTGAAATAAACTGGACACAAAAAGGATAATGACAATACCAAACTAAATTTAAGAATAATAACTAAATATGGGTCAATACTCTCGCTTGAAGTAACATATTATATGGCTGTGGAGAGAAAGAAAAGTGCCTAAATATTCTGAATATTAAAAATGTATTGCTCAGTGGGTCATAGATAACTATTTGTAATAATTTACAATTTACATATACAACAAATTAACTTCCCTAACTAAGGACAATATACAATGATTCGTGCCGTTAGTAAGCCATATACATTTAATACATATTTACTTTTAGGGGCAATTTAACATCATCAGAGAAAAAATATGTGCGAATCTCGCTTTCTTTTTTCATTATCGTGATGAATGAGACAACACGATATGTAAAAATCGCTATATCTCTTTCCCACTAAACGTAATCAACACGCAACATTCGTTACAGTTGGCTTTTAGATACAATGTTTTTCGAGGTTTCGATACTTGAACCCACCGTTAGAATTATTACGCCAATTATCAGTTTTCAGATGGTGACAGCACTGAAATTCATAGGTTTTTTTTACTGTTGCTATTAAAAAAATATACGTTTGTAAAGTTTATCGACAAAACCGATCTTATTTTTCAAAATTATACTTTGATAATGAAATCTCATCTAAATTTTTTCAGAAAACGTTTAATACTTGAGATTAATGCTGCCGGGAGTAAAAACAGTTCTGATTATTCTCAATGGATTTCCTTTTTATATTGAAATCGATTAATGAAAATTTTATGCATCTATTTGGAGTTGAGTTAACCATGTATTGTATGGCACATTCATCCTTTTTAATTTTTCCCAAAAACAAAGTTGTCCGGTGTCATTAGATGCCCCCTGTGAATATTGCAACAACAGCATGTCATTTTTTTTTTTCATTTTCATACGAACTGCCGGGTCGGCCAAACGCCTTAGTATAAAAATACCGATTCTTTTTCGAGATTTCAGCCCTTTTGTTGTTTGTTTTGAGGGCCTGATTTGATGGTTTAAGGGACGACGGTTGTTAACTCTATCATCATGTATTTACATCTCAGATTTTTCGCAAGCTTTACGTTATGGCACCGTATACATGCAAAGCGTTTATCAGGAAGGAGTTATAATTATGGACAAAATAAACTCAGGGACCATTCCTGTAACTGCAAAATCAAAATCACAAAAAGTGCTATTAATTCAAGTATTCGGGATTAGTCCCTTATTAATACTTCTCTGAATTGATAAGTTCATTAATCGCCTATCACCATGATACACCCTTTCTGACTAGCATTCTATGTTGCGCGTCGATTTGTCCACATAGGACAAAGAAGGCTTAAAAGATACAAATAATCAAAATTAGGTACTTTACCTAATATATATACATATACATATACAATCGGAATTCTGCCCATGGTTCAAAAGTTGGTAGAAAGCACAGTGACTACAGTTCACCTAATCAGAATTCTCCGAGTTGCTGAACATAGAAGCGACCATATTGTCAAACTCAGGAACGGCTTCCTCGAACATCTTGAGTTGCTGGGACAGCGAGTCGGAGTCTGTGGACGCCGATGCATCGCCCACCAGGTCCGTCCACTCGTCGCTCGCCGACCTAGCCTGTAGACACTCTTGGTAGAAGTTCGCTAGGTCCGCCATGGGACTCCCGTCCGCAAAAGGGAATTCCTGTAATATGATTTCGGTGCTTATAACAGAAATCTAAGTTTGGGTGAACATAATAAAACAGATACACAATAAGGGTTCCGTACCACCGTACAATAATCAAGCAAAACATCACGCTAATTTACAGCCCTTGGGTCTATCTGGAATGATAAAGACTTGATCAATAAATAGCTAAATAATACCACTAATAAGCTTCTGCTCTACACAAATATGAATTAACCAAGTCGATGCGCTTTCTTGTATTTTTTTTCAAGGGAAGCGTTTGTATGTACATTCTCACAAATAAGGATGACGACTACGTGAAAAATACTACCACCAGAGCTCGATAAAGTCTTACACTAGCCTAGTGTAAAAACATATATATTTTTTTATGTATATTTCACGGTAAACGAGCAGACGAGCCACCTGATGGGAAGTGGTCACCGTCGCCCATGGACATCTGCAACACCAGAGGTGCCGATGCGTTGCCGACTCTTAAGATACCTGTAAACACTCCTTTTAAAGGATCCCAAGTTATAGCAAACACAGTGAAATCCTCGAGAGGGACTCCGTTCCACAATCCAGCTGTACGAGGAAAAAACCACGTGACGCTCTGAAATTTTTAGAGACCCAAGCGTCTATGATATGGGGATGGACTTTACTTCTGTGGCGAGCGGTGCGGTGGTAGAAAGGTGACGGTGAAAGGCTTTATCATTAAACACACAATTTTTAAGATTTATTCTGCTCGAACTCACCATGAGGCTGGAGTATTTGTCACCATTCTTTGCCCTGGGCACTTCGATGGCCTTGCTCGCAGCGTGGGGCGCAGAGGAGCTTGCCTCGCCACTACTGCCGGGCTTAGCAATATCTATCCTCTCGGTTGTTGTTAAATTCTTCATTTTCTGGATAAAATAAGATTATGGTTTTAATATGTAACAAATTTTTTTATAATAGCTTGTCACAAAAATATAATTTTTGCGACAAGCTATTATAATAAACGAATCCACACCGTAAAATGTATTCTAAGACAAATCAAATGAGTTCAAATACGATTGGTGTTCCTTTTTTAGTTTATGAGTTCTATGGCCACCTTCCGACTCCATCATCAGACCAACGCAACGATTCCATAATATTGTATTGTCCAATTTACACATGCATGAATCTCTTTGGAACTCTGACCGTCGCTTCCGGGGGACGCCCTAGTATTATCAAGACTGTACAATCAGATATGAAGGCATTGGGGATAACACCGGAATTGGCACAAAACCGTTAAGTTTGGAGGAAATGTATCAGGAGGGATCACCCTACTTAGGACACAAGCCAGGAGATTGATTGATCCAATTTACACATGTATGCAAATTTCAACTGAATCGGTAGCCTAAGTGGATCAAATTTAACTTGCAAGATTTGATTACAGACAAACATTTGGACACGGGTGATCATTTAGATGGGCCCGTGAGTACATTTCTTTTTACTATAGGAGTTAGAGTAATAGTGGTCATAAGGACCATCACACTACTTTTTACGGAAATTTGGTAATTTATTGTGTATAAAAATTACACTTTGGATTATTTAATTTCTTTCAGCTGTTTTCATATTTATACTATCTACTATAGCCCTCGATTTGATTGTTATCAACAAATGTCGTTTCGACTTTGTTTCAGATAGCAGATATAAAGAGGGAATTAGGAGTACACAAGATTTGCTTACATTTTCTATTTTATCAGTCTCTGCTAAGAGCCAGGTCATGGGAGGCTCGGGGGGCAATTGCTGGCTGAGCGCGTCATGCAGTTCCCGGATTTTAACTTCATCCACAAAAGCACCTGCTGTCAGCGGCTTGGACAAGTCTATCGGTTTTTTCTCACTGTTCCCTCTTCTGGAAATCAAAAATTCATCAGTCAAGTCCCCAGATCCCAAAACGAGATGGATTAGGTTGGGGAGGCCAAAATAGTAGATTGTAACATAAGCGCCTAACATAATACTTTTCGGTGAGGGCAATATTTTAAATCCAGAGCGGAACGAAGGAGTCTTCCCGAGCGTGACGAGGGACTCCTGAGTTAAGCGAGGGATTCAGCACTCTGAATGTTGCCCGAAGTAGAAAAAGGAACTTGGACCTTAATGCTTAATTAATTGAAATGCTGCATATAAAGACCAATTTACTTAGTTTCATGTGACAGCGCGCCGATTCAATTCGCGTCTTTTTCCACAATGTGACTTTTATGTTGCAATACGTTTCCCCGCCTCTAAAAGTGTTTATGTACTCGTACTTGAATAATCTTTTATGTCCCCATAACCTTTTTCCGCCCACGTTCATTTCCTTATAAATTTGTGCCAATGTAGGTGTAATCGTCACTATTTACTATTTTATAAGTATAATGAACCGTCGACTAAAAGAGGGTTGTAATAAGTTTCACCTGAAATGTATGTAGCTATATATATGTATGATCATAGCAACAGGATGTAAGGATTTAATTATGGATTTGTTTGAAACTAAATGTAACAGGTACCTATGTTCTTAATCATAATAAGTACTTATACAAATTGACAAAAGCAAACTGTTAATCTGTTCACATATTGGATTTAGGTGTAACTGCTTTAATAGAAGATTGATTTTATAATTTATGGGAGTAGGCATAATATTTGCAAACTTACTTGGGGCTTTCTGTGAAGAAATGGTCACTTTTGACCATAATATCACTGATAATGTTGGGAGAAGTCACACCAGAAGATTTTATTTTATCTTCTGGCAACATTGTCATCTTCGTCCTGTACACCACTTCTATTAGAATTGTACCAATTGGTGTCCTTAACTCACTCACTTTTATAGCCTTATGTTTTTCCCCTGAAACATAAACAGCAATTTACTGAAGAACAAACTATTATTTACAGTTGTATTCATCCTTTTGAGAATAAATTAAGAGAAGAGCATCAAACTAATATTACTTACCTAATAATTTTAAATTTGGTTCCCCGCCATATATTTTATGTAAAATTTTGTATGACTCCTTATGCTGGGATCGTGACATTTTGTATGCTGGTGTTATTCTAGAAATGCTTAAGGTGGACTTCAGCATGATGCTCATCCGGTAATAAATGGTCGAAACAGATGTCTGGTTCAGTTCACTGCATCCTGGTATGATTTTAACTGTCCAGAGTTCTAACACCATGCCTTCTCCATCGCTAGTCCGTAGAGATATTTCGATGCACAGTACTTTAGTAAGAGCGTCGACTACCTCCCCATTGAGTACTCCGATGGTGTCATGATTGACTTCAGGCTCATCAGGGATGGATAAGTTGAACTATAAAATGAAATAAAACGATCCTTAAGAAATTCTGCCATAATTGAAAAACTGTCTTATCACTTGTTTGCTCATAAACGGAGGGTTAAATAATATAAAGGCCTTTTTATCATATATTCTACAAAAGTAGACTTTTTTTCTTTATTTGTGCTTTCTTTAAGTTCTCTTAAAAAAGATTCATCTTTGGTCCATAACCTGACCAGATTAAATTCAAACATGGATCACGTAATTTTTTTAAACTTTAAATGGGTGATTACAATCATATAATTTTTAATTATCTGTTTGTATCAATAAATTGAAAGAATAAGACAGCAATTAATTTAGATGTTAAATTACAGATTTACTCCTATAGCTCTCACCCAAACTTAAATACTGCTAGAAATAATATTTTTCACTGTATGGTTATATAGTTACTTCACACAAAACAACTGTTTCGATTTTAATGAAATTTCTACCGTTACAATTTATTCTCCTCGCCTCCAGGATGTACCCTTTTAATAACGCGGACGTTCAGGGAAAAACTGCTAATACTAAATAAGGTTGCTTCAATTATCTAGTTTCATATAGGTATGTTTTGGATGATTGAAGTTTAAAACAAAGAAAGACTCAATTTTTTTGCATTTATTAAATTATGACGGGAGAGACTTTTAAGGTTTTTAAAATTTAAGGAAATATGCAAAATGAACGGCTGTAGGTTTGTTCACATATACTTTTTTTACCTCACACAGCCTGAGACTAATGCGAAGCATGGAAAGATAATTCTGTATGTTCTTTCCGGGACTGCAAGACAAGACCTGAATATGTGATACTAGCTTTCGCCCATGGCTACCTTGGCGTTAATATTGTTATAAGATAGGAATGTAATTCGTCATATCCCATACAACGATTTTCGCTATCAAAATTTCTTTTAAATAAGAAAGCCATATAACTCACTTTCGCAATTATAATGTCAGATAAGAATAACTTGTTCCTAAAATGCACAGCATTAATTTCAACAAAAAGCATTGCAAGCAAATATACTTATACAATATGTTGTCTTAAGTCAAATTTTAAAGCATTGTCAGTGCATCTCAATTATATATTCATCATCATCATCAGCTTTCCATAATCCACTGCTAGGGTAAGTGTCCCCCTTTGTCTGCGCCATCTTTCTCTATCCCTAGCATTCACAATCCAGTTCTAACCAGAAGTATGCTTCATTGAAACAAATTGCATTAATGTAACCAAAGTTATCAAAAAATTGTCTATAAACGTAAAAAAAGTATAGATGTCTCTGTCATCTAAGCGTGTTTCCTGTTCTGTCCGTGGGCGGGGTTCGGTCCGGGGGTCTCGAACTCTGTCATCTAAGTGTGTTTCTGGTTACATCCTCACATGACATGCTTTCCTGGGTTTCAAAGCCAGGGGCCCATATATACTGCATAGTAAAACTGAAAACCACACGGAAGGAATCCCGCTATTCCTTACACGTGGTTTTCAGTTTTACTATGCAGTATATCTGGGCCCCTGGCTTTGAAACAGCTAGTCATTAAACATATTTCTTCTAATTAAAGAGCTCTTGTCTGTGTAGTAACCAATAAAAAAATGTATAATTGGTCGACATTGTACCTTAGTACAAAATAGGACACCTTATTAATGGGAGGAATAACAATCTTAAGCCAGCATTTTTATAATTTGGTTCATGATGGGACCAGTCAAGAAAAGTCATATTTTCAAAATATGTACTAAGTAATATGATTTACTGATACATAAACCAAGCTGGATTTAATGCTACTTTATTAAATTAAATATACTCTTTGTATATAACAAGATTTGGCAGTTTGTTACTCAACGATCCAGTCTGGAGATGAACTGCTGCCTGCCAGTTGATCAACAATTATATATACATAGTTCTTAGTGACTCATTTAACAACACTCGCTACAATTGGGCTTTAAGTTAGCTTAGGAATACTTTCGCAAAGCATAAGAAACGAGATTTAAATGCTTGATTGATTAAATTATTATTTTTTGGATTTCAGTAACAACTGAGTATATCTTATCCTAGTAACTTAAAATTATAAACTGTGAAAGTTTATGAAGATGTGAAGGTACCTATTTGTTATTCTTTCACTATAAAAGTACTGCTACCAGTACTTTTGAGGAAATTTTACCTATACATCAGAATAGCCCATACACTTTAAGTAACATCAACAAAGATAAACAAAATAGATTCAAAGTTTTATACAGAAAATATACCTTTTCAAGTACTGTTTCATATGCTGGAGACATGGCTGTAAGTTACTAGCTGAAAATTAATTATTTTAAGACCATCTGAACTATCATCTTCTAGATATACTAGGTATGTATGTAGGTTTTGTTATAATATCCTTTACTATTAAACAAGCAATAACAATCTTGTATATTTATACATAACTATAATATAATCAGAATCTCATAAATGGATTCAATTTAGTGTGTGTGTGGGGGTGAAAAATAGATTTAGCTAGGTCTCATCCCTGTTGAATTTCTCAGAGTGGAGCTTGGTCACACACAAAACATAACCAAATATATATTAAAACTTAAAACATGTAATATTAAAACTTTATACAAAGCACCAACTTAAAATAGTTCCATTTGGTGGACTTAATTATGTTATTGCAAAGAGATTCAATACATATATATTTAATCTTTTTAGTTATATTAGAGAGATAAGTTGTAAATACTTCTCAATAATTTAAAATACAATGATCAATTTAAACAGGTAGGTAAAAACATCTAGAAATAAGACGGTAATACAATATGCGACCGCAAAACGATATAAAAAAATGAGATAAACATAACAAAGGATAAGCAACACAAATCTTTCGCTCTAAGAACATGCTGTCGCTAAGACCTCACATAACGCAAGAAAATCATTTGCCTTGCATATAATGGAAGTTCTAAGGAGTCCTCACCCATTGGAGATTAGTCGGAGACGACGGCGGCTGCCCATTGTCCACGGAATTTCCAGAATTCAAGTCCTGTGTTATTTTCTTGCCTTGCCTACTTTGCACTACTATTTGAGCCACTTTCAAAGTCAATATTTTTGTAAATTTATAGAGCTTTAACTTGTCAGCTTCCGAATACATAGTTTCCATGATATTGTTTATCTTATCCAAATTACCAAAACATTCTTACAAAATTGCGCAGCAATAGTTTTCTTACACTAAGTTTACAGCATCCCTAAGATGTTTATTTTTTACATGATCTTGAAATAGCCATAACTTCACAAACAATAAACCGTATAGTTTTTAGATAATGATCGTAAATGTAATCTCATTGCAATAAAAATCTATAATTTCATGATTATCACGAGGACCGACGTCGCGAAAAGGTTATGAAAAGAACAAAACATTTTTCTATGAATTTTGCTATAATCGATGTTATTGGTCCTCAAAAATACTTAATCTAATGTAAAACTCTGATTGGTCAACCAAGAAAATCATTGGATTTTTATTGGTCATTTGGCTTATTAGTTGAGATGTCAACGTCATCTGAGACATTTGTTCTGAGTGTAGGTCAAAAATAGTGAATGGCAAAATGTAGGTACCTATCGTCACCATGAAGCTTACTAACATGAATCATGATCGTCACGGGTATCGTTGTGGCCAGAAACAGAACTAATATTTTTCATATAAAATGAGTTATATATACAAAGATACTATCGTTTTTATCTATGGTGGGGTGGGTGTTAATCATAATTATATTATTGGTTACTAATATTTGGTTTTTATTTACGCAATCGAAAGTGCCTTAAATGTAAATACTCCCAGAAATTTTTAATTTTTTTAATCCCTAATTATTTTTTTTATCAATGTTGAAAAACTCTTCAAGTGTAGGATTTATAAGCAATACTCTCATGTGATGAACACATGACAATGTCAATGTCATTGTCAATCTGTCAAAAAGTGATGACGTTGACTGCCAAGTCTTTTGAGTTGCCAGGTTGAGGAATATTTTCCCGGAAATTTGGAAGTGTACAATACATAGACAGGTTTTTTTTTGATACTGCTTAGCTTCTATTGTTGTAAAATTATTTTTTATTTTACTATTGAATACCTCTCCTCTACTATTTGCCATAATGAGGGTTTTCTGAAATGTCGCTAACCAGGAGGCAGCATTTAGAGGTTCAGTTCAGACAACTGTCAAAAGTGTCACATACAGCCTCCACTCATTTGACACATAACAGCCTTCAGCTCCAGCTGCTGCTGCTGCAGTTCATTTCTGTGAATACTGCAAGTGTTCATCGATTTTTAAGACGTTATCATATCACTTGTTATCATATCACGATTACAGCAACATTGGAATTCAATGTATACATATGCTCGACTTATGTGAATGTGAAACTAACAACCATCAAATGCCAGAGCAAAAAGATTTAAATGGAAAATTCGAATAAAAGTATTTATTTCGCTTCCATCTGGTTTGCTTTCTACAGCGTGTAAATGTACCCTCGACAATACATATACACCGTGTAAATAGACCCTCGACATTTACTTAAAGTGGTGACTCAGCCCATCAATATGAACAACTTTTCCTATGGGACCAATGCTGAGAACTCAAAAATATTTCGTATTTTCCATACAAAAGAGTTCCGCCGCCCGGCCAGTTTGTATGGGAAGGTCGATTTTTTTTGTTGAGTTCCCAGCATTATTCCCATAGGAAAAGTTGTTCATATTGGTGGGCTGAGTCACCCCGTTAAGGAAATGTCGAGGGTCTATTTACACGGTGTATATGTATTCCTTGACTATACTAGGTACATCAACATGTAAGTAAATTTTTGCTATTATTGGTAAAAAAAGTAATAGATTAGGCCCTGCAACTTCGTTCAGAAGCAATTGACGTAATCTATTCATTCGTCGGGCAACCACCAGCCCGCTAAGTAAATCTCACTTCAACAAACATACCAAGTGAATTTATTAAAAAGCAGTATCAAAAAAAGACGGTCCTTTTACGCTATACGAATTTCGGGAAAAATATTCCCCAACCTGGCAACTCATAAAATTTGGCTGTCAACGTCATCATTATTTGTCAGATTGTCATTGACATTGATATTGTGATGTGGTTAAGCGTGGGAATATTGCTTTATAAATCCTACATTCGGGATGTTTTTCGAAAATTCATAAAAAAAATAATTTTGAATAAAAAAAAAATTAAAAATTTCTCAAGTATTTACATTTAAGGTACTTTCGATTGCATAGATAAAAACTATCACATCCGGTTTGTAGAAGGTTGTCAATTGGGGCACCCAATTTACCACGGAATAATAAACCTCATGGAAGGGAAGTGTAGGCGTGGCCCGCGTGCCGCAGTTAAGCACAGCGAGTCTTAACCAGGCTCAATTACTCTGTTGTTGCTGGTGCGACGCGACGTGTGGCTGCCGGTGTATTACTTTGCGTGTTTCTTAAAAAAACTCTTATAAATGACTCGATGCTCTATCCTTGAGTGCAAAAATAATAGTAGTACTAAGAACTTACTATGATCAGGTGTTTCTTATCATCAATAAGTCGCTATTTACTCTGTATTTCATAAATTTGTTTTAGCATTAACCTCTGTCTATTTAATTGAAAATAAATATTAGAGTAAATAAAAAAATTACACGTATGCCTATTGAGATAAAGTCTAAAATTGTATGATGCCTCGACCATGTACGCCATCTAGTGGCGAGTGGTAGAATCAGAAATTACGACACAAGGCGAAGTAAGCCATTCTATTTAATAGGGTTGTGATATCATCGAATATCGATTTGTAAAAGTATTAATTTTTGAATTATATATGCACACGCTTTTTATTGTCACTGTGTACTGGATAATTTAACTTTAATATAGTTGACGTTATTAACGTACTAGCTTTCGCCCGCGGCTCCACCTGCGTCAATATCGATCCCTCGGGAATAGTACGTTTTTCCCGGGATAAAAGGTAGCCTATGTCCTTCTCCGCACTCCAGAGAACTTGTATGCAAAGTTTCATGATGATCGGTTCAGTAGTTACGGCGTGAAAGCGTAACTAACAAACAAATAAGCAAACAAACAAACTCACTTTCGCATTTATAATATTAGTAAGGATAATACTTAAAATTTAAGACTAAACCTACACAACATTTACAAGCAAAAAGGCCCGACAGTTCGTTGCCCTACAATGCTCAGAAGGCTGGCAGCATTGCCACGATAGATGGTAATGCTGATTTTTGTGCAAGGCCAGTCCTGGTCAAAGAAAACATCTACTGACTTCCAGGCGAAAGTCAGTTGAAGTTTCCTGTTATATATTATTTTAATAAATAAAACTAAAAATTAATTAAATCTTAAATAAAAATCTACCTATAAATATAATCATATTCGTTCATTTATAATATAAAATACAGATAAAAAAATTATAATATATATATGTTCCCGAGAAACCGCTATTGAAACTAGTTTGTCTTGAATTCTATAGAATAAACTAATTTGGCCTAGGATGAACAGATTTTAAATATTCATCATCATTTCGAGTAGGTGTCACGGTCAATCGACCATGCACACCCTAGTGTCAGAGTTCTTCGGAACCGCCTCTCGGCCTCTGACGTGGTTCCTTTAACGACTACCAGATGGCAGCCGGGACCACCGGCGTAACGTGCCTTCCGAAGCACGGAATCATCTTTATTATCAGACAATCAGGTGATCAGGCCTGCAATGTTCTAACCAAACTGGAAACAACTAAACAAAGTATGCTTCCGGTGGGAGTTGAACCCACGGCCAACAGTCAACAGGCAAAGCCTTAACCACTAGACCACGGAGGCTGTTAATTATTTTTATATTTTATTTTTTATATTATTTTAAATATTGTTTAATTATTTATGGTAGTTTAAGGGGTAAAATAATAAAATATATGAAATAATGAACAAATCAAACAGATTGAGCCAAAGTAAGTTCAAGACTTGTGTAATGGGATACTAACTCAACGATCCTATATTTTATAATAAACTAGCTTTCGCCCGCGGCGTCGCCCGCGTCAATATCTGCAATAGTACTTTTTACGTAACAAATAAACTCACTTTCGCATTTATAATATCAGTTTATAATATTAGTAAGGATAGATAATATAGATAAACATCCAAGTCCCACGTCAAATCTGAAAAATATCATTTTCCATCTTGACCTGACCGGGGTTCGAACCCGGGACCACTCGTGTCGCTGGCTGGCATGTTAACTACTGCCCCACAGAGTTCGACTGAAGTCGATCAGTATAGATCACAACAGTGAGGTCATTTTTAGAAACCAAGATGGCGAATGCTACTTTTCAACAATAATTATTGAATTACAATGAATTAACACCAATTTTAGAATCGATCGATTTCCTAGCGTCATTAGCAAAAAGATATGAACCCAATCCCTATTTGAGTAGCAATGACATTATTGATAAAACATTCTAGAAGAATAAATAATGGAGTTCAAATTGAAACCTTAAATCTTAGTGAATAGGGTGTAAAATTGTGTACAACTTTTAAGTACGACATCTTTTGGCGAATAGCTGAACTAAGTAGTCTGAGATCGTTAAAAAGCACATTGAAAGAAGCCGACGTAGCATATGCACGCTGTCATAAAAACCACAAAGTGTTATTGCTTAATTCTACTTTATGGCGCAAGAAATAAGGTTTTTCTTTTTGTAATGCAAACTGATTGTTATTTCTTTGTGATTTCAAGAAATTATAAGCTTTCTAATTCGTTAAATTTCAGTGTGCGTAAAATGTTATTGTGTGAGTTTGGCGACAGTGGTTTTCAAGAAAAATATATGCTATGCCCGTTCCTCTTGTTTTTTAAATTCCGTGCAATTTACCTTACCCATCTTGTTTTTCATATCATTGGTAAATAATACCTAGTACCAACAAGGAAAGCTTTGCCGAGTGGCGTAAATACCATCTGGTGCCCGAGGTAAACTCATTCAATGGGTGTGTTGTTCAGCGAACCCACCACTCTTCTGCTCCTGGCCGGTACCCTCTAGGGTATAGTTATTAGGAACGAAATGGCAAGAGGAAAATACGACAAATTCATAGGTAAGTAAGACCCATTATACATATTCTGAGAATATTTTAAGTATTTACCGGGTGGACGGACGGACAGCGTAGTCTTAGTAATAGCGTCCTTTTTTTATTTTACCCTTTAGCTACGGAATCCTATAGGTTTCTAAGGCGTATGGTTATTAGGGCTAACGCATGTGACATGGCAATCGCCGGCGCGGGAATATGCCGCCGCTAGTAACACCGTAAGCCGTTGGTCCCAGCCACCATCACTGATGGTAGTCGTTAAGCTACGTCACAATCACATACTGTAAGATACTGCCTCCGTGGCAAAGAATATTATACACTACGCGAATCCGTGGTCCAGTGGTTAAGGCGTTTGCCTGTACACCCGGCGGTCGTGGGATTGATTCCCGCGGGAAGCATACTTTGTTTAGTTGTTTCCAGTTTGGTCGAATTTTCATTAAAAGGATTGTCATCATGAAACTCTTCAAGCAGCGAAGTAATAACTACTTAGTTTACTTATATTCGTTCGAGAATGTACCTACATCAAAATATTTTTCATCCGTAAATTAGTTTCACGTGTTTGAATTTTCTTCGAGGTCAGTATCTCAAATAGGTAGGTACCTACCATTTTCGAATTTACAGGTATTATCTAATTTGTAGCTCTACGTACACCCCAAAACAGTACAAAAACGACATCCATGCCGAATTGTCATGGAAAGTGGTGTCAGTAATGTGGTACTTTCAGGCTTGGCCACTATCACTGATTTTAATTCTGACCGTGCCAATATTTAGCCGCCAAATATAAAAATCTGTCGGTCTGTACCAAAGGACTGAGCTCTCATAGTAATAATTGGACCAGAAAGCGAAGACAAACTTCGGAATTCTATCTCGTTCTAAAGTAGGGTGACCAACTATAGAATAGATTTCACGGACATGAAGTACTTAGGTAGGTACCACAGAAATATATCAGGATAGAACGGCTAAGTGGGTGGTACACGTGTTTCTCAATCTTGTACGATCGTACGAGATTCGTTAAACGTTCATTCAGTCAGCGCGCACGTCCCAACTTCAACATATGCTTTATCAAGCGGTATTTAATTATAAAAACAAAAGTATGAAAGTAAATAGGTCGAAACAAGGTATTTTTTTTCATGGATCAATACTTTTTTTTTAACTAAAATCGTGATTAACAACAAAAAAAAATAAAAAATAAAAGACCTATCAAGATTTTCAATATAAAACGACAATACAACTAATTCACATCCAATACGCGTTCTAAAAACATTTTATAAAGCTCGTTCCAAGGAGAACGCGCAATGTAAATTCAATTGTGTGATAGCAACACGAAAGCTGCATTAGCATTGCGTTGTTGCACTCGAACTGATATTATCGATAATATTAAATAGTTAACATTATTATCTCAGATTTTTTAGGTTGCTCCCATGTGTTGATTAAAATATTTATTAGTAACTATTATGGAATGCATGTTACGAAATGAATTCGAACTTTGGCATACAAAAAGTTAAAATACATCAAAAGTCGCGTTTTGATGTACATGAATGAAAGGCAAGCCAATCGACAAATACAAATGACTGTTTATCGAAATGACGCGATTTATTTCTGTGGATGTCACATTACTATTTCGCTCATCATCATCATAATTTCGAGTAGGTGTCACGGTCAATCGACCATGCCCACCCTGGTGACAGAGTTCTTCGAAACCGCCTCTCAGCCTCTGACGTGGTTCCTTTAACGACTACCAGATGGCAGCCGGAACCAACGACTTAACGTGCCTTCCGAAGCACGGAATCATCTTTATTATCAGACAATCCGGTGATTCAAGCCTGCAATGTCCTAACCAAACTAGAAATAACTAAACAAAGTATGCTTCCTGTAGGAATCGAACCCATGACCTCCGGGTCTACAGGCAAACGCCTTAACCACTGGACCACGGAGGCAGTTACTACACACTTCGCTAGTAATGACGTAATGGTGGTGGCGTAGTTTATGCAAAAACTGACAAACGCGTTCCCTTTGCAAAGTCCACGCGTAGCCATTATATCCTGATATATATTTCTGTGGTAGGTACCTATATCGGTGTCATTGATAAGACCCTATGCTATGATCATTTATTGACAAATAGCAACTGTAGAAGGGAAAAGCAACAGTAGAGATGTTCGTAGTACGCCTTTGAAACTTTACTCTATAACTAGCTGTTACCCGCGGCTCCACCAGCATTAATGTGATCCCTCGGGAACAGTCGAATTTCCCGGAATGAAAGGTAACCTGTGTTCTTCCTCGGGCCCCAAACTACTTCCATATCAAATTTCATCCAAATCGGTTCTATGGTTGAAGCGTGAAAATGCGAAAGACAGACAGACAGAGTTCACCTACACAGATCTTTTTTTAATGTAATCGTGAACTTATGCATCTATTTTTATACTTCTAAGTCTAGAAATGAGAAAAATTCCATACAAACTTATTTTATCCCCTTATTTTACCCTTTCAAGGGGAGTTTAGTCACGATCCCTCGGGAATAGTAGAATTTCTTCCCTGGGCCTGCAACTACCTCTATACCAAAATTCTTCCAAATAGGTTTAATGGTTGAAGCGTGAAAAGGGGACAGACAGAGTTACTCTCGCATTTATAATATTAATATGGAAATATGGATTTTATGTACGAAGTACCTATAAATACACATTACTGATAAATCAGATTCAACAAACTCGGCAGATAAGATGGACACCCTAGCCAAGGCACAACATTTACTAACTGAAAACGGTTATGTTATTTACCTGAGAAAGGATAATGCACAATGCACTGCACTGTCGCTTCGAGATCTCTTGAAACAACAAGTTATATTATTTTACTCTTTCAGTCTGCTTAAAAAATTCGAAGGCTGCGGGTTTTTTATTAATAATATGGCGGCAATGTTGAGATCGTACTAGGGTTGCTAGACTAAATTTAAATTTAATACTATATTAAGATTGCTCTTTTATTTTCGATAAGAAAAAATCAAAATTAACTGTAAACATACAGTTTAGTTAATAAATTAATTATTCCATGTAAAATAAAACAGGGATTATTTCATTATTAATTAAATATTGCTGTTTTGCTTTACTACCATTTTCTTCCATTATTTACATTTTTACGCATTGGCAAGGGTGCGAGAGGGAAAAAATGCCGAGGTATTTCCGTCTCCCTAGAATTTTTTGCACAGCATTATGCTCTCTATTCTTGAAGCGTTAAGGGTTAATATCGTATATCAAAATCTGAAACAGTTCTATCAGGTACTTTAAAAGCATGTTTAAGTGGTCAAACTTCAGTTTCTATCGTGGCTACTCCGAATCTCCAAAAATGTAACACCTAGCGACGATCTGTTTTCTCCTAGATCGCGAAATCTCAGAAGTAGGCATATTTTATTCCGGGAAAAAGTACTGTTTCCGATCAGATCAAAGCCAGTATTTCCATAGTTTTGAGGCAGAGTGTGCTTTATAGCTCTTGGACTAAACATTCTATAAAAAATGATTTATTATATAATTTACACCAAAGACTGCATGATTCTGATTTCGACTAAATCTGGAAGAAAACAGATCGTCACTTGGTCTTATAGTTTCGGAGATTCGGAGGCCGCCACGCCAAAACGCGTGCTTCCTGGCTTTGCTACTAAAACATGCTTGTGATGGTGACCCAGCCAGAAAATCAATTGCAACCAAATTTATAATAGTTTATTAAAAAAAAAAAATAATAACAACATAAAAATAAAAAATTATAAATAACTTACAAATAAAAAACTTCTTCCAACGCACCCACGGAGTACATACAGAGAGGAGTTGCCCTAAGGAATATTTTCTATGAAACCATGCACTTACAGGGGGTGAGGGGAGTATTATCTGTCTCACTCTACTTGCTCTGTCTCACTCCCTCCTTTATATCCATCTAGCGGCGAATAGCCCAACTACTTAATAAGTTCGATGTTGATTTTTCTTTTTAGTTTATCTATCCGTCACTAGATGTCCCTAACACCTACTGACATCTAGTGTCAGATAGCTGAGTAATTAGGGTTGCCAACCAGACTGTTAAAAACAGTATAATACTGTTTTTGCTAGTTAATGCTTTTTACTGTTCTATAAGAGAGTTCGCAAAACACTGTTTTCACGACTGCTGGTAAAACTATGGTTAGAAACATATAAATTTAAAATTTTCCAATAACATAATATTGTTGTATATAGTATAGTTCTGTACCTGTTCAAAGCAATCGTTTATTTGGAGACTACATCTTCACAGCCACAAAAACAAAGAATCAATATGTTTTATGTAAATTATTTCCTTTCTGTTTTTTGTCATAGATAATTAATCAAATTCCATAATAAAACCATAGTGTCAGTGACCATATCATGTAAAAGAGTAGTCAAAATCCAGGCAGCATACGAGTTGACGCACGGGCCACCCAAAACTTTGCCATACTAGAGGTGACTTGAGCTAGTGTAGTACTAGCCTGCCTTCGACGCCGCCACAAGTTTGTATATTTTTTTGACCCACATGTCAAAAAATATACAAACTGGTGGATTGATCTTTTGTTGATCGTTGATCTTATCAAGAAATTACATCGATCGCATGCTTCGATCATTAATACCAACTAGATAACGCATTACCTACAAAATCGTAGCAAAATTCTGTCCGCTCGAACATATAGCTATACATCTACATTGACTTACTAATAAACAGAGACTAAAGTTTTAAAACCATTTTAATATCAAGATATTTCAGACCATATCACCTTACAATAAAGTCGCTTTTTTTAAAACAATTACCTTATGCTTACGATTATTCGTCACGAAGACTAGCAAAGTAATAAATAACACCTGTCACTTAGAAACGAAGAATCATTTTGTCTAAGAACATCCATTGTGATGACAACCTTATTGCACTAATCATAAAGTACTTTTCTCGTTGATTACATTGCGAGTTACGTCGTTTTGTTTCGTTTCTGTTTGCTTCTTCAAATGTTTGTGCGGATGTTGGCTAGCTTGGCCAAACATTTCTTGCCGTGGTTGAAAATCGGCAACATTTATTTAAAATGTTTATTATTAGTTAAAAGGTAAAATGTATAAAATAGTTAATTTACCTACCGAAAATAAGATACTCCGGACGAAAAATTCTTTTTTCGGCCATTATTTCGACGAGTTTTTAGTGCACACTGCGGCATCGTGACACTTCGTTACGTTGGCTGTGTTTGGACCGAACTAAATAAAATAGCCCCACACTGCTTGAGTGAGGGGCTATTTGCCGAGCCGTTTTTTATGCGCTGACCCGACATCTAGTTGGTATTAATGATCGAAGATCGCATGACATTTTTCCATCATTAATAATAAAGAACATAGGGAGATATTGGTTCCAATAGTAAAAATCAAATACTATTATGCTTCGATCATATATTTCTTGAAGTATTATGATTTAATAATCATAGCATGGAGTGTAAATAAGCTTAAGAATAGCCATTAATTTTTTTCTTACCATGAAAAATCTACATTAACAGTCATAATCTCAATCAATTGAAAAAGTATCACGTAACGCCAAAGTGAAATATTCGATTTGTATGAATGTCAAAAAATGATACAACATGTACAAGAGTTTTATTTACAACTAACTTAACTAACAAGCGGGATCAGAAAAGGAATGGGATGTACAGATCAGCCGGCCTATTTGCTAACTCGGTGTACAACGTTTTGATAGACACTTCAAAATGCATTGCGGCTTTCGTATGATATTGTTAATTTTTATATAAGATGTATTTGATGTGACCATCAAAATGTATTTTGAAGTGACCATCAAAACGTTGTACACTAAGTTAGCAAATAGACTGGCAGGTCTTATCCATGTCTTTTTCATTTTGGAGAAATTTTTGGCCAAAGGTCAAAAACTGTACTGCGTATTCGTAGATTTGGAAAAAACCTATGAAAGAATTGTGGTCGATGCTGTCTGCATATGGGGTGAGCACTCACTGAAAGTAGGTTTCTTTGATGAGAAATGCTCTCGGGGTGCTCAGAAACATCATTATTCCCTCATCTTCCATGTAACTTTTTATAAAATTTCAAAATCCAGTCGTAGTTAAAAGAATGATATAATCGTAGTTAAATCATCCAAAACACTTGACCTCCAAACGTCTTTCGCTTCGCTCACGCTGCATATGTCAACGGAACCCATTGCTGAGTGTAGAAGTTTACCGCATAATGACAAAGACGCGTGAACAGAAGAAAGAAACGCAGGAAGAGCCACTGCAGATACCTTGCGTACTCCGATGCCACCAAAACGAACTGGGAGAGAAGCAAATTTCCATGTTTCATTTGTAACTTGACAATTGAAAGTTTTCTCTAGTGTCTCCCGAATTACTTCGTCCAGTTTTGTCAGTTGTTCTTGATGCTTCCACATGAGTGAGCATCGCAAGGCATAAGTAAATTTTGGCACAAAAAGACAACTCCTAAGTATGTAGAAAGCCATATGTGCATTTATTTGAAATAAGAGGTCGGATGATTGCTGAAATTTAGATACTTTTTCATCTATGTAATTTGGGATAGATTCTTCTAAAAGTGGCGTGCCTAAAATTTGAAGAGAGCTTTTAGTTAAAAGTTTAATTCCAGGGGTTATCTTCTGAAAAAGAGAGTGAATTTCAAAGCTGTTTAATCCTTGAACTTTATCATTTATGAAGAGTTCGCACTTATTAAAATTTAAATTTAGTCCTACTTGTTTGAGGCGTTCAATCAGTCTTATTAGGTCTGATTTCACAGAATTTACACAACCTCCAATCGTAGCATCATCCAAAAACCATGCATTCAGGGGTGAATTTAGGCTAGATATGTTTAAATTTATACCTAGACTAAAAATGGCAGGACCTAAAGGGTCTCCCTGCTGACAGCCAATTGAAGAACTAATAACACGGTCTCTATATACAACATCAGAAGGTGAGCAGTAGCATTGCCAGAGATACGGATATAGGCCTGGAATCTGATCTTTAACTTCCCTTAAAAAAACTCCCCTGTCTATTGAATTAAAAGCGTTGGATACGTCCAATTTCAAAATTACTTGGCACTCGTTTGAATTGAGAAATGTTCTCGTTGCGTGTACAATAGCTTCGCAACCCCCTCTAATACCAAAACCAAATTGTCTTGGTTGGAAATATGCGGTTAACGTGGGAGCCATTCTTTTACACGCTATCTTAGAGACGAGTCGTCTGAAAGTGCATCCCACTGCAATAGGTCGAATGCCCCCATCCTTTTTAACCAGGGCAACTAGGTTAGCACCATACAAAGTTTTTGTTATCTCTTTTGGCACCTTACCAGAGAGCATCAGGTTAATTAAAGAGACTAAGCTTTGTATGAGAGTCCTCCCAGAATCACCCGTAACCCCGCCAACCAAGTCTTTAAGATGTTGAGCTGATAGACCATCTAGTCCACTAGCCGAGCCACTCTTAAAACTGTTTAAAGAGTTAATTACATCATCTGCTGTGATTTGAAGAGCCGGGTCTGAAAGTAACGGAGGATCAGGTAATGTAATTGGAAAAGTTGACTATTGAGGCTGAGGATGCTTTTGTTTTAACGATGAAAAGGTTTCTTCCGTATCAGGAGCAAGAACATCACTTGAGAAAATAAGCTGGGCGGCTCCCCTTACATCACCATCATTAACTTTGCTTTCGATTTTTTTGATTTTGTACTCCGTATTTTCGCCTCGGGGAGTTCTATTGCTGTTATGGCCATATGAAATAACATCTGAGGACACGGTATAGAGGGTGCAGTTATTTTTAATAGTCTGAGTAAGTGAAACATCACTACCCTTTTCCTTAGGGGCATGTAAGACTTTAAAAGCAAAAAGTAGCAACTGCTCCCAACTTGCTTTGTCATTAATCGAAACTACTTTATCGATTGCTTTTTTTAGGGCAGTTGCAACAGTTATTCTTGCGCCCCTAGGGATTCTTTTAACAATAGGCATACATTTTTTGCACCTACCCAGCTTTTTCCACAGAGGAAGATCGGTATGGCTAGCAGCATCTTGGGTAGTAGCAGACTGAAAAGGATAGGGAATATCCACGTTTTGCCTGCCATTACTATCAGTCAAAGACGAAACAGCAGCTCTGTGTGTTTTTGCAATATGAATATTGAGGCCTCTTCTTCCTCTGAAGAAGCGAGGCTGAACACATTCTTCACATCTCTGGAGGCTATCTAAGGAGAGGGATAAAGGGAGGGGAACTTGTGGATTAAGTGTGGGGTTTGGTAAAGACAACATAAATTAACAGGTATATGAAGCCAAAAAACTAACTAATTAAAATTAAAATAAAAGTATAATTAAAATTAAAATTAAACAAGTGATAAAATAAAACTATTTAGGAAGAATATTGAAAGAAGCCAAAAAAAAACCGCGATCGCCAACCCGCCCGCGAAGCGTAGTGTATATCCATAGAAAGAAGAAGCCTGGGAGAGGCCTGTGTTGAGCAGCGGTTATCTCACAGCTGGGCAAACTGTATTAATCTTCTATTTTTTTTTCAATTTTCATCTTCTATGCCAAGACCCAAATCGTATGGCAAAACCCATAAGAAGGAAATCCTTGCGGTAGGCCTGTGTCCAGCCAGTAACAGTCCAAGGACTTGTGGTTTCAGAACTTAAAGATACTCTCTTTCCTAAAATTTGATTCTTAAGTTTAATTCTTGGAGGAAATACAGCATAGCCTTTTCAGGGTACATTTACTTCATGTAGAGATAGCAATTCAAAATTTCTCAACACCAGAGGATTTTGGATACAGAAGTTCACAACTATATGATTTCTTGAGAAAACGATAAAGAAAAAACTTGGTCAATTTATAACGACATTCAAATACAAATCACAACCAAAGCTTATTATCTCTGTATTATTAATAAATCAAAAAGTGATCATTTTAAAAAAATATATATTTATATCAAAACCGCCAGTGCTGCTGGGTGACTGAGAGGGAGGCGGCTCTGGGATCTTATTTATTACTGATGTTTTCTCTGAAGCTGCGATATTTAGGTATGATTTTCGTCACAGGATAGCAAAGCAAACACACAACAATAATTTACAATTTTATTTAAATAATAAACAGTTACATAGAATTGTACTAATACTAACACATTGATGAGAATAAGTGCTGAAAACATTATATGAAGTGACATTGTAGGTAGATTTAATTATTAATTAATTTTAAATGACTATCCTGATTAAAAAATAATTTATAATCTATCAGTAATGGGGGAAAGTTATAATGAGCCAATATTTGGAAATCATTATCTAATTTATCTGTCATAAATAAGTGCCTATCTTTCTGTGATCTATCTTAAAATTTGTCTATCACCAAGAACCTTCCTAGAACATTTTGAATAAATCTACCATTTGATTTTTAATGGTTTAGTGCGAGTCCTTTGCTTTAAAGGCTTAGTGCGAGTTTTGATTGGATTTAAAAACGAACGATTGTTTTTTAATTCAATCTTTCGTGCGAGTTTTTATCAGCTATGTGCTAATTTCAAACATAATCCATAATGTACTAAATCTAAATTAAAACAAAATCATATATTTTTACTATGCACTAAGTAGGTGTGCAGTCGTGACGTGGACTGGTGGAAAGCGCGGTAGTATCTCTGATCGGTATCTCTGCGCCAAGTAAGTAGTTAAAATGTTAATCCTACATTGAGATCCAGTAGTAGTAAAAGGAGCTATCGGAATATGTTCCCAGTTAAAGTCAAACTCAGGATTGTTATACTAACTTTTGGCGCCACAGAGTTGATTGTTTGGCGCGCAGAGAAAAATAATTTCGTAATGTAGTTTTGTATTTTCCCTGAGTATTGGATATTTCCATTCTGCATAAAATACAAAAACTGGCAAAGTGCGATTAAAACTCGCGCCCCGAAGATCGCACAAAAAATCCTAAGCGACCTAGCTTCGTGCCAAGCGATGTAACCTAAAGATTTTTACTACCTTGCAAATGTTAATGTAACTTAATCGCTTGATTATGTTATACGGTTTTCATGTCAGAAGAGTATTTAATTAACAACCATAAAGGACCTGAAATCCGGCGACAGAGGTCCATAACTCGCACAAGATTTTGTCGATAAATGTTTATTTGATAAAAGGGCCGTACATTTAAAAAACGTCAGATTTAAAAAGAAAACTTATGCTTATGGTCGCGTAGGCCTGTGGTGTAGGTATAGCTAGATAGCTGAGTTTCTATTAATTCGATTTTTTATTGAGTGTTTGAAAACAACATTGGATAAGAAGTAAAGTCGAGATTGTGGATTTTATGTGCATGGTTTTTATAGTCTCATAACATCGTTACTGAGCGATCATTTAACTTTGCCTCACTTATTATTCAGTGAACTGTACATCTGAATAAGTAGGAATATTTTTTGTCGTGGTATTCCATGGCCTGCAGACACTGCATTAATAAAAATAATGCACAGAACTTAAACTCTGCGTCGCTCGAATGACACTCTCCCTGTGGTGCGAACAAGCGAAGCCAGAATTAATCGTTTTCATTTCAAACACAAGTTACCAATGTGGGCTTCATCATTATCATCAGGTCTTTTTTAGTCTCCACTACAGGAGCACGACCCTCTCTGTACTACTAGGGCTATACTTGGCCAGAGCAGCCAGAGGACTTGGCCTACACTCTCCACGCTGGCCAGACACGCTACTAATGCTCAATCCATCGGGCTCTCCTGCTGTTGTTGCTGCCTCTACTGTTTTGCTGCGGCCTATCGCACAGCGTCTCGGCAGTGTAGTGCTGCCTCATAAAGGTATTTACAACAGAAACTACATAAGTGTCATGTTCTAAGTCCACTAGGATAGATTTGATAATAATATAATTTATGCTTCGTGTCTTGCACTTATGGCGTAACTACAGAAGCATGTGTACAACAATTATCAGTTTAGTAATTACATAACTATGTTTTCCATTACACTATTTACACGGAACGTATCGTCAAGAGTATCATCGTTACAGATAATAATTGGATCTCAAATATTTTAGCAAAATACACTTTAAAACACCAATTAAGCCGCAAATATGACGAGGCACAGTACAGACTGTCAAGCAATTTTGCTCTGCGACTCATCAAAGGTGCGAAAGTCCTTAGTTATTATTATATGAAATAGCTAGAGAACAAATTTAGATAAACAATTATATTTTTGTTAACTGTTTATTAGGGTAGGCTTTTGCCCAGCAATGGGACCCCATTGCTGGGCAAAAGCCTACCCTTTCTTTTTCCACTTTGCTCCATCTCCTGCCATCTGTCTCGAAGTTTTATCAAATAATGAAGTACAATACTTATTTGTCGAATAGGATATATCAAGTCGAAGAGAGTCAATGAAATACATCAGTTAATTTTGAAATAGCGAATATTTCGGTTCACTTAAATTTAAATATCTACTATTTTAATTATAATGTAATAAAAAGGCTTTTTCAGCTTTCAATTTAACACATGACGGACGGAGTTAACACGATTTTTTTATTTGTTTCTTAACCAAGCCCTAAAATATATTCGTGAAGTTATATAACTCGTGCTAAGGAATTTACACCAGAAAAGGTATCAACATAGTAATTTTCGACTTGAAAAGTTGTTCTTAGTTGTTCGTCTTGATATTCCCTATGCGATTAACATTGTATTGCCAATAGGCATCTTCACACGTAAACGCATTCATAAGGTCAATTACGTGCAAAAATTTTGCTTTGCCTCGTGATAGACTGACCATAATAATTTTTTTGAATGTGTGAAGAAATACATAGGACTTGGAGCCAAAAAAATCATTCATTGACTGGAGTCAAGCGAGTACATGCGCGACCTCGATAAACATATTGCTCATTTACCGCTCTAAACCTACGCAAACCTACGCGTCTAAAGGCATCTAATGAGGGTTTAAGGTAATAGTGACAGGTGACCGCGTGACAGGTGACAGCACCGAGACGTCAGTTTCATATGAGCTGTTATTTTTTTTTTTTTTTTTTTTTTATTTATGGCTTTCACGCGTTACGTATTTAGCCAGTATCAAGTATAAATGAGTTTTCCCGCGCTTTTTTTCTAAGTCTTGTTATCAATGAAACGATGGTGTAGTTCATTTCATTGACTCTACGGAGCCCCTGGCGATAATTCCCACGAATCCACTAGCTTGATCACAGACGCAACGAGGCGAGGCGGTCCACCAGCCCGCTAAGTAAATCTCACTACAGCCGCACTGTGACAGTTTATTTCGGTTATTCCACACATTGTTCATAAACATGGGCATTTATAACACCAAATTACACCGATTTCACATTATAAAGTCCACTAGAAACAATTTACAAAACAATCCAAAACACAAGCCGTGCTCTCCGTCGAAATTCCCGCCAAGAACTCCCATATGAGCTGTTATTGAGCAATGGCCGTGTGACAAGGGTTGCAACTTCACAAACTTGGATTTCACTTTACTGACCCCGCTACATATCTAAAAATAAATTGCGTCCTTTAACAACCGCAACCCCAAATGTAACTATTCAATGGACTAAAAATTTGGCCGGCCGTTGCTTTTGACATTAACCATCTAAGGACTACAACTCATCAGTCATCAGACCATCAGATTACGATTCAGTTCTGCCATCTGCCATCTGGTGAAAAACATTTCAGAAACCCCTGATTTCGATAAATGGAAACATAAAATGTTTAAATTTATCGACGTGTTTTATTATTTACAATTCTAGCTGAAACGACAATCATTATATAAGATCTTAACGACGTACATGTTCAACTACAAAATATATGATGTATAATAAATTTAATTATTTAATAATGTTTCATAAAAATTGTTACAAAAATTATTATTCAATATAATAATATGCAATGTTTAGCACAAATATAAATTGAATTACAATAATTATAATCTAATATGATTATTATATGAGCCTATATGTACAGTGGGCTATAGTTTCTAGGACATGAATTTCGCGGTGTAACCTTATTGCTTATTCGTAGGGTATAACGAAATAAATTATATGCGTCCACGGTTCGTATGGTACAATGTTCAAATAATCTTTCATTTTTATAAAAAAAAATCTACTTCAATCAAACTACGGATCTTGATGAAATTTAAAGGGGACCAATTCGTAAGCATACCCTTTCAAACAAAGTTTTTTTTACAATCGGTAAATAAATGTCCTTCGCGCCACCACCTTAGTGTGCCATACATGATATGCAATGAAGTTATGGCAATTTTTTTGTAAAGATTCCGATCAGTCCGATCACATATTACGTAAACTACAAAGTGAGCAACAATAACTGATTACAAGCTTGAGGCAAAAAAAAAAATAGATTTCCTGTGTCCGGAATTCAAGTAAATCGTGATCAGCCTTCTTTGGCTTCATTTTAAGGTACTGAAGATTGCCTAGTAATGTTAACAATGACATGACCCACCGTACCTAACTGCTGTCGCCGATTCTATATATGTATTATTGCAAAGGGCATCTGACACCCAAATTTCTAAGAGGCGTGTGTACACCCCACTACGGCCAAGGTAAGTACACGTTAACTTGATTAATTAATAACGTATCTAAAATTCTTTGTACTATTTTAGGCACAAGTATGTTTAATTCTAAAATAGACCTTTTGAATTGATGAATAACTCTGTAACATGTTAACGTTTACTTAACTTTGGCCATAGAGTACACGCTTATTACTTTTTCGTAGGGTACACGTGAAAATTATACGTACATCCTTCGCCCTGCACCCGATCCGACATCACTATAAAAGTCAAATTAATGCCAGTACTTAAATCTGTTGCTTTATTAATGGCAATATTCAAAGGGAGAACTTAATGCTTCGCCACAAGTTTGTGAACTATAACTATTGTTAATGTTTCTCCACCGTTACTCAATGTAATCAATAGATCATTCTCCGTGATTATTCTTGTGTGATAGTGCCCAACACTGATTTCAGATTGTCAAAAATCCCTAAAGGCTGACATATGTCCGCGAGGGGTTCTAATCAATATAGCCGGGACCAATGCCACTAGCTAAGCCAACTATTACTTATTTCTTTTATTCCTAAATCAGATCAAATAAAAAACATCCAAACCTTATTACGCTAATAAATTACTTCGAGTATTTTTGGTATTACTTTGAATTATTGCGCATTTGATAAACATCAACGCCCAAGCGACTGCCGGCTATCGCAATTCGTATGAAAAAGTTGTATACCCCACGACTGAGAAACTGCCGGCTATCGCATTTAGTATGAAAAAGTTGTTTACCCCACGACTGAGAGACCGCCGGCTGCCGCATTTAGTATGATAAACTTGTTAACCCCACAAATGGGGGACTTCCGGCTACCGCATTTAGTATGAAAAAGTTTTTTACCTTACGACTGGGGGACTGCCGACTGCCGCATTTAGTATAAAAAAGTTGTTTACCCCACGACTGAGGGGTAAAGATTAAGAGGATTTTTGCAAAATAATCATCATCATCATTTTGTGTAGGTGTCACTATCAATCGACCATGCACACCCTGGTGTCAGAGTCCTTTGAATTTTTGAATTTTGCAAAATAATGAAAAGTAATGATGTAGGAGTCAAAGAAATAAAATGCTGGGTGCAGCTAATTGGCTCATGTATCGCTCTTAACGTGCCTTTCGACGCACGGAAAAGCTAGCTAAGCTCTTTTTATACCCTTGTTGGTCACCAAAACATGTTACCACGCCCCGGGCGTGGTAACATGTTTTGGTGACCAAATGTTTTGGTTGCCTGACAGTGTAAACGCTAATAATGTGTACGCCAACAGGCCATCGCGTTCCTGTTATAGATAATTAGTACTGTATTACTTTAGACCGAATTTTGTCGGATTCGGGTAGGGTAGTGCGTACCGCTCTAATGTAAATATATGCATATATTATAAACATATTTTCAAGGCATACTATATATATATTGCTTTTTGCTTTTATGCGAGCGTAGTCTAGCATGTAAGGAGAGAACATAGACGCTGATCGACATCACTACTATTGCATTTTATAACGTTTTTAGTAATATAAATCTGACTGCACGTTTTTTTCAAAGATTTAAGACTAATAGAATTAGAATTACAACAACAGGTGAAACTGTCCCGGAAAGTGTTAAAATATTCACAACATTTGCCAAAGTTTTGCGTTATTATCTTTTACAAACAGCTGCAATTTCATCCTCGTACATTTTTACACTTTCAAACATTTTCGTGCCCATTTCGCGAACGACGTATATTTCCGACCAGGCTTTTTTTATTTCACTATGGTGTATTCGGATAAAAATATATTCATATAAGATAAATATGTAGACTAGTAGTCATTTAGACACACACTTTAATTTCATATTAAGTGCAACACTTTGTTTTTTACTTAGATAAGTGTTGCACATCCGTATTTGTTGTATGTATTTATTTTCGTTTCACTGTGCTTCGCGATGGGAGCACGATAACTGATATAAAGTCTCTCGGTGAAGGGGTTACGAGAGTATGTCAAGATTATAATATTAAGTCTAAATAAAGTGAATTTGATTCTATCTACTAATGGAAACACAAAGTTTCATCTCTCTTACCAGCCACAAACTTTGACTGACCTAATGACGATCGGTTACTACAACCCAATTTGCTCTGGTCTACAGCCCAACAGATATACCTTGCGTATTGGTCAAACGCACATCTTATTTTGCATCGGAACGCTCAAATGCGTACGTGGCGTTTAGAGTAGATGTAGAATGGTGTGCGGTCAGATTTATATCATCAAAAACGCGCAGTGTTTCAATTTTAAGTCTAATTAATTACAAAGACGGCAGCCCTAAGGTTTTTCTGACCAGTCTTTCAGCTATTCTGTTGAATTGCTCGCGGTCCTCTCTCCACATTTTTGCTGCGTCGACGTTCGCTCCACTTTCGTCATTAGGTTCTGAAAAAAGGCAAACCAGCCATGTGTAAATGAGGTTCTCATCATGCATGACAATTTGTTAGCGATGCACTCCATAGCATATGCGTTATTGATTGAAGAAAGCGAATACGTCACTCACCAGCTAACATGCTAACAACAGATAGCAGTATTTTCTCTACACTTTGTACTGGGGACCACCGCTCTGCGCTGCTCTCGTATCCCATTGGGTCGTCGCCTGGCGCATGAAGGATGGATATACAAACTCTACCATCGGCATAAACTGAAAAAGATAAGAGAATATTTAAAATAACTTAACGAACTATAAAATAAAGCAGCTGTTTAAGGCCAAGTGCGAGTAGGATTCACAGAAAAATTTACAACTACGTTTCTTGAATAGGGTTTCTTATATACATGGGGAAATTTTGATCGTTCGGGACCCTTAAAGGGATAATTCAGCCCGTCGATATAAACTACTTCCCCTATGGGACCTCGTTCGCCTTGTTTTGGTCACAAGGAAACCTAACGAACCTAATCTACCCTCTGTGATCAAGTTTTTTTTTCATTATAGCGGGGGCTTAGTCTCCGGCGCCAATGGGTGGCGGGGCTGCGCTACGAATTTTTCTCATCGTCATGGCAAACACGAAAGCCTATGTCATGTTTGTCAAAAAAAATGAAAAAAGAAATACCAGAAGTAAACAAAAAATGTTATTTTGTAAAAGTGTGAAATATATGTATTTTGTAAAGCGTTATGGAGTTCTGTAATTTCAATACAAAGAATATCTAAATTCGTGATAAGGTATTCTAAAAATAATTATGTTATATTAATAATTATGTACAAATTTCATGTGTATATGTCTTATAACAGACGGACAGCTGTCCGCTAAAGCTGAGGTTTAGGAATAAAATCCTGTTTTTAACCTTTGTGTACAGAACCCTAAAAGTATCATTATAGTTTCACATTGAAATGCCATGTTTATCACAACCATTGTACTAATGGTAGCCACAAACAAACATTGAGGAACTCTTTCATTTGTAAGTGGAGGGATATTTTTTTGTTCTCAATCCTTTTCTATAGGGTGTCGATGGATTGGTCTTTAAAAAATACTGTCGGTGTCTAATCATGATTTTTCGATTTCGGGATATTTTTGTGATGTATTAAGTTTCTTGTGCTAATTTTTGTTGACAATAAGTGTCCCTTCCTTCTGCATCTTAAATGGACTTGACGCCCTATGTCATAAAAAACCAACTTACTATTTGGGTGGAACATTTCACATATGAACTGCATTTTTGGAGGACTCAGCGGATAGTCAGGAGGGAACACTAATTTTGCGGGGAATATGCCACCTTCAAAACATGTGCCTTCAGGTCCTCTGGAAATATACATTATATTGTTACGTACGGGTAATATGGTGGTTAGGATGTTGAAAATATGTTCGTAACACACATAGTAAGTACACTTACAAAATTTTGTTAATAATAGAGAACTGGAAGAAACACTTCTACACAATTAAGATGGATTAAGTAAATAATCATCATCAAATTTAAGAGCTATGCTCTTTTCGGTGGAGCTTTTTCCATAACTCTTTTTCTTCCGGCAGTTCCTTTACTTCTCTATAAGACGTAACCTTTATTTTTTCTTCTATTTGTTTTATAAAAGTGTGTCTCAGCCTTCCCGGTCCCCTTTTTCCTTCTATGATGTTCTTGATCAAATCATGTCTTATTAGGTGTCCTACTACCATGTTCCCTCGTCTATTCTCAATAATTTTCAATATTTGTCTCTTTTCTCCTACCCTTTTCAAGACCTTCTCATTAGTCACTCTTTCCATTCAGCTAAGCTTTCAAGTCATAAATATATGGACATTACTCAACGACCAGCTTAAAGGAGTAAGCCTGTGTTTGGATATAATGTGATACAATCCAAATAATATTATATATACTGCACAAACTACTGGGTGGATTTTAATAAAATTTACAAAGAATACTTATAAATTTTATGAAAGAAGTCACACAAACAAGCTTATCATAAATAGAGTTGATAAAATTAGTTATTCCGGCCATATCCTCAAAATCTGATACCCTAGTGGCTCCGTTTTATTTTAAGTATTGTTTTATTCCGGCCCTGGACAGCGGATCACCCCTCCAGGACCAGGGTATCAGAAATTATGTTTAAAAGCATCCAGTAATAGAACAAAATATGAGAAGAATTGTGTGATCCCTCTAAGATAAAATCCAGAGCTTTATTATTAGCATGTTGAATAACGCAACATACCTATGTATGGATCGTTAAACATTTTCATCTATGGTAGATTTACTAAATTATATACTAAATTGATACAGGTGATCTCTCACCAAATAGGTAATATTTTGCTCTCTCTATTTGATATTTAACCTTTCAAGAACTACATGGCATTCTGTAATGCCAAGCGGGTCTCAAGAAAATTTTATTTAAAAAAAAAGTGGGTCTTGAAAGGAAGCCTGGGCTTGGCTATTGTTATTACTAGTTATCGACATAAATATAATTGTCTTACGTTATAAGTGCTTCCCACTCAAAAAAGTTTTCTTCGTTTATTGGGCCTGCTATAATTCCTTCTGGTGGGTTTATAGTGAGTTCTGAAAAAGAAAACAGCATTCATAAAGGCATGTATTAATGACTAGTGTTAACTACCAGTTACTCATGGGTATAAAATAAACCTCGTGTATACATATAATCACGTCTTTACCCATAAATTATGTTAAGAGGAGAGGAGGGACAACGAAGTGTGGCAACGTGGGGGAAGAGGTAATATTGTGAAGTCACACGTACAAAGCCAGTCACCGGTAGACAAAACTTAAAATAATATGTAAAATCTATATTACCACCGTCTTGATTATAGGGCTATTCGTACTTGGATTGCCTATAAAGGTTTCGAAAAGAGTGTATGTTCGTGTGGTAGTCGACATTTCCTAAAATTAAAATATGTGACGTCACACGAGGGGGGATTTTTTACACAAATGTGAACACACGTGACAAGGACAGGGGAGGGGTAATAATCAAGAAATTGGTGTGTCGTAATTTATGGATGGCCCCTTATGGGGTTGCCTGAGGCAAAGAGAGGACTAGCTCCGTGGCGCAGCGGTCAACACGCAAGCCTGCGACACGGAGTGACCGGGTTCGATCCCCGGCCAGGTCAAGATGGAAAATGATCTTTTTCAGATTGGCCTGAGTCTTGGATGTGTATCTATATATGTATTTGTTATAAAATATAGTATCGTTAAGTTAGTATACCATAACAAAAGTCTCAAACTTACTTTGGGGCTAGCTCAATCTGTGTGATTTGTCTGTATATATTTATTTATTTATTTAAAGACAATACTAATGTAAAGACTGCCAACCTCATTCAGATTGGTTAAGGCCTGCTATAAGCACGTACTAGGTGCCCGGCAACTATTCCGGCAGCCGTGGCAGTTAGTACCACTAACTGCCACGGCTGCCACTATGGCCGGTGGCTACGGCGCTGCAGTGCATTCTTTTGATTGTTACAGTCTTTTCAAGTATTTCAACATGTCACCAGGTGGCATTAAGCTAAACTTGATAAAAGAGAAATTGTTTTTAATTTTTAAATACAAGCGGATTTTATCGTCATACATAAGTTATTTCTCGTGAATACTGCTTTTATTTTCTATTAATAAATTTGTTTACAATTATACATAATTGGGAACAAATCTATACATTTTTTTTAAAACAAATTCTACTGTAAAGAAGTTGGGACCACATGCCTAAGGTCATCTTCTAGGGAATCTGTTAGAGAATTGTCTAAAGGTACATACCTATAAATATCTTGCCTTTTCCGTGTGTGCCGAATCGAAAAGTAGAATTTGTCAAAAGTGGACTAAACAATTTCCAGGTTTTACTCGTACCAAAGATTTTTCTTACAGACTATAATAATCAATATTATCTACTTTGAACTTGGGTTACTAAGAAAACCCAGTATGTACATTAGACTGCCAAATATTTTTGAAAAATTTTTAAAGGGTAAATAAAAGACTAAACCCAAAAAATTTTTGCCTGCTGTTGTCAATTAAAGAATAATCGGTATTTATATCCATGGTCTCATCAGGGCTTTTATTATATTGGATATTCCTCTTTAGCTAATGACGTGCAGAGTGGGGAGGAGACTTTTTTATAAGTTGACGACAAGTAAGACCAAAGCTAAAGGACTGCCAAAAATCTTGCCCATCCTACTTCACTAAACTGACATATTATTTCAAATATTTGTATAACAGAACAACATGTAACGCGCTGCATTGCGGCAAGCTTAAACAAAGCAGGAACAAAATCCATAATGCAATAGCACACTTGCTAATATGTGCAAACGCCTGACAGTTGATGTTGGCAAATGTTTAAAAGAATGGAGCAGGGATGGGTTTATCCAATAATTTGGGAAGATAAGTCAAAATAACAAACTATTAAAAAATGAACACTATAAGATCTCTAATAACTGACTAAGTGACTTAATTCTCTATCTCAACATTCACTGAACCAATTTAGTTGAACTTGCACTGATTCTTAAATTGGACTATACATGAGTCCAACTTTGAGAAAAGAATTTCTGCAATTCAACTGATAATTTCTGATGTTGTGGAAAAACTACAAATATACATAAACACACTCCTGAAATCTAGCACACATGTTTAGACCCTGCAACTGTTATGCGCAAAGTTAAGTACATACATATGGTATGCATTCATCATCATCATCATCAGGTCCTTTTTAGTTTCCACTACAGGAGCACGACCCTCTATGTATGCATTAATAAACTCCTTTTCTTGAAGTTGGTTAAAATGTAATAGAAATATGCATGATTATTAAAAATCTATGTAAAAATAAATGTTTTTTTTTACATGTGAGGTAAATAAGTGTCTTACTAAAAAAGATTTAGTTGTTACTGCATAACACTAGCCAAATAAGAATATTTATTATCTCTTTATGTATACATTTCTGATTATTCACAGATGAAAACAGATTCCAGTCTTTTTCTTATGCGAGTCACCCAGACACTACTTTACTACCACGTGAATGCAAATTAGTAAGCGAAATATGTATTTTTCTCAAACATGTTTGGAAATGTAGGCATTATTGGAGTAAAATGAAGCCACGAAGTTTGGAATTCTTGGCTCGTCCATTACTTTACCGGCCTAGGCCAGGAAAGTAAGTATGAAAATTCATTCCTGGCCGCTGCTCAAAACTTTTTAATTAATCTATGTAACTTGCACTATGTTACTTGTCATACAGCCATGGCTACCACATAAAAAAATGCACTCATCGAGCATAAGTATATGAATGTGAAAATAATTTTATTAAAATGTTGGTATAATATCAAACAAAAATATGCCAATAAGAAAAAGAAAAAACGCGGGAAAGTAGATTTTTACGGTATTACATTTTTAGGGGTTAAATATGACTGGGCTGTATGGGCTATGTTTCCTTAGTACTAAATGACAATTGCAATTAAAAAAGAAAATAAAGCGGGAATGTACTATTATGGAGTTCTTGGCGGGAATTTCGACGGACTGCACGGTTTTTGTTTTGGATTGTTTTGCAAATTGCTTCTAGTGGACTTTATAATGTGAAATCGGTGTAATTTGGTGTTATAAATGTCCATGTTTATGAACAATGTGTGGAATAACTAAAATGAAGTGTCATGGTGTGGCTGTAGTGAGATTTACATAGCGGGCTGGTGGTCGCTCGCCTTACTGCTACTGCGTCTATGATCAAACCAGTGGATTCGTGGGAATTGTCGCCATTGAATCTCCGAAATGAATTACACCACCATTTCGTTGATAACACGTAGAAAATATGAAGGGCTAAAAGGCACAGAAAGCCAAATGCCGTAAAACAAATATGAAAAAAAAAAAAAATGTACTATTATTTATTTTCGGCGGACTGCAAGGTTGTTGTTTTGGATTGTTTTGCAGATTTCTTCTAGTGGACTATATAATGTAAAATCGGTGTAATTTGGTGTTATAAATGGCTATGTTTATGAACAATGTGTGATGGTGCAGCTGTGGTGCGGATTTAGAGATTTACATAGCGGGCTGATGGTCGCTCGCGTTACTGCGTCGTCTATGATCAAACCAGAGGATTCGTGAAAAATTACGCCAGGAGCTCCATTGAATCAACGAAATGAATTATACCATAATTTTTTTGATAAAACGTTGAAAAATATGAAGGTCTAAAAGGCGTAGGACAACAAATGCCGTAAAACAAATATAAAAATAAAAATGTACATACTATTATCGTTTTTTTATATTATACTAATTTATTCCCAGTAGTACGTCTTTTATTATTTCCTTGCATTTATTGAGAAAAGCACAATACATGCATTTGCCGGGAAACGGCTTGCCGGACTCGTATTTATTGCCAAGGCCTCGCTGACGCTCGGCCTTGAAAATTTTACTCGTCCGGCAATCCCTTACTTCCCGGCCTCTGCAGTAATGTACTATTAAATTTCTAAAAAGGTGTGCCATTGAACTGACAGGGGCCACTGAAAGCAGTTGTGGTTCGCTTTTACGCCCTGCCTGACGTGCAGGCTGACTCGCAAATTTTTGACAACTGTGGTATACAATGTTTTGATTGTCACTTCAATATATTTTTATTACATAAACCTAATGGATGCTGAAGTGACTATCATTACAACAAATGTTGTACACCTAAGCTATCAAAAGTAAGCTAGTAGGCTGGTTTCCATTTATTTTGTCATGCTAACTGTTATGAGTTATTCATTATGTTTTACATCACTGATTTAGTCCTTAAAAAATGCATGTGTGCAATCATGAAAAATGTTACCTTTTACTAGTAAGACGTAAGTCGTAAGAGGCGACTTATGAAATACAAGCTAAACAAAACTCATAAACGTCAATGAGACCTCTCTAACTTGTCTGGCCAACAAGGAGAGTGTAGGTCAAGTCCTCTGTGCTCTGGCCAAGCATGGCTCCAGTTGTACAGAGAGGGTCATGCTCCTGCTGTGGAGACTAAAACAACCTGATCATGATGATGATGATGTGTGAATTACACCAATTAATAATATTGTGAGGTTGTTGGCAGTGATTGGAGAATAAAAGCTCAAGACCGAGCTCAGTGGCGTGCCATGGAAGAGACCTATGTCCAGCAATGGACAAGTGTAGGTTGATGATTCACTCGTCAGTGATAGATGGATGGCAGCAAAATATTAGAGACCTATATGTGAAAACCAATCATGACGATGCACACTAGATATAGAAATATTGCTTATTATTTCTATACAGTTTCTACTCCTTTCAAGAATAAGAACCTTGACTCACTAAATAATTTGAAATTTTTACATCTCTAACAGTCATTTATAAGTAGTGGTAAAAGTAATTATAAGGTTATTCTTGCTTTATGAACTTAAATGACACTAACATATAATCTCACTAGACATTGAAGGTACATAAAAAATAAAAACCTAAAGCGAGATGATTTGTTTTTAATTCTAGTAGATTTTATTTCTTGCTTTCTAATTATAAGTCTAGAGAACTTTGAGGTAATGATACTTTTTAAAAGTTGTACTGATACTTGTTGGTCAGAAAACAATTTATTTATGGCTTTTATATTGATATTATCAATAAAATTAAATACAATGAGTATATTCAAATTCTCTACAATGCCGTAGCTAGAGATTACAATATAGGCTGGCTGGATGAAAAAAAAAATACTTACGATATGTACAAATATGACTAATAAAAAAAGTGATTAGGTACACTATAAACTATTCTATTGGACACTTACGCTTATATTCTGCCATTAATCGCCTTAGTGCTGAGCCCGCCATAGTAGGTAATTTATCAATGATGAAGATTATGATGTAACTCCAAACTAATTAATAATTTCCATAAAATTCCCAAATATTGAAACGAGAACCTAGCGCGACTAAAATCCAACCAAAACTTGTGATGTGTCATGTCATGTCACTTAATTGCATAAATGTCAACTGTCAGTGTCAAAGTCATGTCAAAATAATATTTTTTTATATGGCTTTTACGAGCGACGTATTTAGCCAGTAGCACAAAACAATATTTCTGTTTGATTTCACTGAATTTTTCACATTTCACATTTGAATCCACTGATTTGATATATCAAACCAGTCGATTCGTAGTAATATAACAATAATCTGCTTAGTGACATAAAATGTGTTCACTAAGCAGATTAAATATAGGTATGAGATTTATGGCGTGCCCGAATCCCAGAATATCAAAATCTCATTTTAACCTTAACATATTTTAGGTACTTGCCGGTGAAATGATATGCCCTTTTGTATCGTGTCGTGTGCGAACCGGATGCATAACATTTCCTACATTTTTAAAACCCTGTCTATCGTGGTAAGACACACACACAACACAAGTAAAGTAATTCTGTATAGGTTTGCGCTATGTAACATAACAAACAAATGACATTGTAAAATACAAGATTTTGAAGTGATATCGTCTTATGAAACGGTTGCATTCTCAGAACAATAACCTGCAGTTGCATTGCACACGTGACGTATCTAGGTACAGTCAGCAAATGTATTCGGTATGCACCCCTTTTGTTAGTGTGCAAGTCAACATCACACTGGCGAATATGCCGTCCAATAAAAATCTTGCAACACTTGTGTGGGTAAATCTTACAATCAATGATTTCCTTTTATTCAACACACGCATAACCATCTAGCGACATCTAGCGACACGATACGTTTAGTGTCAAAGCGTAATCAATAATTTCGCCAAGTTAGTCAGCAACTTGATTGGCAGAGTGTTCTAGGGAACCAACTTGAGTCATGTGAAAGTTGCAGGTTCTATTCTCCCTAATGCTTATAAATTAGCTTATGAAAAAAATATACATTTTTTTCGTATATTCTTTTTATTCGTTGTTTCGATATTTTTCAGTGTTTATTCATGTTTGAAACTAATTAGCATAAAAGGAAATGAGGTTACGTGAAAAAAAAACAGTGTTTTATTGCACAGTATTATTTATTATTTAATGTAAATATAAGTAAGTAAGTATATAAAATAACAGAACGGGATCATTTTATAGTAAAGCAACTCATTGTTAATTACTAAGTAGATTACTTCATACATAATAATAAATGGGTAATTTGAGTAACTGTCTTTTATACATAAGTCAGTATAGGTATAGCATACTGCTGACGAAGAAATACTTCTACAAAATAATTTAAACTGAAATACATATGTAGTCGTTTTTTCTACTACCATGTTTATTTATATATGTATTTACCTAACTACAGAATCGGACAAGAATCGACGTAATTATCAAGCGATCTTTTTATATGCAGGTCAGCCATGGGTCAGCCACATGTGAGAATAAACATGTTAATTGACGTTACGGAAAAACGTCAATAACAATTAACATCTCTCTTTTATGTATTGACCTTTTTTTTATAAACATTTTGGAATGAAACTAAATATCTAAGATTGGGGTATAGAAAGCAAAGAAAATATTTAATAACCTATCGGTGATCCTTGACTTTTATTTAATTAATTCTAACCTATCCCGCATACCTGCAACCATGTTCCAATACATATCTGTCGGCCGCTAGATCGACATGGAAGAACGTTATAGCGTTCCCCTGTTTTTCGCCACAAAATTTTACGTCCATCCTTATCCGATTTAGAAGACCTTACATCCGTAAATATCACACCATTGTTGCACCAATCGAAATTTTTATATTGTTCTGCGAATCTTAGTTTTTCACACTTATGCACATCACTAAGTAAAATTATCTTAGCCGGTCTTCTACACCTTAAACCACCAGCACGCAAATGATTTCGCACTGTCTGAAGAGACACTCCCTCTACGGTTGCCGTCGAACGCGTAGTCTTGAATGGATCTTCCAAATGTGCAGCTACTATGTCACGATGACGGCGTGATGCATCAGTATAGCTGCCACCTTTTGGACCAGGCCGAACGTGGTCAATGTGCCCTGAGTCCGCATATCTATGCACCCACAATTGCACAGTTCGCCTCTGCGGAAGATATGAAACAAAATAATAATCATTCTTTACTTAATTTTAGGTATAAAAACTGCGCAGTATTAACTATTACCTATAACCAAATGAAGGAACCAAATGGAAGTTAACAAGAAGGCTTATTCATTTCATTCATAGTCATAATTTTCATGTATCAATATGTAGGTAATAAAAAATACTTACCTATATCATTAAGCGCCGAGCGATTTCACTTATTGAAACATTTTGCTCATATAAAATGAATATCTCCGTCCTTTTGATTATGCTTATGTCTGTATTCTCCATGATTTTTACAAAATAAGATACTCAAAATTATATTATGTAATTGCTCAAAGCAGAGCTGCGTTCCTATTCGATGCTATTGAACAAGTGCACTTATAAAAAATACTCAAGAGTCAAGACCCTCAACAAATATAAACAGAGTTGAATAATCTATTAATCTGTGGGTAGCAATGCAAATAATTGTCAAGTTACATTACTGCTTATTTCTGACGATTTCTATGAAACAACAACAAAAAATAATCAAACAAAAATCATGTCATTCTGCTGAGATTCGAACTCGGGGTCAATCGCATAGTATATTAGTAATGGTCGGGTATCTTAGCCACTGGACTACCATAGCTATAATGGCGGATGTTGAAATTACGAATAACATTTTACTACAAAAAGTTGTTTTGTAACAAATGAAACTTGTTTATCTTAAATGACTTGGTTGAAAAGACGTGATGTGCTGGTGTGTGTATAGATAAAAGGATTCCCACACAAATGAACCTGCGTATTATTAGGGCCGCGGCCATTCAGAACGCGCACATTGAAATATAATGATGCGTGTGTGCCATAACGAAAATTTTTTTTTTTAAATCTATGGTGTGTGCCCTGCAAACCGATTAACTTTGTCGAGTGTACGTATCTCTTCCACCGTTATCACGTAAAATTATCGTTAAACCGACTTTACAGAAAGACATTTTTTCAGTTTATATAATAAAATTCCTCCCGTACGTACATACACACCCCAGCATTGGGCATAAACTTGTGCTCCAAGCTGAAACCGGGATACAAGAGATATGTGACGTCGGTCGGAGAGGATATTGATTCTAATTCTTTCTTATAGTACACTAGCTTTCGCCCGCGGCTCCGCCCGCGTTAATGTCGATCCCTCGGGAATAGTACTTTTTCCCGGGATAAATGTTAATGTTGTCTGATTTAAGCCAAAGAAAATTTTATGTCTGTGATCAGATAGGTATAGACGACCTGACGCAGCAAGGTGGGCAACCACTATCAAGCCTACCTCAGAATTCTGAGGTAGGCTTGATAATCCTTATTAATAAGGACTAACTTGTTCTGAGAAGTCTACCTACTTGCTAACTTTTGACAACTACATTATACTACGGTTTATAAAGCTTTGATCGTCAATTCTTATAAAGATATATTGCGATTGCCTATTTCAATATTTCAATTTAGGATATATAAACTGTATTGAAGTGACCTTCAAAACGTTGTACACTGTAGTTGTTGTTAAAAGTCAGCGAGTAGGCCTGCCAAGAAGTCTGCAGACCGCTACTGCCCTGCCGGCCTATTTGTTAACACAATGACCAACGTTTTGATAGTCACTTCAAAATACAGTGCGGGTTTCCTATGATTGACTATTTTTATTAAAGTTAAGTAAAACGTAATGTACTTTGAAATTACTATCAAAACGTTTTACACTGAGATAGCAAATACCCCGGCTGGGCTGTAGCATAGCAGTGTCGCACTCCGACCAGAAAGACCTAATACCTACGTAAAGATAAAACTAACAACTTTCTCTTTTACGTATATTGGTCTGTCCTGCTCGGAATACCGTAATAATAGAAAGAAAGCAAAGCATTACTACAGCAAATAAATCTTACTACAGCCGCAGTTTATTTCAGACATACTCGTAAGTATGGACATTTATGCCAACACTACACTTGAGCCTACAGCAAAGCAAGATACTGAGGTTCAGTTGCAAATTTTGCCGTTCGTAGCATAAAGAATATTATACAAGCTGTTACGGAAAGGGTATATTAACATCAAAAGTACGGAATCGGACAACGGTAACGAACTGTATAGGGCCATCTGTAGCCGTGCAAGTCCTTTTATTGATTTTTAATCTTTTTTTGAAATACTAGTCATAATTTAACTAACTCATGTTAGCACAACACTATTATCCTAAACAGCTGTGAGGTCAATTCCATGACCACGCAATTTATAATTTAGGCCCCACCTCTTTGGCGTAACCCACAAATGTGCGCCTAGTATTGAATTAAATTTTAATTTACGCAAATGGTTTCCAGATAATTTATTTTCATATGAAAATAAAATATCTGGAACCCATCTGCGTAATTGATGATGATCATACATTGATCATTATTATCACATCAGTGCTGTACAGACCCTATCTAACCCGTAAGGGAGGAATGTAAAGGATTTGACATTAAAAATGTAAATCAGATTGTCTTTGTTTGAGTTCAAACTGTTTGAGTTGAATTTTAAAATGGTTTAAATAAAACCGCATAAACTTCATGATGATCAAATGATTAAAACAACCGCAATGATAAGTACTTCCTTTTACGTAAAAAGCCGCATTTAAATCGGTCCACCCGTTCGAAAACTACAAAGTCAGACAAATCGACAGACAGAAGATATTGGCTTAATTCTTTTAATACCAATACCTTTTACTGTGCCAATACCCATCTTTTTACATTGGGGGTTTAAAACAAAAAATTTAGTTACTGTAATAATTTTGTTAAACCGGAATACATATTTTTCTAAATGGACCCTAAAATAGGCGTGGCTTCCGGCTATGAAATGTAACTAAGGTCCTGGTACCAAAATAATATCAGTTTAAAAAATAGGTTCCGTATTTTTTCCCCTAATATCTGAGCCTATTAAATCTATTCCAATTCTAAATTATTCGTACTTTGTAATTAAATGAAATTAATTTTAGTATGATACTTCAAAGCAAATATCAAAGAGATTATGTTAAATTCTAAATGTGTCAAATGATTTTTTTATTTAAATAATTGCATTAAAACAGTTTCAAGTAGTTGCTTCCTATGGCTCATAACATCTCATAAATTATAAAATGTTGTGATAAATAATATCAATTATTACACTTATTATGAGTAAACAAGTTTATTTGCCAAGCAAATGATCCTCCGAATTGAACGCATGCGTAGCGTACGCACTAACTTTTGAAACGCCGAACCTTTTCCCGTAAAACTTAGCATAAATTACCACCGCAACGAAACTGCATCAAAATCGGTCTATCTGTTTGAGAGCTGCGATGGCCTAAACAAACAGAAATTGGCGTCAAACTAAAATTTCCCCCTTCTTTTGAGTTGGAGTCAAAATCTGCCATAGCCAACCTGATAGAAATACAAGGAATTCACGAGAATGCAAGAGGTTTATTGTTAGTAAAATAATGACATAAAATAAAAATGAACCCTAATTATTAAAGCAGACAGACAGGAGTTTTCTATACCTGTCACATTTTTAAACAAAATAGGTCAAGCGCGAGTCTGTAACTGAACGGGTTCCAGATATTTAATTTTCATGCATGATAAAATCTTCACATTTATCTTTCTTCATATCAAGGCTGGTTAGGCAGCATAAGAAAGTAAAAATTTAGCAGCTGGTCTGGGAGAACAGAAAAAACAGAATGTACAAGCTACTTCTTTTTCCGCGCAGACCGTAAAGCCAATGAAGGGACTGGGCAATAATGAAAGGGATTAATCATATCATCATTTATCAGCCGCATGCTGCTGGACATAGGCCTCCTACAAGGATTTCCAATGCGACTTGTTAGAGGCGGCCTGCATCCAGCGCCTTCCTGCGACCTTCATCAGGTCGTTCGACCACCTAGTCAGTGGGTGTCCAACGCTGCGCTTGCCAGTACGTGGTGTCCATTCCAGAACCTTTCTGCCCCATCGGCAATCGGTTCTGCGGCTGCGCGCTATGTGCCCCGCCCACTGCCACTTCAAAGAGCTAGCTTTAGCATTCTTATGAGGATATTCATAATAAGGGACCACGTTTCGGTAAAGGAATAATAATTAAAGTCAATGCAGCTAGCAAACCATCACTATTTAAATTCCGTTTTTTGCGCCATTTTTACCAGTACGCCTAACAACTCGATAAACGTTGGCTTTTTGCTGTAGGGGAGTCTTCACCATCACGGAAAATAATGATAGTTGTTTGTATCAAGTCAACGAGATACTAGGAATTCACGCGTATGGAAGAGGTTTATTTGTCCCAGTACGTAATAAATTAAAATGAACCCTAATTGTTAAAGCAGGAAGGCACCACAATTCAATTCGCCATCCTTATTCAAAATAGGTAGGAGAAAGAAATTTCTTTCGGCTTCAGTCGTTCGCTTTACGTTGTCGTGATAAGATCTTGTCAAGTGTTATCGACTTTTCGTATTAATACCTTCTTGTAGTGATATTTCGTATCGTGATGTCTTTGAGTAATCAAGAATATTACGAGATGATTCTCTGCGTCGGAGCAGCAGACGGCAGTCTGTCGGGCGCCCGCGAGTTGTACCGACAACGGTTCGTCGAGGGTCGACCACCTGGTGAAGCCAGGCGTCTGCCATCATTGCCTTGCTTTAGCCGGATGGTACATCGCTTGTACTCAACAGGATCTTTCCACGCGCCAGTACCTATGGGACGCGCTAGTACTCAAGACCCGGAATTCGAGGATGCAATATTGGCGCACTTTGAAAATAACCCGAGGACCAGCACCCGTCGTGCTGCCTTGGAACTAGGGGCTGCATATCATTTACAAGTCTGGAGAGTGCTGCACGCGGACCGTCAACACCCGTATCATTTTCGCCGCACACAAGAACTATTACCAACAGACTATCAACCAAGAGTAACATTCTGCGAATGGTACAGACACCAGGTGGATGTTTCGCCGGAGTTTGCCTTGAAAGTGTTGTGGACGGACGAAGCGTCGTTTACAAGAGGTGGAATCAGCAACCTCCACAACGACCATTATTGGTCGCATACCATTCCGCATGTTTCTACGGAATCCAGTTTTCAACACCAGTGGCGGATAAATGTGTGGGGAGGAATAATCGGGGACACTGTAGTTGGCCCATATTTTTTACCACACGCTCTAAATGGAGAAAATTATTTGGAGTTTTTAATAAATGATTTAAATGAGGAGCTTTCGGTGTTGCCGGTTGCCAGCTACGTCCACTTGGTGATGGACAACAACATGGTGTTCCAACACGATGGTGCTCCAGCACACTTTGCGCGAGATGTGAGAAACCACCTGAATGATCGTTTCCCCCTGTGGATTGGGCGAGGTGGTCGTGTCGCATGGCCAGCGCGGTCACCGGACCTCACTCCGCTGGACTTTTTCTTGTGGGGTTACATCAAGAATAAAGTGTATGCTGTGGAGTGCTCGTCAAGAGATGAAATGGTAGAACGCATCAAGGCCACTTTCAGCCCCGTAACACCAGAAATGTTGCGTAACGTCCGCGGCTCCATGAACCGGAGGGCTGGTTTATGCACCCAGCAGGAAGGACGACATTTTGAACCCTTTCTGTAAATAGTAAGTTCATAGGTATTTACTTTTTCTTAGTCCTGATTTTATCAAATTGAATTTGGTTCTTACGAAAATTATTTACTAAAAATGTTAAAAATAAGTTTGTTAGAAGAATGTGGTCTTTATGGCAAACTAATAAGTTCTTAATTCGTTTGTTCCAGATATTCCAGTAAACATTCGCCGACCGACATACCTAGCGCTTCCTTTGTCATTTGCCGCTAAAGGGAAGCCGATCACCGGCGCACGGACCGGCGTCGGCGTTGCGTGCCGCCTAGTACTAGGACCGCAGGACGCGCAAGGAGAGTAGCGGATCACAGTGATTGCAGTGCTAGTGATACGTAGAATGGAGTCGCTGACCTCAATAGTGTTGTGACGTATTTGTTTACGTGCAAAAAATATTTTCTAGTCAGTCATAATAATTTCAAGAAAAAAACTGATGTGTTTATTTCAACTCGGAATTTTGGATATAGCATATACACAAGGTATTGTATCTACTCACTTTTTATTAATATACCCTTTCCGTAACACCTTGTATAGCTGCTTAGTTTTCAGCTGTGGATGCGTGCTGCGTGTGTGCATTGCATTGCATGGCATTGGTTTCTATTAAGGGGCGCCCCACTCGTACGAGCAGGCATAATAGACATAAATATGTTAAAGAGAAACCCTTACAACTTTCTGTTTTACGTATCTAGGTAACTATGTAACTACCTAATAGTAGAGTAACAGTCATGATCAACATACCTGTAGATGACATTACTCACAAAGCTAAAAAAAGATGTAGTCTAACTATGTGCATGGTTTTCTTTTAGCTTATTTTGCAGATTGGTTCCAGTGGACTTATTAATGTTAAATTAGTGTAGTTTGTGATGATTGTATGAACTGTATTCAAAGGCTCCATTGATGCAATCAAATAATTAACAGCGGGAGGATGGGTTGTGAGTTGTGTTGTGGCATTGTATTTTACGCGGTAACCAGCGTTGTGCTTAACTTGATTATGTACACACTGTACACATCTACACCAGTTATTTGACAGAAAAATACATAAGACTTGGCTGTATGGGCTAGAACCCTTTGCACTCCCAAGAAGAAAATAAACAAAAAAAAAGATATCGGCCATTTTGGTTTTATAGTGAGACGCGCAATTTTTAAAATACAAACCTTAAAAGCATAGGTATAAACAAGAGATTGTAGATACCTACCTGTACATTTATTTATATTAACTATAGTATATTTTTATTAGTTCCAGTTTTGGTAGTTATTGTTGGAATTCTTTTTAAAACTGTAAATTTGTCAATATTTTCGTAGGTAATAAATGATTTGTGTTACAGGATGGTTATGGAAGAAGTTCAAGAATCTAATTCGGTTGCAAATCTCGTATTGCCCGCTACAGCAATATCCATTTCAGTCGCAAATTCCAATACTAATCCGGTAGGTATCTAAAAAACTTGGTTTAGGTATTATTTTTGTTTTAAAAGTCACACATTAAACCACACTAGGTAAGTAGGGACCTATAAATTCTGTGAGTGCAGATGGATAATTTAAATAAGTATATTTAAAAAAATTATACACATCCATCCATACACGGAAGATAGAAAATACTTATTTGATATCAGGATAATGTAGGTACTCACCTCGCACAGGTGTCGTCTTAATCGAAGGTGCTCATATTTTGTAGCGAGGAAACACACTGATTCTGAGAGGTGAACTATGCCCTTCCTGGCTAAATGGCTCTTGTCTGGCCCTAAGTCGCTGTAAGTCAGTCGCTGTAAGGAAATCACTCAATAGAGTGATTTCCAAACAGATCATGGCGAGTCTTGACAATTCCGGACGAGGTCTCTGTTGATTTTCTTTACTGATATAATTACCTAGTTATTTGTCTGTCCAGCGTAAGCTGTTTCCAGAAGAAGATGCACCACCACCACCACCAGCCACGTTTGTATGCCGTCGGTGTAAAAAGTCGTTTTACAATGCTACAGCCCTTCAGAACCACAAAAAGATGCAGCATGATGTCGACAGCTCCAGTAGCGAGAGTGATCACATCACTCCCTTCACGTCCCTTCGCCCGAGCGACCAGGCAAGAGTTACTATCCTAACTAATATTATAAATGCGAAAGTGAGTTTGTTTGTTACGCTTTCACGCCGTAACTGCTGAACCGATCATCATGAAATTTTGCATACAAGTTCTCTGGAGTACAGAGAAGGACATAGGCTACCTTTTATCCCGGGAACAAGTACTATTCCCGAGGGATCGACATTAACGCGGGCGGAGCCGCGGGCAAAAGCTAGTTATAAAATAAAGTTCCTGTATGTACCTCCCTAGTGCCCTCGCTTTACTTTTCGACGTCAAACATTTATTAATATGTTATAGCTATCCATGGCATAACAACCATCATCCAGTTTCAGTTACGTTATACTATAAACACTTACATATTTAGTATCACGTCTTTTTCCCTTGCGAAGTAGATAGCCTAGGTCTAGAAGACAATATGATTAGCATTTTGGTGAGCGTGTAGATGGAAAACTGAATCAAAATAGTGATGGGTTGCTAGCTGCATCGCCTATTGACATGATTCCGCAGATTTTTGCTCATTCCCTCGATCGACTTTTACGATCTGCGCGGGAAGAGAAGCACATTCTACGTTTTTCTTTTCTCCCAGCCCAGCACGGAAGAGTATAAACACGGATTTCAATTTATAGGGTACTTATATAAATTGCGATTTTCTTGACGGTTATTGGTTAAAAAATTAACGTAAATAACACAAATATATACATTTAGAGGTACAATTTAAAATCTCAAATAATAGTTTAATAAATTATAAACCTTGGTAATAATGCTAAAATTTAAGTACATAGGTACATACATACATACAAGTTAAGCTGCATGCGACCATCACTAAATACTTAGCACGAACCTATTTGTAATCACTAAATACTGGGTCCCACCGTACGATCGTATAATAGTACATTACTGCAGAGGCCGGGAAGTAAGGGATTGCAGGACGAGTAGAGTTTTCAAGGCCGAGCGTTAGCGAGGCCTTGGCAATAAATACGAGTCCGGCAAGCCGATTCCCGGCAAAGGCATGTATTGTGCTTTTCTCAATAAATGCGAGGAAATAATGAAAGACGTACTACTGGGAATAAATTAGTATAATATAAAACACGATAATAGTACTTATGTACATTTTTATTTTCATATTTGTTTCACAGCATTTGGCGTTCCACGCCTTTTAGTCCTTCATATTTTTCAATGTTTTATCAAAGAAATGATGGTGTAATTAATTTCATTGATTCGATGGAGCTCCTGGCGACAATTCCCACGAATCCTCTAGTTTGATCATAGACGACGCAGTAACGCGAGCGACCACCAGCCCGCTATGTAAATCTCTAAATCTGCATCACAGCCGCACCATGACACTTTATTTTAGTTAATTGCACATTGCACATTGTTAATAAACATAGGCATTTATATCACCAAATTACACCGATTTTACATTATAAAGTCCACTAGAAGCAATCTGCAAAACAATCCAAAACAACAACCTTGCAGTCCCGCGTTATTTTCTTTTTTAATTTTCTTTAGTCATTTAGTGCTCGGGAAACATAGCCCATACAGCCAAGTCATATTTTACCCAAAAAAATTAATATCGTAAAAATTAGATATCCCTCGTGTTTTCTTTTTATTATTGGCATATTTTGGTGTGATTTTATACCATAACATTTTATTAAAATTATTTTTATATTCAGATACTTATATGCTCGATGAGTGATTTTTTTATAATGTGGTAGCCATTGGCTGTATGACAAGTTACATAGATGAATTAAAAAGTTTTGAGCAGCGGCCAGGAATGAATTTTCATACTTACTTTCCTGGCCTAGGCCGGTAAAGTATTGCACCAGCCAAGAATTACAAACTTCTTGTCTTCTTTTTACTACAATAATGCCTACATTTCCGAGCATGTTTGAGAAAAAGTAGTATAATAGTAACTTGTACAGGTATACAACGATTTCTGCGGCTTCAAGTTTATACCGCGCAAAAAGTCAGAATCGGATCCAACCACCACTCAAGACGGCATCACCACCCGCACCTTCACGGAGGACACGTCTTACCTCATCATAAGAGTGGATGGTGATGAACTGGATCCCAAGAGGTCGAGGCTAGAGGGGGCCGTCAAAAGAGCCCAGAGCAAAGTTGGGAAACCATTAGTTGATTTGAGGTAAGATACTCATTACATAGTTTATTAGCCCATTTATTTGTCCCATGTAGACTAATAAATTAGAGAGAAAAGTAGAATACAATAATTATAACGTTATTACATCATCCATGCCTATCGAAGGATTCGACAAATCCTGTATAATCCCCAAATAAGTCATCCTCTTCTCCCCTTTTTGCAATAAATTGCAATTTTTGTGAGTGGCCCTGGATTTTCTCAAAAAAATACCTATCTACATACTATTTCGAGTCGAATGACAACTCAATCATAATTTTCGGAGAATACGAAAAAGTTTTGACCTAAAAAGCACTTCTTGACTAGACTATAAGTACATGAACTAAATACCTACATAACTACAGAAGCACTATTTCGAAATTGAAGAAAAGGGCATCTGTTTATATTTAGAAGGTATTCTCGTAATAAGTAAATGTATTTTTAGCTATTTAGATCCCACTGCTGGGCAAAAGCCTCATCTTTATTTTTTCACTTTGCTCTATCTCTTGCCATCTTTCTCCAAGTTTTATCAAAAGAAGACCAGTCCTGTCCATCTGACAATACCATTTTTTTTTTCAGGGGTCCTTTTACGTGCACATTTCCGTCAGAACTGTGCCCCGACTTGCAATGTCGTCAAATCTTCTTCAACTGCTGCGACTACTCCCTGCACTACCGGGAGGAACATACCAAACGGCGCAAAGCCGCGCTACGCTGCCAAGTCTGCGAAAAGCGACTGGACAGGGATTTTTACCCGAATAACTCTATAGCTCCTCAGCTACAGCCCATCAATAGAGTCACCTTCACTTGCCGCATGTGTGGACAGGCTTTTCACACCAGCTCTGAATACGATGAACACAATCGTGTCATCCACACTAAGATAAAACCGCACCAATGCTCTATATGCGCGAAAAGGTTCACCCAGCAAGGCGGATTACAGCAGCATATGCGTATGCACACCGGCATCAGACCTTTCGCCTGCTCGTTCTGTCCTAAAGCATTCACACAAAAGGCTGGCTTGGACCAACATTTACGCACACATACGAAGGTAAAACCATTCAAATGTGTGATTTGTAGTAAATGCTTTTCGCAATCTGTACATTTGCGTCAGCATATGCGCACGCACACTAACATCCAACCATTTGAATGTTCTGTCTGTGGGAGGCGATTCAAACAAAGCAGTCATTTGAACTTCCACATGAGATCCCATGTCGGGGAAACCAACTCTTTGGTTGTGGAAAGATATGCCCAGGAGGTTCCTCACCAGAACCAATTGGAGTTCTTAAATTTAGCTAATTTGCAGCCAGTGCAAGATGGGGAGACGCTGTACTACGCGGCGGAGCTGGCAGAGCCTCTCGGCATCAACCCATTCAACTACCAGCATGACGTGTTGTCAGACAATGTACTTTCTATATAATGAAGGGTTTGATTTCAGAGAAATTATGCAAGTATTTTAAGTTCCAAATAAGAATATGTGTTAAGTAAACAGTATTTTCATTATTCTTTAAAATGTGACGCTTAATCTTCTATACATATAATAAAACAGTAAAAATATTTTGTTTGTACATTTAGAATTTTTGACTGAAATGGATAGAGGGACACTTAAATAGAATAATAGAAAGCAAAAAAAAATTTTCGAATTTCTTGTCTGTCTGTCTGTCTGTATGTATGATCACGATTATCTCCAAAAATACTGAACCGATTTACTTATTTTTCACCAATTGTTTGTTTTAACTCAGCAAAACATTTAAAGTTTGTTTCAATAAAATCGGTTCATTAAAAAAAATGTTATCGTCATTTGAATGAACTCAAGGCATGAGTTTGCCTGCAAACATATAGCTAAAAATGAAATTAAATAATAAGTGACATAAGAAAATTAAAATCCAAAGTCAATTCAACATCATTATACGACAGCATTATACCTATCCATAGTAAATCCATGCTAAAAAAAGAAGAAGCTGACTAACTGACTGACAGATCAACGCAGGGCCTACACTATAAGGGTTAGGAACTTGAAATTTTGCACTGGGGTTCCTTTTATAACGTAGGGGAGCACTAAGAAAGGATTTTTGGAAATTCATCTCCTAAGTAAAACGGGTTGCAAAGTTAGTATGAAACTTTGCCGTTTTTGAAGTTATTCGAATAAAATTCAGCATGAAGGTTCTTTACTGAAAGGTATAAACACGAGTAAAATATTTTACTCAAAAATCATCCCTTAAGGGGGTAAAATAGTGGGGTGCAAAGTAAACATGAAACTTTACCATTTTTGAAGTTAGTTGAATGAAATTCAGCATGAAGGTTCTTTACTGAAAGGCATGAAACATGAGTAAAATATTTTTTTAAAAATCATCCCTTAAGGGGGTATAACGGGGATGCAAAGTTAGTACGAAACTTTCCGTTTTGAAGTTATTCAATTGAAATTCAATATTAAGGTGTTTCATTGAAAGTCATGAACTAATGTATTCCGGGTAATTCTACTGTTCCTGAGAAATCGACACGGAGCCGCGGGCCAAAGCCTAACCTGACTTATATATCAACGCATAGCCGAAACTACTGAGCCCAGAAACTTGAAATTTGGCACAGGGATTCTTTTTATGATGTAAATGAGCACTAAGAAAGGATTTTTAGAAAATCAGTGGGGGTGAAGTTTTATGGAATTTTCTCATTTCTGGACTTAGAAGTTTGAAAATAGGTACACAAGTTCTCAATTAAAATTAAAAAAGATCTATTTATGAACCAGACAACATTCTCCCTTGAATGGGTAAATACGGGGTTAAGGTTGTATGGAATTTTTCCATTTCTAGACTTAGAATATAAAAATATGTATGTAAGTTCTCGATTACAATTAAAAAGATCTGTGTACGTGAAAGGGTTAAGTTTGTATGGACATTTTCTCATTTCTGGACGTTTGGAATACAATTAAAAAGATGAATGTAGGTAAAACCGACGATATTTTTGCCTGAGGGGATAAAATAGGGGAGTAAAGTTAGTATGGATTTTTTTTCATTTCTAGACTTAGAAGTATGAAAATAAGTTATAAACGTTCTAGATTACAATGAAAAAATATATGTGTAGGTGAAATGTACAAAATTCCCCCCTTAAGGGATAAAGGGGTGGGGGATTGTATGGAAATTTTCTCATTTCTGGACATAGAAGTAGTATAGTAAGAAAAAATATCTGTGTAGGTGAAATGGGCAAAATCCCCTCCTTAGGGGCTAAAGATCTATGCAGGTGAAATGTATTAAATTCCCTCTTAAGGGGAAAAAGCAGAGGGGGAGGGGTTTGACAGCTAGTATTATTATATTATATTAAGCAGGTCAGCGCGGAGAGAGTCCAGTCAGATGGGCTTTTAACTTAAGTTCCTGTGTTGCATAATTCAGATCTACACCTCATAGAAAACCGGATGAAAATATAGTATATTCTATCTGTGAATACATGTAAAAATAATCAGTTATATAGTAGGTATGGGATAAACTATATTTATAACAATGAACTAGGGCAGCATAAACGCAAGGAGGATTAAACTAGGTAGGTACATAAGCATAATTCATATTGATGCGATTCAGATATACATACATATTCGTAAACATATAGATATCACTAGATACCGTTTTACTAGGAAAACATAGATGCATGAGAGTTAAATTAGTATTATAATATTTTATTGACCGATTACAAAATATATTCGCATCCGTCTGTCTCTTTTACCGAAAGGGAATTATTATTTGGTTTATCTTATAATATTGCAATTCGAGCATAGTAGAGTATCTTCACAGCTTTGCAATATCATCATTAAATCAATATTCACAAGGATTGAAATAAAAATGCTATGGTTCAATAGATACAGCCCCGTGACAGATGGACGGTCTTAGTAATAGGATTAACTCTAAAAACTGGCATCTTTGAACTAGTGATAGCAACTTTATCAGGAGTACCATCAATATACAAATAATGGTACTTAAATTATATTACGAGTATACATGCAAAAGTTACTCGGTCTGTCTGTCAGTCTTTTTTTCACGCTTTAACCATTGAACCAATTTGGATGAAATTTGGTATGGAGGTAGTTTGAGGCCCGGGGAGGACATAGGGTACCTTTCATTCCGGGAAATTCTACTGTTTCCGAGGGATCGACATTTTCCATCTTGATCGCTGGTCGAACTGGGTCACAGCTGGGACTGGGTCCTCGGGTGTGAGAGCCTGGCACGATGAGGTCGTACTTAATTCCTATATAAATGTTATTAAACATATGTAGCTGCGATATTTATATATAAACTAGCGGACCCGGCTGACGTCGCGTCGTTAATGCCGAGGAAGCACGCCATGTTAAATATGAAATTTCATCCATTTCAGGTTTCCCTCCTCCTACCGGCCAATCAGTCTTTTGAACTGTATAGGCAAGATCTATGAACGGATCATCCTTAAAAGACTCAAGGACTACGTAGAGTCCAAAAATCTCATCCCTGACGAATAGTTTCGATTCCGGGCCAAACACGCGTGTCGCCACCAACTGCAACGCCTCACGGAGCATATCCTCAAGTAGAGAAACTGTGGACGTCCTACGGAAGCACTCTTCTACGATGTAGCGAAAGCCTTCAACAGTCTTGTATTCAGGCTTGATATCCAAGTTGATTAACTTGGGCCTGCCAGATGGTCAGTGCATAATTCGAGACATTTTGTCAAACTTCTCGAGGCCGGTGCCTCTCGAGGCCCCGTCCCATTCGAGATGGCGTCCCGCAAGGCGCTGTTCTCTCGCCCCTCCTTTATTCGCTGTACACAAGCGACATCCCAAAGACCCCAAATGTAGAAGTGGCACTATTCGCCGACGATACGGCCCTCTACACGTCCCATCACACGAAAACGGTCATCGTGAATCGTCTTCAGGCCGCCGTGGACGCTCTCGGCAGGTGGTTCAAGAGGTGGCGCATCGAGGTTAATCCGGAGAAAAGCATAGCTGTGTTTTACTCAAAGGATCACCGCGCTGTGTCACGTCGAAAAATCACCATGTCCGGAGCAGAACTTCCCCCGTTAGGATCACTATCGTTGTACGGAAAGCACATTCAGTGGGCAGGTAAGGCTAAATACCTTGGAGTCGTACACGATAGCATGATGACCGCACATCACCAAAGTCTGCTACCATGCCGCCTTCGTATTAGGCCGTCCCCGCCCCATGATGGGCAATGCTAAGATGTTACTTAGAAATAAGTTGACACTCTATACTTTGCGTCCGCTTTGCGCCCTATCATGACCTACGCCGGCGTAGTCTTCTCCCACATCGCGCCCTCCCACATCGATTGTATGCAACGCTTGCAGAACCGCTTCGTCACCCGTGCCACTAATACGAGTCACCATCGGTGCTTGCGCATGACAGACCTACACCGTGACCTAGAACTCCCATCCATTCGCGGCTATCTCAAACACACCTCCAAGCGTTACTTTGAGAAAGCCGCACGCCACCCCAACTCGTTTGTAGTGCAAGCAGCAGGTGTAAGTTGGGGGAGTAGTTAGCAAACTACTCCCCAAACTTACACCTTACGTCGTAGACGTCCTAGGAACGTACTTGACGATCCCGATGATCCTATTGACATCGCACAAGCCCGCCCCGACCCCTCTTCGGCTCCGAATAGCCAGAGGAATCCCACTATCCAACTCAATTTTAGTGACATATTAGCAGCAATGCCATCTACCGGGTTAAATTGTACTAGCGAACCATCCAGGAACCCATTAAAATATACACACTACATTTTATCCAAATTGGTTATTCAGCAATGATATAATGACAGAAGCGCCACCTATCGGGTCCCATTGTGTTTTCAAGCCAAACAGGAAACTAATGCCGTATACACAAAATTTCATCAAAATCGGTTCAACCGTTTAGGAGGATTGAGGTAACAAATACTCGTAGAGAAAAATTTACCATACCGGGTCCAATGGTCTTTTCAAACCATTCACTATCTCATTGCAATTTATATACAAAATTTTATTCATATCGGTCCAGCCGTTAAGGAGGAGTTAGGTTACAAACGCGAGTACAGAAGGATTATATATTATTAAGATATAGTGATATAGTCACGGATATAGTATAGTGTACGTACAACATTGCACTAGGATAACATAAACATAAGTATAAATAATTCCAAGTTTACTTGCAACACGAGCGAAATTGTGACTAAGATACTGAAATCAATACGAAGATGGGAAGTCTATTTGTCTTTATTGCATATACCCAATTCATATAAATGCATTTCATCGATGCACTAACAAACAACTAGCACGCATGCGTTGCGAACTTGGAGATCTCCTCAGATGCTCTTATGTCCTAGTACCAGGCTGAAAAGTTTGACCTGGCGAGGTGAACATCGAAGGTTAACGACTTTAATATTATTTCTACCTAGTTTAAAAATCAATGAACGGCCTTCGTGGCGCACAGGGTTTGATTTCCGGCGTGGGAAAATAATGAGGATTAGTAAAGTTGTAGCAAATTCAATAGGACTAATATCCACATTATTCTTCATGACATTACAATGATATCTCTTTGAATTATCCAAATCGGACCATTACTTACGAAGATATTAATAATAAACATCATGCCGTTCCTGCCGCGTAAAGGCATTGCACGCCGGTGCGTGTGACGTCACTGTGACGGACCGAGCGCGGTCGGCAGTCGGCACTCATAGAGTGAGCGAGTCGACTGAGCGACGGCGACGCGGTTCGTCGCTATATTTAACAATTTATTGAAATAAAGTGTTGTTAGAGTGTAATTTTTGTAATATTTACGTATAAAACGTACTTATTATGGGAACTAATAAAGAAAACAAAGCAAAGAAAGAATTTTTCTTTTTACTCTTGATTGCTATATAGACAATCTTGTAAATTAACTAAATCACATGCTATTGTTACAATATTATCAAAAAAAAAGTATGAAATATGGACATATGCGTGAGGTCCGTTCATTTTATAGTCTTTCAACTTTCATATGCTTCTTTCAACGAGAACTCTTATCGCTTATATCAGCGATCGTTTTTGTTTGCAAAACTTCTTCTGCTGTAGTTTTTGGGTTGGAACAGGATGGAACTGTCCGTAAGTACTTAAAACTCTTTAAAACTGTTCTATTTCTTATCTTTTCTTAAAATCAGGTCTATAATTTTTAGGGTTCCGTACCTCAAAAGGAAAAAACGGAACCCTATAAGGGTTCCATTTCATCACTTGGTGAAGTCCGTCTGTCTGTCGGTCAAGTAAAAAGGTTCTCAGGAACTTAGGAGCGTAGAGGTACCAAGCTGAAATTCATATCAAATATTCAGGTATACTGTCCCTTGGAGCTATGAAAAAAATCAAACCGTTTATGCCGCAAATTTTCGAAGCCAACGCAATCTAAAGATACAGCTGGTTGCGCCGCTTTTCGTGTTTTTTCGATATTCGCAGGGAATCAATACCTACCAGAGAACTTCCCATGAACACAGAATCTTAAAATTTGGTACGAAGCAACGTCTTTTAGCACAGATAATGGAAAAATTGCGAAAAACATACATTTTAAGCTACATCATATAAGAAAAATATTTATAATAATCTTTCGACATTCGCAAGGGAATCAAAACTTCAGGGTACTTCCCGTGAAATCAGAATCTTAGATTTTGGTACGAAGCAACGTCTTATAACACAGATAATGAAAAAATTGCGAAATGCATACATTTTTAGTTACATCATATAATAAAGATATTTATAATAACTTCAAACTTATACGTGCGCAAGGCCAACTTGCACTTCACCGGTTTTTTTGAAAGCTTTTGACATTCAAACTAATGAGGCTAAACTCCCTTCTTCAGTTAAACTTAACGTAATTTTCCATGTCTTTTTCCACCTGAAATATGTAAATATAAAATAATACCATATTATAATCGGCCTCACATTTTTGTATGAAAATGTCGATATTGTTTTCTAGTCCAATCCACCCAGGATTGGACTAGAAAACATAACCCATAGGTTGTTCATTTAGACGGGCTGATTTAATGGTTTTAGATACAACGGTGTTCACCCTTACATCCTGTATTAACTTATTTGTTAATACACTTAGGGACTTATAGCTGGGGCAGATACATATTATATCATTCACTATTTGCTTTTTACTCCAGTACGTCTCTGTGTCATTGTTTTGACCGTGGAATATTACATATAAATGGAAACGCAAGTAGGTTTGTCCACCAAACTAGAAAGAAATAAGTAGGTATGTTTTTATTAATACATCCGGCTTATAAAAAGAGAATATATAGGTATTAACTTATTTTCATATCAACTTAATAAAAGGTAAGAATAGTTATGTAGGTACTTACATCGAAATGATATTCACAACCATAGAGGGTGGAGTCTTATAATCATCCCTTTTTACAACGGAATATAATTTTAAATTGTATTCCGTTGTAAAAGGAGATGATATAAATTCACACAAAACTTCGTGAAAAATTATAAATTTTTCCAGAAGTTTTGTGTATTTCGGCACGTAAAAAGATAGTTTTTCTGGCGTTTTAAAAGAAGGGTTTGTATAGTTCGGCACTATACAATATTTGTACATAGTTAAAAAGATAAATTAGACATAAATAATTTGTTTTAAATTCGCAATTACCACACAAAACAGTGCACGCCTTGTCACTGCCAACGGGCGACTAGCGGCTTCCGTCACAGTGACGTCACAGCCACCGCGCCGGCCGACCAGTGAATTTTGCTAGTAATTTGGTCATAACTTCGTAAATTTTTATCGTAGAACAATAATTTTTGCACTGTATGTTATGGATTTCTTAGCTCTATAATCCTGCATTCTCAACTTAAAACTTTACGGATCCTCATTGTAGGTACTCAATTCATTTTCACAAGTCCATGGTTCTGCAACTATGGTGGGTTAGTGTCAGGCAGTCAGCCGGCTGAAAATTTTGCCAAAATCATATTGGACATCCGGCTCTAACGCATTATATGAGAATGCGTTCGCGAAAAGCTCTGATGATGATGATATTGTTTACTATACATTCTTCCATGCTAGCTAATTTATGAACAGTGAGTTTATTGAATAAAAACATAACAATTTAGGTATTTGATGATCTTTATCTCGTGTGGATTCATACACACATACATTAAGGGTTCCGTGCCACCATATATGCATACTAGCAATGTAGTTGATTGTTTGGGTCAAATCTTGCGAGTGCGTTACCCCAGCCGACTAAGTGCTCCTTTTAAGAATTGATAAATGCAAATAATTAGATCATTACTTCGTGTAAATGTCCCCGAAAGTAAATAATTTGACACCCCGCCGTTTCAGAGATAATGAGGAAAATAAAATTCGGCTGGCGTAACGTTACCCCAGCCGACTTTTTTTGATTCCGTCGGTTTATCTGGATAAAAAGTATACACAAAGATAGATTGAATTTGCTCTCAAATGTCCCCGATAAAATTAAATTTGTCACCTTTATGGATTTCGAGTTATTTCATTTTCTGCTGCGGTAACGTTTGGTCAATCTCTGTATCTCTGAAACTGTAAGACGCAGAATCATGATTTTTTTTATACGTATAGAACGGAATTTGTCACCATTTGACACCTAGTTATCTTAAATATTAATAATATGGTTTGCGAGTAATAAATATTATTCTGAAAACCATATTTTCGGTTCTAGTTATTAAACGAGGGAACCCTGAAAATTCAAACTAGTCCTAATAGATGCCTCTTATAGAGACATACAAAACATCAAAACTTTCATCAGCCTAATCCAAAGCATTGGCAAGTTATAATGATTTTTTCGAATTTTTTGTCTGTCTGTCTGTCTGTCTGTCTGTCTGTATGTATGATCACGATTATCTCCGAAAATACTGAACCGATTTACTTCAAACTTTCACAAATTGCTTTGTTTTAACTCAGCAAAACATCTAAAGGTTGTTTCATCAAAATCGGTTCATTAAAAAAAAAGTTATCGTCATTTGAATGAACTCAAAGCATTAGTTTGCCTGCAAATATACACGGTGAATTTTTTATCGTTTTGGACCCTTAAAGGGGTGACTCAGACCATCAAAATGAACAACTTTTCCTACGGGAACAATGCTGGGAACTGAAAAAAAAATTCGACATTCCCATACAAACAGGCCGGGCGGCGGGACTCTTTGTTATGGAAATGACGAATTTTTTTTTGAGTTCCCAGCATTGGTCCCATAGAAAAAGTTGTTCATATTGATGACCTGAGTCACCCCTTTAAGGGTCCAAACTATTCCTGAGCGATGGACACTAACGGCGGCGTCGTAGCCGCGGGCAAACGGCAAACCAACCGAAATTGCTGCGCCTAGAAACTTAAAATTTTGTATAGGGGTTCTTTTAATGATGTGAGTGAACGCTAAGAAAGGATTTTTAAGAAATTTAACTTACTGATTTAGAAGTATGAAAAAGTTCTCGATTAAAATTAAAAAAGATGTGTGTGGGTAGATGAAATTTGCAAATCCCCCCCCCCCCCCCCCCTTAAGGGGTAAAATGGGGGTGGGTGGGTGGTATAAACTTTGTATCGAAATTTTCTCATTTCTGGACTTAGACATATGAATTTAAGTATATAAGTTCTAGGTTACTATTAAAAATATCTGTGTAGGTAAAATGGACGATATTTTCCCCTGAAGGGGTAAAATAGCGGGGTAAAGATTGTATAGGAATTTACTTATTTCTAGACTTAGAAGTATGAAAATAGGTAAATAAATTCACGATTACAATTGAAAAAGATCTGTGTAGGTCAACTGAATAAATAAAAATAAAATATCCCCCTAAAGGGGGGTAAAGTTTGTTTGGAAATTGGAAATTTTCTCATTTCTGGACTATGAAGTATGAAAATAAATAGTTATGTTTTTGATGACAATTAAAAAAGATATATGTGGCTGAAATGGACAAAATTCACCCTAAAAGGGGTAATCCCATTTTACCCCTTTTAGGGTAAAGGTTTTATGGAAATTTTCTCATATCTGGTATAAATAATATCCATACTTCCATACTAATATTATAAATGCAAAAGTAACTCTGTCTGTCGTTTTTTTACGCTTCAACCATTGAACTGATTTGGATGATATTTAGTATGGAGGTGTGAGGCCCGAGGAAGGACATAGGGTATGTTTGATTCCGGGAAATTCTACTTCCCGAGGGATCGACACTAACGCGGGCGGAGCCGCGGGCAACAGCTAGTATATATATATTATAGTCGACTTAAAAATAAAAATCTCGAAAAATAAGCATACGGATTATTATTAAGCATGATGTAGCGTCTTATAAGACGCAGTCAGTCTACACTCAGTATTTATAATGCCTAGGTATGGTCTACACCAGACCCGCGCGTTGCACCACATCATTGCATGCACTGACTAGGTGAGCATAACAGCGAGGCAGTATCGATTAACTTGCATCCTTTTCCTACTATGAAATCTATAAATTGAATCTAGATGGAACCACTTCCGTGGTCCCGCTCTCACTGATGCCTAAGGCTATGCTAGAAAAGGAGCGGTACCTATTTAACTAGTTTTCAAACTCATTTAAGAAAAATGTACGTACATATATCTCTTTTTGTCTTCTTTAGTTAGACAGTGACAACACAGTGTTGCAGCTAGATGTTTATGTTGATGCTTTCAGTAAATTCATTTATAGGTATTAGCAAAGAATACCTTCAATATATGTACAGTGAGCTTGTGTGAAGCTCAGTTAACGACGAAGGCACTACTTACACACCAGACCGTCGGTGTACGGCAGATTCTGCTTTTGGCAGAATCTGGATTGGGCAGATTCGGCGTTGGACAGAATCGACCTACGGCAGAAGTACAGTTCTAGAAAATATTAAACCTAATGTACGGCTTATAAGATGTGTACATCTATACTAATATTATAAAGCTGAAGAGTTTGTTTGTTTGCTTGAACGCGCTAATCTCAGGAACTACTGGTTCAAATTGGAAAATACTTTTTGTGTTGGATAGTCCATTTATTGAGGAAGGTTTTAGGCTATAAAATATCTTGCTGCGACCAATAGAAGCGAAGCATCACTATCAATTTTTTGAAAACGGAGGAAAATTATTCATCTATACTAATTAATCATAATAACAGTAATTGCCGCGGAAGAAGTCGCGGGCAACAGCTAGTCTGTAGATAAATATTAAAACATACCAGGAATTAGACGTAACTCAAAATATATTTTTTTTCTATTTAATTACCAAGTAATTGCTGGGATTCCTAGAAGATTTTAGAACCATAATTCTTATAACACAATCACGCGCTTAGAACGTCGATTGCATGCGGATACTTTAATGGTATGCAAGCAAACTGCATCGACGAATTACTCGGTATCACATGCTTACTTTACATGAGTTAAAGGGGTTAAGGAAACCACTTACTATATATGTAGATGGTTAAAGGTCAGCGCTTAGTCAAGTTGACATTTGTTGTATTTTAGTCACAAAAGAATGTCTAGTAAAAGAAGATCCATTGTTTTTATAATAAATAAAGAAAAAGAAACCGGCCAAGTGCGAGTCGGACTCGCGCATTAAGGTTCCGTACATTATATATAATAAATTTGAAGTTATTAAAAATATTTTTATTATATGATGTTACTCAAAATTAATGCTTTTGCAATTTTGTTTGTTGCAGCATACTTTGTTTAGTTGTTTCCAGTTTGGTTAGGACATTGCAGGCTTGAATCACCTGATATTATATAATAAGTCTGATAATAAATAGTCTGATGATTCCGTGCTTCGGAAGGTACTTTAAACGGTTGGTCCCGGCTGCCCCTAGTAGTCGTTAAAGGAACTATGCCAGAGGCCGAGAGGCGGTTCCGAAGAACTCTGACACCAGGGTGTGAATGGTCGGTTGACCGTGTCATCCACTCGAAATGATGATGATGACTTCTTATCGAAGTTCTAACAATTATTTCTTTTAATTGTATTGACACATCCCAAATATATTTAGTTACAAACCTGTTGCAAACTAGGCACAAGACAAAGACATCAAAACACGGTCGCTTGGCGTGTGGGCGGTGTGGTTACAATTTGGTCTTCTGTATATTTTTGTTAGAGCCGCGGCGCGGACTAGCCATAACAAAGGGTGCCTGTATCCTGATGCCTTTTGTCTCGAATTACGAACATTAGTCTTATCTTGTTTTTTTATTTCACTAGGATGCATTGCATATAGATTCGTATTTTTATTATACGACCAGTTTCCGTCATGTTTCCTCGTATGCTGATTTGGGAGCGAAAACGGTCGAAATGATTAGAAATTAAGCTACTATCTTGAGTTTTTTTGTGAATTTGATTTTTTCCAAGGGGGATCTTTTTGGAATGTCGAAATTGACATGAACTGATAGACATTGAATGTCCTGTGATTTTAACACAAAAAATGTGCCTCTGCATTTGATGGTTATATGTACATCATATAATCTGCTTGCTCTGGATCGTCAACGTCCAATGCAAAATCATCCGAATCTTTAAAGTGGTCCGGTTGATATAGATCGTTGCAAAGTCAAATTAGATTTTCACGTTTCGGCTCAGCATTATTACCAACCTGGTTCGAGCTGATAATTACTTTTCTGCATTTCTTTCTCTTTGATTCGATAAGCACGACACCTTTCTACATTGTGGTTATTTTTTGTTAATCGCAAATACAAATAAGCACACATATATCCTCCTAAGTAATAGGTACTATTTCCCACGAATTCGCATTGTTCTCGGTTTTATTACACGGTGCCTGGAACCCGGCGTCCGAAGCATTTCAGGTGAAGATGGAACCGGAAAACACTCAGATGATAATAAACCTTGGTCATGTCCACAGAAATAAATCAAGCTGGAACGGCGACGCGTACCCTTAGAGATATCAATTAATTACAGTATATTCGGTCCCCCCGGGCCGACCCCCAGGTCTTGGACCCTGGGTTCGGCATCTTAGGTGAGAAAGTAACTGTCTAGCCTAAAAAATAATCAAAAACAATAAATAAAAGAAAACATTGAATACAATAAATAGTCACATCATACAGATTAAGCTACCCCCACGTGGGATGCTAACTCTACGATACTATATTTTATAATAGATATTTAAATATAAATAGATAAACATACACGAGTGAGGATTTTTGCTTTTATATATACATACTAGCTGTTGCCCCCGACTTCGTCCGCGGCAATTTCTGTTATTATGATTAATTAGTTTTTCTTAGTATAGACGAAGAATTTTCCCCCGTTTTCTAAACATTTTTTATTGATGCTTCCCTCCTTTTAGTCGCAGCGTGATGTTTTAGCCTAAAGCCTTCCTTAATAAATTGACTATTCAACACAAAAAGAATTCTCTGATTTGAACCAGTAGTTCTTGAGATTAACGCGTTCAAACAAACAAACTCTTCAGCTTTATAATATTAGTATTATAGAAGATTGTGAAGAAATGAAGACCTATGTGGCCTAGTGGTTATCATGCCAGGCTGTCATCGTAGGTCCTGGGTTCAATCCCCTGCGATGAAAATTATCATTTTCAGATTGACTTGCTTCCTGGATGGTTATCTATATATGTATGTGTTGGAAAATATAGTATCTTCAGTAGGTATCCCATAATAACTTGTCGAATTTACTTTGGGACTAGCTCAGTCTGTGTGATTTGGCCGTATATCTTATCTTATATATAAAAGTCTCGTATCATGATGTATGTTACAGATTTTAGTCAAACTTCGTAACTAAGTTGGACCAAATTGAAGATAATAAAAGATAGTTTTTATATTATAGCGAAACGAAGTTCGTTGGGGATAAATAAATAGACCATCGTGTGGTGCCGTGTGGTTTCCGGCAGAGTAGAATAGGACCACTCCAGTCTTCCTATGGAGGTCGTAAGAGGCGACTTAGGAAATACAAGCTCATAAACATCATTGAGACCTTTCCAACCCGTCTGGCCAGCGAGGAGAGTGTAGGCCAAATCCTCTGTCTGTTCTGGCCAAGTATGGCACCGGTAGTACAGAGAGGGTCATGCTCCTGCAGTGGAGACTAAAAAGACCTGATAATGATGAAAATGACCACCAAAACAAAAATACTACTACCTAAAATATATCTACATCAAAGAGCAAAAAATTTAACCATAACCAAAATTACAATGGTTCTTAATATCAACTTATTTTAGTCATGACAAATTGTACTTTCACCAAATTTAGTAAATGATCACCAAATTTTAATAAGCAAATAATCGCACGTTTATCTACCCAAGATTTATTGCCATAAAATGTTACTATGTAGCGACTGCATCAACATAGGTACTTAAATTTTAGTTAAGTCCAAGGAGTCTGATATTTTTAAGATTCTTTAAATTGTAATAAAATGAAAATTTTAATTATATGGTTTGTTTATATCTTAACCTTTCTAAATAAACACTTAATAAAAAAAATTATAAGTGGCCATAGATTAAAAAAAAAATTGCGTCTCTGAATTCATACTTCTATGGAAGTGGTTCATAATAAACCAACAAACAAGAATACATAAGACTTATGTAATGATTTTACAATATCATAGGGTCAAACTTCAGGGTTTTCTTTACTTGTTTTGTGTATACACTGATTTATCTGGTATAATTTACTTTTACAGAATGAAGATGTTATATATTTAGACGTCGTTTTATATTAAAATAAAGTTATAAATTTGGAGCGACATACATGCATATTATCACGTCTTTATCCTTTACGGGGAAGACAAAGCCTAAAATCATTTTGGTGGTCATTAACTATTTTTTGATTTAACAATCATAATTTGGGGCTGTTTTGAATAGGATCGCAAGTTGTAATATAATTGGTCGTAATTTTAATTGTGGTGATGATTTACTAGTTTTGGCAACATAATGTGATTTTTTGCTTATTAGATCTGGTGTTTGGTTAAACATGGGCCATATATATTTATTTAAAGGTTATACATATTGTGTTTGCCTGAAGTACCAAAACTATTACAGTACCCAATTAGTGTCCATGATTCTATAATAATCTATTGGAGCAAATCTGTGTCTGTGTAATTTATAGCCCCAACCCTTCGTAGGTAACGTTAACCCTTGGACGCATAAACAAATGTAAGTCAGCTGGCACATGTGCAGCGACGGGTTAAAAAACTCGTAGATCGAACCCATTCATCATTATCATACTGTCATAGACAAGCCACTGGAGTAGGTGCACAAGTGGAATAAAAATATTTTAGCCCTTTCATGTTTCGGACGGCATCGGCAGGCTGTTATCATTCAACGATAGAAGTTAAGCTATGTACTATGTCTTTAGGCAGCTTGAAAAATGAGACACAGTTTAGTCACTTACAAGAAAATAAGTCGTTCAGGCGTTCTTCGATCTACAATTATCAATATCTTAGTTTTCATGCGGTTATATTGATTTGGCAAAGACTACGACCTGCCTCACTGACATAAAGAACAGCAGATAAATATAAGTCATAATCATCATCATCAGGTCTTTTTAGGCTCCACTGCAGGAGCATGAGCCTCTCTGTACTACCGGAGCAATATTTGGCCCGGTTGGAGAGGTCTCTGATGTTTATGAGCTTTGTTTAGCGTGTATTTCCTAAGTCGGCCCTTACGACATCCATGGGAAGACTTGGAGTGGTCCTATTCTACTCTGCCGGAACCACACGGCTAATATATATAAATATGAGAGAAAATTAAGAATAAGTATTTGCCCACATCAGGAATCAATCCCAGAGCTTGTTATTTGGAGACTATCAAAAGTTGTATAAAACGATGTGAAAGGTATTTCAAGGGAGCGAAAACAACAGACAAACGGGCGCGTGCCTAAACACCGCATGAAACGTGGCAGCAAGTTTTACATCTCGTGTCGGAGATAAGATACAAACAAGTGCTAAAATACAAAAAACATGCTGTTTCTCGTTCGCCCGTTAGTTCCTTCAGATTTCAATTTGGTAGTAAGCTTTTTTTATAGTAATGATTTTTTGAATATCTACTGCCATATTACTATAAATATTTTTTTGTTCGGTTCAAGTTCGTAATTTAAGGGTAAATATTGGTTTTTATCATCATCATACAGAGCACAATCTTTCTTTTGCTGGTTCGCTCCCTCCTCGCCGAGCGTGTTTCATCGTGTTATACTAATAAGGTTGTGTAACTAATATGATTTTGCTAAGTTTTCACTGTTCGTCACCTGCCTGCTCTCTCTTCTGCTTGGATAACTCTAGAGCAATAAGATATCCTGGCGATTGGAATTGAATTCAGCAACGATTCCATTCTGCTTATGTCGGTACGAACAGCACTGTGAAAGAAGGACATACTGACAGATTGACTGAGAGGGCTTAGTAATTGGATCCTGTTAGCACCCTTTAGGTACGGAACTCTAATATATAAGACAACAGTATCGAAGAGTTCGTAGAATAAGGAATATTCATTCATTAGACACATATAAAAAATACATATAATTTTTGAAGAATTAGGGGTAGCTATTTGGAAATCAAGAAAATTTTACTAATAGGCGATGTAAACTCTAGAATTTGAATACCTACGCTTTAGGAATTTCGTTTAAAAGACGTTTCTTATAAAATGCAACATGGCCGGTAAATATCAGCTGTACCTACTTCACCAACGCCTACATTTGCGACACCGGATCCATTAATGGCCGAAATGTAAACAATGTTATCTGACGGAGACTAGAAAGGTATGGGGAGGTATAGCCTAGGATAACTTGATGGTGAGAGATTATAAACAAATCTACAACACGTAAAATACTTTTTTCATGACAGAGGTCACTTTGCTCACTTTGCTGAGTTACTTAAAGACTGATATAAACGGCATCTTCTACTACGTGTCCTTAAAAACAATACAAGTTGCACAGTATTGGGCGAAAAAGGAAATTTGACCATCAATTGGATAAGAATAGGAAGCGCGCAGGAAACAGAGTGTGGTTACCAATCGGACTGGAACACGCAAGAGGCATTAAAATATTTTGAGTTCCATCGTGCTTTGGAAGCTCGTGAAGCCATTTCGTCTTGATGTGGCTTGAAAAATGTTACAGCAGTGTTGGATACTTAAACACGAGTAACAAAAAAATAAAAGAAAGGCAAGGTGTCATAATGAAACGCTAACTGGCGGCGGCCTTAGTTACGCGGGCTCGACACATTGCGTTTGTTCTTGCCGCTTAATTACATTGTGTTGAGATGAGTCGTATTACATTACAGGAAATAGGATGCTGTGCTTGCGTCTAGCGGTCTTCCTATGAAACTGAAGACAATTGGACATTGTAGTGAGAGACTGACGATAAATATGTATTATCTCTGATGACGATGGATTCTTTAATCATGACATGAGTCAACTTGCAAATTCATTCGACTTGTGGTTAACTTTTGAAACTGACTAACGCTGTATTTCTATGATTTCAGGGTCTTAAAAAACAAGACAAACACTTATGTATACTTAGACAAAAATATTGTAAATGTGCATTTGTATGAATATTATAGATGATGCGTTTTGGTATCCATGGCCAATCAAAATTAATTTATCATTGTTGGATAGCACTTTTTTAACCGGCTTCAAAAAAGGAGGAGGTTATCAATTCATTTGTGTTTATTTTTTATGTTTGTTACCTTGTACCATCGTCATTTATTTATTAGATTTAAAAATATTTTTGTTTGGAAGTAAACCTAACCTAACTTTCAGCGATCCAGGACCAGGGAAACATAAATGCACGTAGGTTATCATTGAAGTGGATGATGCACCTGTGTGTTGCCCTGCTATACAGTTGCAACCTGTATGCAGATATCACTCACACAATTAGGAGCAACACGGTATTCGTCTATAGTCGAAAGGGAAGATTCTCTATCACATTCAAATGTATTTGAGCTTACGTGTAAGATACTTATCTCGCCAAAAATCGTACATTACTTAACTATACAATATTTAAAACTGACATAATTATATGTACCTACCTATGTCTGTCAGTACGAGTGTATGAATAGTTATTCAGATGATTTCTTTAATCTCGGGGTATGGCTATTTATGTTTGTCTTATTAGGGTCCATACCATAAAAGGAAAAAGGAACCCTTATAGAATCACTTTGTCACACTTTCTGTCAAGACCCTTTTTCTAGGAATCAAGCTTAAATGCATATCAAATACTCAGGTCTACTGTCCCTTGGAGCTATGAAAATTCAAAGCCAACGCAATCAAAAGATACAGCCGTAAATGGTATGCCGGTATACCGTCAATTTTCGACATTTGCAAGGGAATCAAAATCTACAGGGTACTACCCGTGAACTCAGAATCTTGAAATTTGGTACGAAGCAACGTCTTATAACAAAGGTAAAGGAAAAATTGGGAAAAGCGTAAATTTCTAGTTACATCATACAATAAAATCTAAAATAATTTTAAACTTATCATTACATAGTATATAACAAAGTCGCTTCCCGCTGTCTGTCCGTCTTAATGTATGCTTAGATCTTTAAAACTACGCAACGGATTTTGATGCGGTTTTTTTTAATAGATAGAGTAATTCAAGAGGAAGGTTTATATGTAAACTAGCTTTCGCCCGCGGCTCCGCCCACATCAATGTCGATCCCTCGGGAATAGTACTTTTTCCCGGGATAAAAGTTAGCCTATGTCCTTCTACGTACTCCAGAGAACTTGTATACAAAATTTCATGATGATCGGTTCAGTAGTTACGGCGTGAAAGCGTAACAAACAAACAAACGCGCAGGAACGCGTATGGAACCCTTCGTGCGAGGGTCCGACTCGCACTGGGCCGGTTTTTGTTAGTTTGTCTATTTTGTCCGGGCTTTATTTAGTTAGTTTAGAAAATGTTTTTTGTTGATTTTTTACTACACCAAACATAGAGTTAGGTACTTAAACACAGTTTAATCATTGTAACATAAGCGAATCCAAAAAAATATAGGAGTTATTTGTATGCTGCTTTTGACCACACTACAGGTACACCTGTGTGTGGTTAGGCCATTATAAATGTTTGAGTTTTAACGTGGCGCTAACGTCACGGTAACAAGTTTCTCGTTACATGTATTCAAATGAGTACTGCCAAATAAAGAGCCATGTGGTTTTCTGTCTACAACTGGTGCACTACATCTAAAGCCGCAAGCACATATCAACTTACTTTAAGTCCAGCAATTTTACATTCATAAGACGAGCTGAGGTCAGCTGCTTCCAACTACAAAGTCTTACAGCTGGGGATTTCTTTTAGTACCTACGCAATTGCGCGCTTAAACTCATACTTAACTTTCAAACTGCCTAAAGGCAGCTAGGAGTGTTACTAGACGGATAAGAGACAATTGACAACCGTAATCTTTCCACGGTTACATACAACATGTAGGTATGGTATGTAGCCTAATACTCGTTTCACTATAAAGAACTTCATCGATACAGTTCGTGAATTTGTTGGAAGTACTGAGAATTTTCAGCCGAACTGATTGTCTTTGTCTTTATAGTTTGTTGATCTTTTTAGTTTTGAAGTTCACTTAATGAGAGGATTCTAAAAATATTTGATCAGGTATCAGAACTGGTCTATGATACCTAGTGACTAAATTTAATCAATGCCGTGTCGAGTCGAGTGGTTTTTGGTTGAAAATAAGACTCGTCCTTCTTTTTGTTGATTTCTGACGAAAGTTTTGGCCGAATATCTACATAGCTTTTGACGTTATAACGAAGAGTTTTATTTATAAGAATAAATCGATGAACACCGGCTGCCTTCACGAAAAAGTGTCACGTTCCGTGTGCAAACGAGAGTGTCGGTATTAGCGATAGAGAAGTACGATCGGCCTAGGCGGTCGGCTTGTGACGCTTCTATCTCTCTTCCATCGTTATCACGTAAAACTATCGTCCGTAAACCGACTTTACAGACAACAATTTTTAATTTATTTATTAGAAACACGACATTTCATTTACTATCGACGTACAGATTTATATCTTTTAATTTAATAAATTTTAAAAATATTTATTGCAGTGACAAAAAAAAATACAAAGCCAATTAATATAATTACAATATATTTTCTGTGCTGCAATACGCTACGGCTTAGGGTTACGCTGGACACATTAGTGACCCAGCACTGATTTTCAGTCATCACGTTTTGTGACATCAAGGATGCTCCTGAGGTACCTAATGTTCTGTGGCAGTCAGTTAGCAGAGGATAGTGCTAGTTTCGCTCAGCTAAGCCTAAGGGGCTTAGCTGAGCGAAACTAGCGCCTAATAGAAAATTATAAGCTTTAAAGCTGTACAGCTAATGTAACAACCGGACATGACCTCCAAGGGAAGACTAGGAGTGGTCCTATTCTACTCTGCCGGAAACCACACGGCCAAAAGAATATTATCTGGTGAATGCTGAAGTAATGTGAATGTACACACAAACCTTAAAATCTCTACTTTAAGTTATGTGAGCATATTCTGCATAATGTTCTTTTATTGGAGGGCGATGGTCGAGGGGCTGGCATGCGTCATTGCGAATCGACGATTGTCGACGAGGCACACATGGCCTCGTCATAAAGTGTGAGTTACTGCCTCTGGGATTCGGAGGAACGAACACACGCTTACTCTGAAATATATAAATAGATTATTGTTGTGCTGTGTTCGATCTCAGTTAGCTTTTGTATGGTACTGAGCAGTGGTGTAGCCAGAACTTGTATGGGCTAGTATAACAGCCATTTTTTAAATATACATAAAAGCAATGCGATATTTTGCAATACACATAAGTAAGCAGAGCGAAGAAGAAAGTTTCACAATTCTGTTAGGTTTACCGATTCAATGCTCAATTTTCAAACGTTGTACGCTCTAGCTCGTGTAGAGCGAGCGAGTGCGTACAATTATTTTTACTTACCATGCTTAGGTACTCGTGCCATTCGTAAAAAAAATACTTTTTAAAAATTTCAAAGATTTTGAGATTTCTGTACCCAGTACCCATATCTCTCCCCCTGTCTACGCACCATTTCAAAATGAAGTATTTCCTAGCTCCTCCACTTTTCTCCTATTTTAATATAAGGGTCGTTCCACCGGCCAAGAATTTCACGTGTCCGTGGCCGAAAAAAGATGACGGAATATCGTCCATCCAGCGTAGTGGTGGTCAGCTACATCTTCTGGTGCCAACTTTTACGATTAGAGCAGGAAAACTAGCTGGCACATTCTACTAAATTTATTTATATGCCGCTTTTTTATGTACCTAGTTTATAAATTACCATTCAATGCTCAGTCAGCTACTTAGCCCTTAAGCTCTTAAGTTTTTCTACCAGTATTAATGATCTCATTCAATTTGGTACTTATATTATACGGTCTCACCCCGTCTATCATCGCGTTACACGGTGAGTGGGTGCCTATTACTTATTTTGTAGTAAGTACTTATATTTTTCTAGTACAGCTCATATCAAAAATATTCAAACATGTCAGCGGCCGCTGGATTAAACTTTATCTCTAACATTTGCCCACACCTCTCTCATAGTAGGCTATGAGCCTGCATAATAATGAATGAACTAGGGGTCATTCATTATTATGCAGGCCTGGGGAAAATCAACAAAATATGGGTAGTATGTATATTTATTTTTCATGCGCAAACAGTCGGAAATCATGTTTATAGGCGATTTGGTAACCCACCATTAATTTTATTCCGTTTAAGTTTATGTCCTTTACAGTATGCCTGATGTCTATGCAAACTTTCAAATATCGTGTATTGTATTAACATGGACCGCTTAGTGCCATGTTTCACATCTAAAAATATAAGCGTATTAGGTTCTATATATTTATTTTAAGGGGCGAGAGTAGTTAAATAATTTGTCGTCGGATAGTCAATAATATACAAAAAGATTAAATATACTGATACATATTTAATATCTTTGATAAACTGCCAAGTATTATTTTATTTATCGAAATGCTGCGACTCTACAACAAATGATACCTATCATTTTGTGCCTCTACAATTTGCAGTGACAGTGATAAAGGGATAACATTGCAATTTAGCGCCATCCTACTAATATGCCAATAATCATCATGTTTAAGCATACCTACTTATCAACCTAAGTAAATAGTATCAAATGAAACAGATAAATAACTGTTACGATTACTCTGAACGCTAATTGCATCAAAATTAAGCCGAAACCGTAAAAAGAAACAAAACAGACATCGTAAAAGGTGATGAATGGAGAGTTCAAGATCATCCAGTGCTCCGCGCCTGCGCATCCTGCCCGCGCCATCTTATGGGCGGGGCCTAGCGTTCCATTTTTGTGTTAACGTCTCTCGCTCTTGATCGTTGACTCCACATATGTTAGGAAGAGATAGAAGACAGGGAAATCCGAATCCGAATGATTTATGTGTATCTGTTTGCTACCTATGGGAATAAAAAAATCCAATTTATCTTTTTACATGACTACCCAAAAGAGGAGTACCTACTTTCGGGACTGTGTAACATATGTATGTATACAGGGTGAAAATTTATTCATTAGCAAACGTTTAAGGAGTGACTCAGACCACGAATCTGAACATCTTTCATTACGGGACCAACTCCGAAATTGCAAAAAAAAATATTCAACTGTTTCATAGATTTTGCCCAAGTAGATATTTTTGTATGAAAGAGCAGATAATTTTTTCACGATGTCGAACTTGGTCCCTTAATGAAAGTTGTTCAGATTCGTGGTCTGTGTCAATCCTTAAACGTTTGTTAATTAATTCAATTTCACCCTGTATTTAGGTATATAAGTATTTTTTTATAAAATTGTAACATCCATGCCTTAACTAATATTGAAGTATAAAAAAATCTATGGACAGAATCTTGACATACCTGTACATACGTACCATGAACCTAAAACATAATGTTCTTCTTGGTCGCCACCACAAAACTGAACTACCAAGAGAAAAATATTTTGTATTTCGAACAATCGGACGAAATGATATAGTACCTATGTCAGCGAGGAAGATTGCCGGCATCTAGAGGTACTTAAATACGAGTATAGTGCCTAGCTAAAGTTTACATTTTCTGCTCCAACGACTTCAGTAATAAGGGCAACGGGAAATACCAAATAAGGACGGGCGTGGAATTAGAATGAATTAATCCGAAGCTCACTCTTCGTCTTATGAACCGTTATTCTTTCAAATTATTTTTTTGAGTGACAGTGAAAGAATGAAACAATTTGGGGCTTAGACCTAGCAGCAATGGTAATAGTATTATATTGTTTACTACGGCGTCCGTTGTTTACGAAAAAGATCAGCAACCCGCCGCCCGCCGCTTCCTCCGCTTTGCTTCATATTTATAGCTCATTCAATATTGTCTTATTTATTAACCTTCACAAATAATGTAACGTGTATTATTACGCGTCCTAGTCTTGAGCAAGCACAAACCAGTGATATATTTTATTGAAGTGAAAACTGCTGCTTTTGGGATGGGTAAAAAATGTTAAATTCCCATCAGGGCACGTGACCTGATCGAAAAATTCGTAAGACATGGCGTGACGGGGCACGTGAGACCGCCGGCGCGGCGTAGGAGAGGAAGAACTGCCGGCACTTCCGAAGTGCAACCCGTTGTTTTTAATACTTATTATGAATAGTTGGTGGACCAAGATCTAGAAAGCGACAACATTTAGCGATATTCGAAATTTTTACACCTCCTACACTGCACAATATTCTACTTACTTTGGCCATATTGGATCATATCAGACCAGATCGAACTAATAATATAGTGATTTTACATCGAACTACCAGTAAATACAAAAAAGACCGTGTTACTTTCGGCAGTATCACATATTTCGTTCTAAAAATCTCTTTCATTCCATATCTCGGTTGCAACCTCAGATAGTGCATCTGAGTACGTGATTTTGGTTTATGGTTCACATGCTGTAAAATGATTTGGTATAGTTTTAATGGCTGCCTACATTCCTGGCCTCCTTTGGTATGCTTTTGCACCATACACCAATATAAAGTCGCTTCCTATTTTGCATTGGCGTTGCTTTTTTTATGCCGGAAACCAAGCGTCGTATAATGAGGCCGAGTGTACCTACATAGATTACTTAGGTACAAGCTGATAATATCTAGCGTGCTAATAAATCTTGTTGCACAAAATGTTTCGTGTCTCAAAATGTTAAGTGCTCTTAGTTCAATAAATTTTAACCGACTTAAAAAAGGAGGAGGTCCTATGTTCCACTATATGTATGTTTTTTATATGTATATTCCATAGTTCGGATTTTCTCTAGCTACGCTAGTAGTGCGGTCTACTCGTAAAATATTCTGCTATTTATATTTTTTTTTTATTTGAAAGGATAAATTTATAAAAGTTACAATGGTATGCGTCGATTCGGCTTATATTGTAACTTGTAATAGAATTTCATCATCATCATCAGGTCTTTTTAGTCTCCACTGCAGGAGCATGAACCTCTCTGTACTACTGAAGCCATATTTGGCCAGAGCAGACAGAGGATTTGGCCTACACTCTCCTCGCTGGCCAGACGGGTTGGAGAGGTCTGTAATGTTGATGAGCTTTGTTTAGTTTGTATTTCCTAAGTCGCCTCTTATGACATCCATGGGAAGACTAGGAGTGGTCCTATTCTACTCTACCGGAAACCACACGGCTAGGCTAGACATTCATTGTATGTCTATTAGCCGCGGCAGTTTATTTCGAGAGTAAATATTTTCTGTTTTTTGTGAGTGCCAGTCAAATTCAACTTGAGATACTTAAGTCCACAACAATTTGCAAGCGTTCTTTCAAATGTAATTTTTTGTCGTTATAATAAATAGTAAAATTAAATAGATTTTATTGAAAATAAGGAAGAAAATATGATGCAACTGTAAGGTGACCGTAACTATAGGTTTTTGCTAACATATTTACAAATCTCTTCCTATAAGTATTTACAAGTTATGGTAAAACTTATAGAAAACCAGATTTTTTATTTTGAACGAGTAAAAAGCTCGTCTACCGTGCCCAACAAATTACCTATAAGTAAGCTACTCATGTAACTCAGGTTATGGAAAGACAGGATTTCAAAGATTCATAGCGATAAAAGCATTTCGAAGTTATGGCGCAACGCAATAAAAAAAAACTAGGTTCATAGGTATGTAATGTACATAATTAAACTTTGAAAACAATCCTTTGGGTTGTGGCTGTTGGGTCGTGTAAAATAGCCAACTTGGTTTCAATACTTACCTAATAAATAACTAAGATTTTAGATTCGCTAAGAAGGAATCAACATCAAGAAGTCGGATTTTTTTTTGGAGGATTGTCTGCTCGCGCATGTTTGTAAATTTCTTTATTACCTTGTATCCTCCATACGGCTGGATTGATACCGACAGTTAAGGTATCGTTAGATTCGTCTCAAAAACCAAAGTGTCATTAGAAGGTGTCAAAAGGGAGAGCAGTTAGATATTTTTCTTTTTTAAATAATACTCCTTGTTTAATCGTGATAAGAAACTTATCAGGTTCTAGAGCTGAGTTACACCTACGAATAACTTATTCGTAGGTTTACACTATAAAGTTAAAGTATTTATTCGTTTATTTTGAATTACATTATAAAAGTATAATCATCTTACGTAGTCCCCCACGTTATGTGTGCAGTATCCTCCGTAATAGTGTAAACCACACCAACAACATTAAATATCTTAATTTTTCTTCAACAAATATAACTCCTAACCCAAGTGATTAGGGGCTAATATTCAACAACAATTTCCGTTTACTCGACAACGAGTAAATATATCGTGCACGTTGAATGCAAAACTTTTGGTTTACGCTTTATGGTAAATATTTGGTGTACATCGTATAACTGTTTTATAGATCTAGTTAAATGTTTGGTTTAATTGTGCGAGGTCAAGAGCGGCCGTTCGACAGCCGTCCTTGTGACGGATAAATATTATTGTCTAAGCGGGTTTTCCGGCGCTGTTGTTTGTATGCGCCGCGGATGGATGATACAGACGCCGGTGCACCGACCGCAGCGTGGTTTTGCAGTCTATACCGCAAATTATATCACAATTTGACTATTAAGACAAAGAAGAACCTCAGTTAGCCTCTTTATTCGTCTTACGAATGAAGAGGCTAACTGAGGTTCTTCTTTACAGCCTACACGCAGCATTTACTGTTTTCACAAACCTGAAATTTGAGAACCGATACATCTTCAAACGGTTCATGTAAACCGTTAGCAATGCACTTTCAGTTTTCAGTGGCAGTGTGCGAGTGGGTACCGGCAGAGCATGTATTTGCCGTCGCACGATCCGAGGCGGGCGTGGGTGTGCCGCGGTGGCGGGGCAGTCGGCTGGGCGGTGGGCAGGCGCGCGCGCATTGTCCGCCTGCCCGTGCCCCGACGCGCACGCACGCGCTCCACGCATGAAGACCGAAGACCAAACACCCGACGAGGCGGCGCGCCGCCCGCCTGCCACCAGGCGACAAGAAAAACCACCCTACTCATACATAGCCCTCATTGTTATGGCCATTCGCCACTCTCCCAACAAACGACTCACTCTCAGTGAAATATATTCATTTCTGCAACAGCAGTTTCCATTCTTCCGCACCTCGTATCAGGGCTGGAAAAATTCAGTGCGGCACAATCTCAGCCTGAACGAATGTTTCGTTAAACTGCCCAAGGGGCTAGGACGGCCCGGCAAGGGGCACTACTGGACCATTGATCCGTCTTCGGAATTCATGTTTGAAGAAGGGTCGTTCAGACGGCGCCCGCGCGGTTTCCGTCGCAAGTGTCAAGCTTTGAAGCCTCAGTTCGGGAGTGGAGGCTATCTCTGTGGTAGTGGTGTGCCGGCTCTGCCGCCGTCGCAGCCGACGGGGTACGAGTTGGCTGGGGGTAGCAGCGCAGGTGTGAGCGGGGGTTCTTCAATAGACTATGGGGCTTGTGCGTACCCTCACGGGGGTTCCAGCCAGCAGCTGGCGTATGGCGGCGACTACTGCGCGTACGGTTCGATGGCAGAGCGTGAGTGGTCGTTGGGCTACAGCGCGGTGGAGGCCGGCTACCGGCCGCCGCCGACCACGCCGCCGTCGCACCATGAGGTGCCCGACATCATCCCCAACTACCAGTACGCCGTCTCCAACGACCATGGTAAGTATTTCAATTAAGTTTTTTTTTATCATGGTACATCTCGTTCCACTTCCATTCCATAAATCAATGTATGTACATACCGTAGTCCCCCTGTAGTGGACGGCACTACGAATAGTCCTAGGTTGTCATGTGCAAAGTTGGGCTGGCAATTTTTCTAGAGCAACACGATGATTTTTCATGATGCCCGTTTACAGTACACTATGCAAAATAATTTATAACTTTAAATCGGGGAAACCTATTTATTTTTGAACGTACATACACGATACTCCAATTAACGAAAACACTAAAATATCTTACTAGATTTTTAGCGTTTTCGTTAATGTAGGTATTTATACACATTTATTTTTGTATTTGAGTATATTTAAGTATTTACTTACTATAAGGAATCTCCTTGCCACTTGTTCTACATTAAAAAAACCGGCCAAGTCGGACACGCGCACTAAGGGTTCCGTACATTATATATAATAAGTTTAAAATCATTAAAAATATATTTTTTATATGATGTAACTCAAAATTTAAGCTATTCGCAATTTTCCCTTTATTTGTGCTATAAAACGTTGCTTTGTACTAAATTTCAAGATACTGAGTTCACGGGAAATACCCTGTAGGTTTTGATTCCCTTGCAAGTGTCGAAAAATTATTATTATATGATGTTATTAAAAATGTATACTTTTCGCAATTTTTCCTATATCTGTGCTATAAGACGTTGCTCCGTACCAAATTTCAAGATTCTGAGGTCACGGGAAGTACCCTGTAGGTTTTGATTCCCTTGCGAATGTCGACAAAACACAAAAAATTGCGACATAACCAGCTGTATCTTTTGATTGCGATGGCTCAGAAGCTTGATTTTTTCACAACTGCAAGGGACAGCATACCTGAGTATTTGATATGAATTTCAGCTTGATACCTCTACGCGTTCCTGACAAAAGGGGTCTTGACAGACTGACAGACAGACAGACAGATGGATAACCGAGTGATCCTATAAGGGTTCCGTTTTTCCATTTGAGGTACGGAACCCTAAAAAGGTACTCAGTGTTTGATTTATTCGATTTTCTATAAAAGGATTATAACCGACATGCTTATTAAAACGTATTTTGTGACGTGTGATCATATCTGGTATTTACTATTGCATGCCAATTAGGTTAACATACTGCAGAGGTACCCTTAACTATTCTTACGTACAGCGTGTAAATATAGGTACCTACCACCGACATTCATCCGACAAAATGAACAACTTTTTCTATGCACAAAGCCGTTATTGACCAAGCAACCGACTTACATTTTATTGTCACAATGTTATTATTAGTAAATGTATAGTGTTAAATTCTGTGACTGAATTTTTCAGCTAAATATTGTTTTATTATCGATCATCTCCATATTTCCGTCATTCTATTCGACTAACTTTGGTACCTAAGTATCACCACTTTCAGCTCCATCTACACCAATCAATATGTTATATAATTTGTTTTTATAGGTGCTACTTTATATTTCCAAGACTAAATAAACTGCTAAAAAAATCCATCACTTAGGAAACAACTAAATTATAACACAAGATAAGCGACAACAAAAGATAACTTATAAAAATACTTACAGGGTGTCTCGTCGAGATTGATCCAGTGGGGGAAAATAATTTATAGAGAAATATGATCAAAGGATTCATGACAAAAAATACAATTTTATAAGTAAGTAAAACTACGATTTTGGCATTTGAGAAACTTCTGTACCCTAACCGGGAATCGTCCCTCTTTGATTTTGATAAAAATATTGCGTATTATGAAGGGTTAATCAGTAAAATCCTAAATAATAAAAAAAAATATCTAGTTTATTTTTAGGTAATAGTTAGACATTTGCAAATGAAATACAAAAACCTATGGTGAATGGTCACCGTAGCTCTAGTAGGGGAGAAAAGGGTAATGGGAGTCAGCGGGCAATCGGGGTCAGGTGCCTCTAAGCAAAACTACACGTTCGATATCTAGGTAAATGACATGTTCAGCTTGCTCTGTACCCGATGCCCATTGTACGAATGACTCGCGCTAGTAGCTCCACGCGTTTTTGAGTGACAATTATGTTTCGTTTTCACGCCTCGTCAGTGTAAATTTTCGTCAAAACAACATTAACGGTGAGTATAGACGTTGTAGCTGTACCAAATTAATAACTATGGATAGATTTATCCTTGATATTCAAAATTTAAATTAGCATATTAAATTGCGATTAAATTAACTTTGTGTTATTAAATTTTACAATTAACATGCAGTATAGGTTTTGGGTAATGGGAGCCAAAGGGCCTGCTAGTGATTACCATTACCCGCAAAAAATATTCTTATGTTTTTTCGCTTATAGATGCCGATATTACAAGTCAGAAAAACCAAATAGGCTAGCTGATCAACTGGTGATTGCACTGGATGGTATACTGCCGAATGTAATGTCTGCGATTGTTTGACTCTGATTTCCCACATGTCTGATTCCCATTGTACTGAGGTTAGTGCAATGGGAGTCAAACTTGTTTTTTTTTAAAACGCGGAAATATATCCAAAGTTGATTCCCAAAGTGGTGAAAAGTGATAACAACTAGTAGATAAATAAGTAAAGTCTATTATTAAACAATTTTAATCACGATATTATTTCGAAATAAGCTTATATTTGATTGCTCGCTTAAGTGACTCCCATTACCCCCTTTTCCCCTAAGTAGGTAGGCAAGCTTGCTTTTCTAATAACCCCAAAGAAAACGATCTCAAAAAGTTAAATAGTAACTTCTTTGCTTCCATTTATGGTCTTCAAAAAGAGAGATCCTACAGCCATACATCATCTAATTCGCGATAGAAATTAGTCCAGCTGATCAGCGACTTTGTATGGGAAACCTAATTTTTTTTGCTATCATCATCAGGTCTTTTTAGTCTCCGCTGCAGGAGCATGACCCTCTCTGTACTACCGGAGTAATTCTTGGCCAGAGCAGACAGAGGATTTGGCTTGGCTTTGGTCTCATTGATGTTTATGAGCTTTGTTTAGCTTGTGTTTCCTAAGTCGCCTCTTACGATCTACATGGGAAGACTTGGAGTGGTCCTATTCTATTCTGCCGGAAACCAAACGGCACAGTTTTTATGCTTTTAGCTTTTTTTCTTGCAATTCTGTATACCATTAAGGATTTTGATTCCTAAATTCCAATATAGCTAGGAGGTGAGATTCAAAATCACGTTGTATTTATGGTAGATTATTTTTTTGAAAAATTATTTTTCAAATTCAAATTCAAATTCAAAACGTTTATTCAATATAGGTTTCTTTGAACACTTATTAATTGTCATATTTCACTTCTCAACAATTGTTGACGTCAAAAATTTACTTATGGCTAAGTTTAATGCCGCTTCCAAAGCGGAGTGCAGAAGAAGCGGCAACAAACTGCACAGCGCATTTTCTCCAAGGACGACAACTCACAATTTTTGAAAACCTTAGAATAATTTCTACTCAGTCCACATACCTAATGGTATGTGGACTGAGTATACATTGGTTTCTTAATTAAAGATATTGTCATTACATTAAGTTATGTTAGGAAATTTATTGCGGCTGCACACTTTTGTATGGAAATGTCGAATTTTTATGTTCTCAGCATTGGTCCTTTAAGAAAAGTTGTTCATAATCACGGGTTACTTTAAGGTTTTGTTGAGGGTAAAATGCAATAAATAACACGCTGTATAGTGTTCTACGTAAAAGTATGTTCCATTCAATGTCTTTAGTTCCTCGATTATGTCTGTTTTACATCTTAAAGTTAGTAGAAAAGCGTTCATCATCATCATTTCGAGTGGATGTCACGGTCAATCGACCATGCACACCCTGGTGTCAGAATTCTTCGGAACCGCCTCTCAGCCTTTGACATGGTTCCTTTCGACGACTACCAGATGGCAGCCGGGACCAACGGCTTAACGTGCCTTCCGAAGCACCGAAACATCTTCATTATCAGACAATCAAGGTACATTAAATAAAAAAGTGATAAGCGTTCGTCTAAAGATCTTGTAAATAGCTGACGGTTTCCCATTGACGCGTTGAGAGCCCCTACGGTAGCAGCACACTTATCACGCAGATAAAACCATCCGCAACGGCTTGAGGAGCGATGACACCCGGTTCTGCTTAACTTCAGCTCAAGTGGCTGGTGACGAGCGATCATAACAATACCTGTTAAAAATTACGACCTGGCAACCGGTGATCCTCCCACGTATGTGGTTTTTATATTTACCAGCCAGCTGTAAGCAAAAAAAATTACTCTACAAAAAATTTAAAATTTGTAGCAACCCTGACACAAAAATCCCCATTCTTGATAATGGCTGGACTGAACTATCTCTAGAAAACCGCATCCATATCGCTTCACCCGCTTAAAACCTACAATGACACAGACGGACAGTTAGACACACAGACACATATTGGTCAAACTTAAAATATCCCTCTTTTTGCGTCAGGGGTTAAAAATTAGGGATTTTATACGTTACCCCATTTTGAGTGTCAAGTATAAAATAAATTTTAAAAAACATTTAATCTCGAAAAGAATACGAAGTAGGAGTCAAGTAATTAGGTCATTATAATAAAGAATACAAAAGCAATATAATTACAAAAAAATATATGTTTAGTATTAGCAATTTACATACTTTTGAATTTAATGACTTGGTGTACGCTGAAGTTTGTGCTCAGAATAGCATAGTGAATGCAAAAATTATCCATATAAATCGTCGCAGCATATAAATACATATGTTGTATGACTTCCTACTTAAAATGATAATTTTCAAATTGTAAAATGAGTTTAAATACCTCACTTGTACTCGTAATAAGGGGGATAGTTTATGTTAGGTGACGCAAGCCTTAATGCGTATAACGGGATTTATGGTGGAGATTTACTACGTCCAGGATGGAAGTGTGGTAGCTCAAATGGCAGAATACTCTTAATTGTAGCTGGTTTAAACCTAATCTACGTGGAATTTTTCACCATTATCTTTAGCTTTAACAAGAGAATTTTACTTGATATTCATAAACTGAAACCTTACTTATCTATACTTATAATATTTCTAATATTATAAAGCTGAAGAGTTTGTTTGTTTGAACGCGCTAATCTCAGGAACTACTGGTTCAAATTGGAAAATTATTTTTGTGTTGGATAGTTCATTTATTGAGGAAGGCTTTAGGCTATAAAACATCACGCTGCGAACAATAAGAGCGAAGAATCAATAAAAAATGTTTTGAAAACGGGGGGAAATTATTCATCTATGCTAATGCTAATTAGTCATAATAACAGTAATTGCCGCGGACGAAGTTGCGGGCAACAGCTAGTAAAATTATAAATGCGAAAGTGAGTTTATTTGTTTCTTAGTTTGAATCATGAAATTTTGCATAGGTACAAATTCTCTGAAGTACGGAGAAGGACATAGGCAATAGGCATCATATAAAGCATGCTCTCCAATGTTTACTGAAAAATTGCATATTCTTCGTCGATGTACTTAGATTTAATTTTCCAATTTCGACATCGGTAATTAAATTTAAAAGTTTCTGGTAATGAAATCCTTTCTTTATTTCATATTTAAGTCAAAACAATAAAATCTGGTAAAACTTACTCTTATCATAAAGTAATTTTTATTAATAGTTTTATAAAAATACGTGGGTAACTCGATAAGTTTTAGGATAAGAAAAAAATATACTAGATATTCACAATATTTATTTTACATCTTTTCGAAATACTCTCCCTCATTATCTATGCAAAGTTACATTCACCTAAACCAACTATTAAAACACTTTTGCCAGTCTTGATCCGATAGGTCCGAAATTGCGACTTCGTAGGCGGCCACGGCCGCTTCGGCGCACGAAAAAAATTCCCTTTTATTTTTTCTTTGATTATGGGGAACAAAAAGAAATCGCAGGGAGCCAAATCAGGACTGTACGGTGGATGGGGCAATTTTTCAACACTGGATTCTGCAAGAAACGCCTTTGTTCTGAGGGACGTATGTGACGAAGCGTTGTCGTGATGCAGCATGATTCCCCGAAGCCCGCTCCTTGGTCTCCTCTCTCGCAGAGCTTGGAATACTTTTGGCAATGCTACTGTTGTATACCATTCCGAGTTAACAGATCTATGATTTTCCAACATTATTGTCGACACATGCCCGCTGCGAGAAAAAAAACTGGCCACCATTTTTTTACCAACGTTACGAGGTCTTTGCAGTTTTGTCGGCAACATTCGTTCTGAAAAGACCCATACTGACGACTGTCTCTTATTTTCTGGATCATATTGGTAAATCCACGTTTCGTCGCCTGTGACAATTTCCGAAACACGTCTTGATGATCTTTTTTCAAAACGTAGACGCATTTCGAGGCATCAATCCACACGGGCATGTTTTTCAGTGTCTGAGAGCAAACGCGGAATCCAACGACAACAAAGCTTCCCCACTCCTAGATGCTGATGTAAAATAAAACTAACACTCCCCGAACTAACGCCAAGAATCTTCTCGATGTCCAAGTATGTAATTCGTGGGTCTTCTCGCACCATCATTTCGGTGGTCCACCCATTTTCTGCAGTTACTGCCGTTTGTGGGCGACCACTTCTAGGGTCATCTTCGAGGCTTATTTTACCCCTTTTAAATTCACTGAACCATCTAAAAACTGTTGCTCAAGATGGAGCAGACTCCCCTAACACTGCTTGTTAACTTTGAAGGATAAGTTGTTCAGTTAAACCAAATTTATAATCATAAAAGATCATAGCGCGCAGATGTTCGCGGTAAAGCTCCATCGTTGCAAAGAAAAACGCGGTAAGCGTCGTAGTAAAATGACTGGCACATCTTTCTTTTTTTTTACCAGCCATCTGGCTACATGCATTCTATTTCTAAATAAATTCGCTTTTTAAAAATATATAATGCAGATGCGTTCCATTTTTAAATTACGAGCATCTCAAAACTTATCGAGTGACCTACGTAAACTAAATATACTAGTGCATCATAAGTTGTGAAGCGTTTGTATCTGAAACAGCTAGATCAGCTGTTCCTGTCATGGGAGCGACACGAGAGAGTGACATGCGAATTGACGTGACGTGTCCAAACTGTCTAGCTCACACCTCACCTCACCTCACACACAGGTCTGCTTCGCCCGACTGAGTCACGCGTCATTTACATACATAACTTGGGCCGGTCCTGTACTTCAGGAACAGACTCAGTTAGCGCTATAGTTAGGATACAAACAAAACTTTCTGTACTTTAAGACGAGGCCTCAAATGTTTGGTACCATCGCTCGGCAAAGGACTGATCAAGTGCGCGCAAGGGATAGCGCTTGGCGGTTTAGCCCGTGAATGATGAGATAGGAGATAGTCTCGAGTCGCTCAAAGAAAAAAACGTAAGCGCCAAATTCGTTATTTCTATTTTATATAAAATCAGACCGGTTAATTGTATTTTCATATTTACATTTTGATGAATTACTAATAACCTATCTTTTAGTCTAAAAATCATTATTTCATTCGTCGCATTTGAGCTACAATAACAAAAACTATGCGAACGAAGACCATTTTTCAAAAAATATTTCTATCGAGAAAATTTTATCAAAACGTGTTTCCATCTTCAATTTTTGGAGATGAAATAGTCAAAAATCATATTACTTAGATTTGAAACTCCTAATTTAAGTATTTTGCGAGATAAATAAGGTTCAGAACGACCTTATTTACAGTGGTATCGCCTTAATTACATATACATACTCGTAATAAGCATGTGATGTTCTAGATACGTTGTTGCCCGCGACTTCGTGGGCTGTAATTTTGACGCCCCATCTCATACTTTACGCCTTTTTAGTTGAAATATCAACTGTATTGTAAAATTGCAGCATTTAAAGCGTACACTCCAATTCAACGTGGCAATGCTGCCAGTCTTTTGGGCACATTACCGCAAGGCAATGACCTGGTAGGTTTTTATTTATAGTTAGGTTTTATTTATAGGTAGGTTTTTATTTTAGATTTAATTAATTTTTAGTTTTGTAGTTAGTAAATATTTAATTTTAATTGTAATATTTTTGGAAATATCCATAAGCGTACACTTTAAAGTTTCATTCAAATACAAAATTCTACATATTATAGCATAATTTGACCAACATTGTAAGACTCCAAGCATCTCCAACCAGGCCCTTCGCTGCGTAATTTAGTTTGCCGAGTATTTTTTATGAATCCCTCATGTTGAGTATCATTTCTCGCGCTTTTCGACGATCTCACAAAGGATTCTTGGTTTTGGCTGGTAGGAGGCTGTGCACTAGGAAACCTGTTTTTTGGTTATTCGCAAACGATACGAGTTTTGATATGGAGGGGGGTAGTCCCCCAAATATCCTTTGTTGTACTTGCAGGCTCTTTTACAATGAAGAAGATTTGTTTAGTAATAGCATTTAGAGTGCAAAATAAAACACATGTAAAAATATTGCATGGCTTCCTAGATAATAGTTGATTTTCAAATTCACTGTAAAATTAGTGGAATCAAATACCTCACTTGTAAAAGTCGGGTAGTTCTGTAGGTCACCTAAGCCTTAATATAAGGGAAATGGGATATGGTGAAGAATTTCGGCGCCGAGATTGAATTGTGCGGTAGCTCAGATGGCAGAGCATAGGTCGTACATAGACCTAGGTCGCCGGTTCAAGTCCCGCCCGCATGAAATTTTTTCACCATATATTATTTCTTAATTTATTAAGATTTGTTTTTACAAGCTCTTTATTAACCAGCAATGTATGTTATGTTTGGGTGGAATCATGCAACTTACTTTTGTAGCAGATACATATCTTCCATTGATTGAGCTGAAATTGTGTATACTCGTTTAGTTTTGGATGACAATGCATGGTAAGCTGTGTGACGTCATTCTAAAGGCAACGTGGATCCAAGATAGCGATCTAGCTATTTTTGATGCACTTCGATAAAATGGATATCAAATAATGGGCTCGCTGAAAATAATTCGAAATTTAAAGTGATGTACATATAAGCTGGTTTTTAAATTATTACTTACCTAACAACTTACTAGGACATAGAAAAAGCGTGCAATTGGCAAAATGTACAATAACCACGTGCCTTTGTTGTGATGTCAAATCCACGTGGGCATATTTCAGACCGCAGCAGGTTAGCGAGTTAGGAGTGCATAAAATACAAGAGATTTTTAGAAATGCATTTCTTCTTCAACTCATGCGACCCTGGTAGCGTTGCATGGCTGCTGCACTGCATTCACTGCAAACGGGCGGGGCGTTGGAGAGAAAATATTGCGCGGGGGAGGGAGGAGGTATGAAATGGGTTACTCCCCTGTGTTATTCTGTTGTTGTTTATTTGTTATCAGGTGGGTGACCTGTGACCATAGGATTGGAGTGTTTAAATGTGTAAATAAATGGACTTCATAAAAAATGTATAGCTGCTATTTATATTTGATTTTATTTTTTTATAGAGCTTCTCGAGACCCTCTTTGTTCGACGAATCCAGGCTGATTTCTTCGTAGTATGTACAGTTAGGGACAGAGATATCTATATCTTGAATTTTCACGTAAACTATGAATAAAAATAACATGAAAATGTATATTGGTACAAAAAGTTTTATTGAAGCCTTTGTTAACTTAAAAAATCTTTCGCATGTACATTTGTCTCCTCGGCTGCCTCTGCGGGTCTCATTTCTCAACCGATCCTCATGAATTCATGTCAAGCCGTTAGTCATTTAACAACATCGTTAGGAGGTTATCTCAAGGAGTTAAGTATGATAAAAATCTATATTTTATTTATTTAAATTAATCTGATTGAATGTACCCTAGATAGTTTATTTATTGTATTAATTATGTAAACTTTGCTCTATCTTTCCTTTTACTTATAGGTATCTTTCTGATTAGTGACACCTACTTATTTTGTTTCTTTCTTTTTTCCCAAAGGTTGACTGGGAGAGAATGCTTTTAGCATTAAGTCTACCTATTGTAGCTTTTTTTGGCTCAATAAAGTTTTTAAATAAATAAATAAGTAGTTTAAATTAGATTGCTTCGTTAGGAATTAATAAATAAGATGTAGCTGTATTATTTGACCTTGATACAGCGAAAAAGGCAATATGAAGGTGTACATTTGTTCAAGCGAATTTTACAGAAAACTGCAAACAAGTTTCAGTTACGATCAAGTTTCGATCGACTGTTCTTATATGCAGTCTTTGTGTTTGGAAATAGTTAAATAGTTTATTGGCGCATTTTGTCTGGCGTAGGGTCGCATAATCTTGATGTCCCGTCATCAGTGTGATAATGATAATTATTTTCGCGCGCTTTAATTTTTACAACATATTCCTTTAAATAATATGGTCAAACATTACAATAATGTAAATGTTACCTTAACTATCAATATAGTTAAGGTAACGAACGTAAATACGAGTACGTTGCCTTAACTATCAGCAGTTTACGTTTGCTTGGAAATGATTAAAACGAAACTATTTATCATTTTATCACTAACGAAAAATAATCTAGAAATTAGTAAAATGAACTAAAAAAACTTATTTTTAACATAAAAAAATAATGATTTTTAATAATAGTTTTATAAAAATAAACTAAATATACTAGTGCATCATAAGTTGGGAAGCGTTTGTATCTGAAACAGCTAGATCAGGTGAATGCAATAGAGATAGGAAAGGGAAGCCAAATGAACAGGATAGAACGAACATGCAAAGTGAAACTGAAAGTCGGTGCCTCCTGCCTGAGATCCTAGTATCAGCCCCCACAAATTCGCACACAAATGGACATGTCATAGAGCTGTGTGAAAATTGCATTCGCGTTCACATATAAATTAAGTTTGATAGGCTATTACTACGAATAAGTATTACTTATTCGTAGGGCTATAACAATGATATAGGTTAATACCAGATATAAGGTCTGGGGTGTAATGCTCAACTGCTGTCCGGTGGGTGCAGGTATGGCATCAGGTATGAGCGCCCGGCCTCCCGAGTTGCTACTTGCTTTTTCCCCATTCATTATCGAGTAGAATCCCAATAGGTACGTTTCATTCCTTTCCCAAACCTTACAAATTCCTATCATTTCCCAGCTTACAAATGTTTGCAATGTGCAGCAGCGTCGGAAGCACAAGAAGCCAAAGAAACTGCGCTCGCCAATCCGCCTGCCTAGCTCGGTCAGTATGGCAATGGAACGAAAATTCTTGGCAGAGGGCCTTGTCCAGCCGTGGAGTTTTTGCATCATCATTACTAGTGAGGCTGTAATGATGAACATATCAGGTACTTTGTGTGTGTGACCCTACAATTACTTAATACCTGACTCTACATTTTATTTAAGCGTTTACTCGGTTGCATCCCCGCCACCACACGAGTGCGATGTCGCACTATGCTGAAAATTGGTCCCACATAGATGCCTTAAAACATTTTCAATGTTATAAAAAAAACCGGCCAAGTGTGATTCGGAACCGCCACATACCATTCTATAAAAACGGCTAAAATATCATGTCGGTCGAATGGGAGCCCCTTAAATATTAATTTTATTTTAATTTTGTTATTTATTTTTAAGGTGATTATATAACTAAATATTCTCTAAATGTTTTAAGTATCTACCTGTTGCCGTTACCAATATCGAGCAAAATCGAGCAAAAATATCACGTTTGTTGTATGGGAGACCTCTTAAATATTTATTTATTCTGACTTTTAGTATTTGTTGTTAAAGCGGCATCAGAAATACATCATCTGTGAAAATGTTTAACTGTATAACTATCATGGTTCATGATTTACAGCCTGGTGACAGACGGACAGAGAGACAGACGGACAGCGGAGCCATATTAATAGGGTTCTGATTTTACCTTTTGGGTACGGAACCCTAAAAACTACTCGAGTGCACTTATATTTAATACTAGATGTCCCGACGAACGTCGTTATTATTTTTTGTCATCAGTATTTTTTATATTTACCTAAATAGTATTTTTTTGTCGTGATAACGTCTTATATATCGATGAACGCTGGCTGCACGCACGAAAAACTGTCACTTCCCGTGTGCAAGAAAGAGCGCGGAGCAAAGCACGGTCGGCCTAAGTGTTCAGGTTGTGTTGTGACACATCTATCTCTCTTCCTTAATCACGTAAAATTATCTTTCTTAAACCGACTATATAGACGACCAATTTTTTTTATTATTTATTAAAACAAAACCATTATTTAAAAAATTAATAATTAGTTATTCTGCTAATCGAGGTGATAACAAAACCAACAAATCAAAGACTTTATATAAAAATAAATAACAATAAAAATAGATATTTAATAATAAATATTAGAAGGGATTTATAAACATCGTGTATTCCCGTTGTCATAATGTAAAAAAAAAAAACATATTCACCATGAATAATAGGTATATATTGCTTGCTATAGGTACTATTGTTAACATTTTCGAAATAATAAGTATTTACAGCGAGGCAGTATTCTTTGTATGAATGACGTTACGTAGTAACGAAATGATGAATTTTAATAAGTAGGTAACTTTAGTTTTCTGTACATACAACTTACTACATGCACGCACATTGCACACTCGCGTGACGTACATTCGTCTACACCTTTTACGATTTATGCAACTCTAGTAATGGATGCAAAGCATTGCATGGTTGTGACTGCACTTTACCTGCACGAAAGTTATTTCTACCTAAATAATGAAAATTCTAGTGCAAAAAATAAAGTTTTCAATTATCATAAATAAATAAATAAAAATAAGTAAATTAAACCGTTTGGTTTAATTTACTTATTTTAATCGGAGAAATGCCGACAGTTTTAGCCTAGTCCTCAGGGCGAGTGTCAATTAAGTCCCGGCGATGATCTGATCTGCGCTATTGTATGTAACTGCCGAAAACAATTTGATATATTTTATACCTGTATTTGTAGCTTATACCTAAATTATTTTTAAGTTAGGTTAGTTAAATATAAATAGCCAAGTAGACTTTTGTAGATTTTCAATCAGAAATGTCTTGTTTTAATTCACTTAGGTTAATTAAAATATCGTGTAATCAATAGGGCACATTAGTGAAACTTAACGTGATAACAGTGCAATTTATTTAAGATGTATTAAATAAGCTTTATTGATTATTTATCTGTTACGTATGCTTTATGTTATATATAAATTTATAAAAACATGACGTAAAGGTTGAATTTTAATACAATAATAGCATTATTTTATTCACACCTAATGATTATCCCAAATATCAATGACAGCAATGACTCTGGCTCTGAGGATAGTCCTATCTGAAAAGACTTCCTTCCACTAGGGGGATTCAACCGGTTCTTAGCCTCTTTTCACATGGGTGCTATTACTAGGATAACATAACGTTGAAGGAGGCTCATTTCTAGTGCATAAGGGATGCACTACTAAGCTAAGTTCCTGCTTGATAGTGCAATAATGAATAAGTTATCATGGTCTCTTTCCCTCTTATCGGATCGAGGCTACAACAGTTGTAGGTGCATCTCGTGGGATATATAGGTCTTTGTCACTCCAATGGAATGGGTGCTCGGACTTAAAGCATAGACATGAAAAAAAAACACAGAAATTAAAGTTGTAGTTGAATTTGGAACTACATGCAATTTTGTCCTTGTTTGCTTTCGTTAATGTCGTTCAACAGAAAAAACAGTTTTTTTTGGGATGCAAGGAAGCCTATGTTCTCCGCGTATGCAATATTTTTTGATGATCAGCCTAATAAACAAACAAATAAAACCATTTTACTTAAAAAGAAAAATAACATTTACATTACACAACTTTAAATAACCTATACCAAAGTATTTATTCCTAAATAGTTTTCACAGTTTGTATGTCACATTGCCCCATATAAGAGACATAGCATATCACACGTCTTGTTTATGAATATATGTCAGCTTAAAAACTCTTCTGCTTTATCTTATACCTTTAAACGAGCAATTCTTGTATATTTATATGTATATAAATTTATTTCTAAGATTTCGGAAACGGCTCAAACGATTTCGCTGATATTTGTTATATGGGTCTTTTCGGGGGTAAACAATCTAATAAAGAAGTCTTATGTTTGGGAAAACACGTGTTCTCGAGTTTTCATGCGTTTTTCTTTTCACGCAGAATATGGTCGCTAATTTCGTTCTGCCGACATGGCAAGAAACGAGTGATACGGGTTCGAATCCCGGTCGGTGCATTACTTTTTTTTATTTGTTCAAGTTTATAAATATTTTTTAACTTTTTATTGTTTAATGTATGTATATATTGTTTATAGATAAGTTTAAAAAAATATTTAATGTTTTTAGTTAATGTTTGAGATAACAATATATATTTCTCATAAATATAGATTATCACTTAAACACCACCATATTACAACAAATAGTAATAACTGGTCGCCCAGGTACTGTAATCCTAATAGAGCAAGTCAAATTGCGCAGTGCATCCAGCGCCAAGGGGTCGGCTCTTGCAAAAACAATAGTCTAGAACAGATTTGGGCAAAAGTGCTCTAGAAATCGAGTAATAATAGCACATCTGGGAAATACCTTTGATGGGTACCTATCGTTGGATTCCTTGTGTTGTCAGGAGTTCGAAACTGTGAATCGTAGAAATAAGACGTCGCAGGGGATCCCCTATAATTTGATTAATCCTTAACCGATTTTAATTCTGATTGTGGTGGTAAGTATCCTTTCTTAAATTATAACGTACGTCGATCTTGTAACGTGCGCTGGATGCACTGCGCAATGTGACTTGCATTATCAGGATTTCGATGTCCCGAGGGATCGACATCGAAATCCTAGAAATAGAATTACCGGGATAAAAGGTAGCCTATGTTCTTTTCCGTACTCCTAAGAACTTGTATGCAAAATTTCATGATGATCGGTTCTGAGTTACGGCGTGAAAGCGTAACAAACAAACTCACTAAGACAACGCAAGTCACATTGCGCAGTGCGTAATGTGACTTGCACCAGTACCAGCGCACGTAACAAGTTCGGCGTACGTTATAATTAAAGGAAATATACTTACCTCCTCTAGCTGCGACCAACATATCCATATTTTTTTTTTATCTATGAACATATCTCTCACTTCGTGTACTCAAAGAACACAAATGTATATTTTTATATACCTAGTTGTTTAACAACTCTTTAGCATTATGAGCCCCTAATGATGCAAGTCTTAATGCGCAGCTGCATCTAGTGCGGTCGGCATGCAGGTGCACAACGTTTAAAAACACAGACTTACAAATAAAGACTTGATGCTTATTCATAGGATGACAACCATAGAAATAAACTCTAAAACATAAAATAATCTGACCATTAAACATTATAAAAACTCCCGACAGTATCTAAAAATTAAACAGGTAAACCGATTTTGATCAAACCAAACATATAAACACACGATTTATCTGATTATCTTTTAAACAAAAAACAATCGGCTGTCTGTAAACTCGATTTACGGATGGTAATTTTACGTGTTAGCGGTGGAAGAGAGATAGATGCGTCACAAGCTGAACGCTTAGGCTGACTGTGCCTCTTTATCGCTTGTTCCGCGCTCTCGCTTGCACACGGAAAGTGACACTTTTTCGTGCGTGCAGCCGGCGTTCGTCGATTTATAAGACGTTATCACATCAACGTACCTCACTTACAAGTTAAAGCAGCGAATTAACTACGAGTGCTTGATAGCCAAAATAATGCGGTAATTAGTAGTGCAGGTTTTTGTTAGCAAAGAGTTCATAGTTTTAAAAATGTTACAAAATTCAATATAACTGGTGCATACAGTAAATGTTGTTAACAAAATAGTTTATTACTCGTATTACTATTAATTAATATAATACTTATTATTTTGTTAAAACACCACAAAATGTATATATCTAAATTTATTATTTAGCTAAAAGTAAGGCAGTAGGTATGTGACGCTTTGTCAGTGTTACGCGGATATTGAACTTAAAAATAGTTAACGAACTGGAAATATACAGAAATGTTTGATTAGTTATTTATTGAATATTATTATGTGATTAATAATTAATTTATTAATTATATAATTGTATAGAATGACCGGTCATTCCGTCAATCCTTGGGGAGGCATATGTCCAGCAGTAGCCTTCTTGCGGCTGATATGACGATGATCCATACTGATATTATAAATGCGAGAGTGAGATGTTTGTTTGTTACGCTTTAGTGCCGTAATTACTGAACCGATCATAATAAAATTTTGCATACCCATTGTCTGGAGAAGAGCACATAGGGTACATTTTGTCCCGGGAAATAGTATTGTTTGCGACGGATCGACATTGACGCGAGCGTCGCAGTGGCGGGCGAAACCTAGTGATCATATAATTTTATCACCTCGCTCACTTCACTCGCCCGATGGTTTATTATGTTGAACTTAGCGCACTTTCCGCTTCTATGCTTCGTTCGGTGAGTAAGAGCCGGAAGCCCACCCTTCCCACCATGTCCTTCTCCAAAATCCTTGAAGGGCCGGCAACTCTCCTGTTAGGCTGTGTTTCCACTCAGGTGGAGTGGAGCGGTGATGAGCACGCTTACTCTGGTGTTGCAGTTGTCCATGACTCTCTTGCTCTTTTGCGGTCCTATAACATAAAAAAAAATTATAATGAAATACTGCCTTCACTTCAGTGCCTGGTCGTAGCTCCGTGCAATTAGATTTTTACGTCGTTTTTCTTATTTCACCAACCTTCCTTAAGTAAGGCTTTTGATAGAGTCTATCTGGAAGCAAAAGCCATCTTGCACTAACAATGTAATAAAATATAATACCTACTCGTAATAACTATACAATAATAACGGGCTAACATATTTGTTAATTGAAAATCTTTCCCAGTTTATGTGATCCTAGTGATATAGCTTTGATTCATACCGGTTGCATACTTGAAAAATTATATGCAGTTTTCCTCTGTATTTGTTTTATTTAAATTAAAACAATATTTATTTAAAAAAATCTGCCAAATTGCACTATTACTGAAATTATTAATTTACTCATATATATTTTTTTCTCAGATTTTTTTCCTCTGTGCTCACATTTTACTATAATATTAGCGGTCAGTTTTTGAAATAAGGTTCTATATATTTATCTGTCAATCTTTTTTTAAATTTAATGTCGATGCTGGGAAAAGGTTTGATCTTATTTAAGATATGGCAATTTAGCATTATAAATTAGACACAAATAATTACGAGGAGAGTTAACTTTGGATTTTACTAAATAAGGCTGACTGGCAGAGACTACCATAAATATGGTAGTCTCTGTACCATAAAATAAAAGTGTAGAAATGGTGGACTTTTATTTAAATTATGCAATATAGAATAAGTAAAATACTTGATAATTTTTAGATAAAAAACTGATTTCAACCAAACTTTGCGATGAATCCATTTTGACGACTTTAAATGGGACCAATAAATTAGGAACCATTTCAAAAATGAAAATACATTTTAAAAGTGCTGGAGCTAACTATAACTGATGAAGGTATGTTGTTGTTTATCTTTCGTTAAAATAAATAAAAAATCCGACGAATTTAAAACCTTCTCCTTTTTTGATGTCAGTTATTAAACCAACTTTAGCATTAAAAAGCGCCCTCCTTTTTAAAACTTGGAAAGAACACGGTTGAAAATATAACCCCCCAGCCTGACATCTGATTTGGGTCAGCGCCGACATAAACGTACGACGTAAGTGTTCACTTCTTCTAAACCCGGTGTTTAGCTACTAACAACAACATGCGTATTGCAAGGCTTAGCAGGGAATGAGCGCGAGCCTCACCGACGAGGCCGGCCGGCCCGGGCGAGCGGGAGTCGGCGGGCGCACGCTACATGAAAAGCGTGACGCCTTCCTTACTAAGCAGACAACTGGGAAGAACCCTCGGATGAGGAGGAGGTTGGAAATGTAAAGATATATAACCAGGAAAGAATAGCGTGTATGATATCAGGAGTTCATAAGATTTAAATAAATAACAATGCATTCTATATTGAATTAAGTTGCACTACAGATAGGTATTGCGCATGTCCGTCCATCGTGTGGGCTATAAATAATCACAAATTGTCTTCGATGGTGTACTTTGGTTTGCCCGATTGATCGGTCAAGGAAAACTTCCTTTCCTTGGTGCAATTAATCGGACGAAGACGAATTGCGATTCTTTTTTGTCCAACTCATCGATCAGTCGAGATATTTAACTGTTCGTGGTTTTTTTTTTTAAGTATACAAGTTTTTAAGTAAAGCAAAAACTAGTATGAGTATCCAAGTTTTTAACTAGATCAGATAGTTATTTAAGTCACATTATCAAAGAAGCTACTAAGTAGTATGCACTTTGATAAACTAAGGTGATGGAATCGATGAGATATACTGACCGATTTTAGAGGTAGTTAGTCAGTCAGTCAACAAAGACTACAACTGATGCACTCTGACAGTCTTCTGTCTTCAGAAGTGAAACAATAATATCACTTAATTTTATATGCTTTCCGTGCAGATCGTAAATGTTGGTCATATTAGACCGTCTCCCAACGCGATTTTCTGATCTAGATAGTGTTTGGAGACTATAAAATGGGCACTTCATTGGTGAACATAAATATCCAATTTCTTACATACGGTTAAGAAGCATTAGGTATAGGTGTTATGGAAGTTTGAAAATATCAAAATCTGTTAAAAAATATTTAGGGTTGACTGTGTTTAAATTCTTTATTCCTGACTCGGTTCTAGGAAGCACTCTAGGAAGCAAGAAACCACAAGCACAACTTGATTTCTTGGATAAAAAAAAAACATTATTTAAGAATAGCCCCCCGAGATGCAACTGGGCCGTGTTATTCACATTCGATACTAGGACATCATAAAGTATCAGGAGGCTGTCTTAAATTGTACATTACCTTGGTACAGGGTGCTTTGTTACAAATTACGGTGACATCACGACGCTCGACTTTCGTTTATTCATATCCATCCATCTCATTCTCTATATAAACCTATTTGTCAAAAAAAGTGATGTGCTTATTTTTTTGCGGTTTGCATACAATTTTGCTCTTACTGAAAAGTAATAAAGAACTACATGCTCAACGAGGTCATCCGGCGAGCCTTTGGTATCTGTCGGCGTGCCGTGCACTCTGGAGCCGCCTGGTTTGTGCCGATCAGACGGTAAGAGGCCAGACGGCCTAACTCTTATTCCGTGGGAGAGAGGTCGATGTTTAGTGTGGGACGCAACGTGTGTCAGCACTTACGCGACCTCCCATCTGACGCGTACGATTCGTGCGGCTGGTGCGGCCGCTGAGTGGGCAGCGCAAAAACGCAAAAACACACCAAATATGCCCCACTTAAGACATCCTATGTTTTTATTCCCTTCGCGGTTGAAGTGAGTGGAGTATGGTGTGCGGAGGCCAAGGGGTTTGTGCGGGAGCTTGAAAGGCGGTTGAGCAACAACGGCACCGATCTCCGCGCAGAATCGTACCTGATGCAACGCATATCGCTGGCAATACAGCGGGGAAATGCTGCCAGCGTCATGGGCACATTTGCATCAGGTACGATTCGCGGCCGACTGTTTGACTGACGTCCTCGACGTCGAAATTGTTTATTTTAATTTTAATTTGATTATAATAATTTGTGTAAAATGTTTATAAATAAATATTTATTTTATATAAAAAATCTAGAAGTTATTTCATCAATTCTATTTTTACTTTGGTTACTATAAAAATAATAATAGGTAAATTATAAGGGCAAAGCGTAAGCCATCTAAAAATATAACAAAATAGTACGAGAGGTTATATTTGATATTGGTGTTTACTTATTATATTCTTAAAAATATATAATTTTGGAAGTCAATCACAGCAAGTTTTAGTCTGCAAGGTTACAAATGCTAACACGTTTACTGCTGAAATTCGTTTATCAAACAAGCGTCTTATGAGTTACCTGGAGGATAAGTAGCTATTATTCCCAAATCAATCCATGCACTTACAGACCACGTAGTCAGGAATCTAGATAACCGCCAAAAATGTCTCAGCATCTTTTAGGACTTCGCGAAGGCGTTAGAATCAATAGAGTAATTGTCTGGTGAACCGATTAGGATGATAGTTTTCATTCATCATCGTCATCATATCAGCCGCTGAAAGTCCACTGCTGAACATTGGCTGGAATTACCGGTCGGAAGTTCGGAACTCTTTGTGTGAAAAAATTGTCCGTATATATTAATATTGATATATCCTACGACCTTGGTCAGATCATCCGACCACCTGGTATATATGTCCGACGCTGCGCTTGTCGGTACGTGGTCGCCATTCGAGAACTTTTCTGCCTCATCGGCTATTGGTTCTATGCACTATGTGCCCCGCCCACTGTCTCTCGTGATGAATAATTCATGGTAGGTATGTTTTACTTATTAAAGATATATGACTTACGCCAAACGCTGTATTTGTTTTTAACGAGAATGAATGAAATATTGCCCCATGTAGAAAACAATATCTTTGTAATAAGTGAGTTGTAATCATATGATACAAAATAAATTTAGGCAACCCCTGATATGAAAATTTTGAAATAAAAGGTATAAAAACTATCGCTACAAAATCTGTTATCATATAAATAAACCACATCCAAATCGGTTAACTCGATAAGAGTAACGGTGTACACATACATAGCGGTTAAACTTCTAATACTATTTATCATGTGTAAACGGGACTTACCACTTTTTATTTTTGTTTCCCTTGACGTTTCAATAGATTTACATAATTAGGCGTTTGAAGCGAGCAAGTTAAAAAAAAAATATAACTATCTTTTTAGTATTGGGAATATTTACCACACTTTAAATTTGACGCGTCTTATAAATCTTATAAATCGATGAACGCCGGCTGCACGCATAAAAAAGGGGCACGTTCCGTGTGCAAGTAAGAGCGCGGAACAAGTGGTAGAGAGGTACGATCCATACCGACTTTACAGAAAACCAATTCTTTATAAGTATGTATGTAGAGGATTCTGAAAAGACAATGTGAAAATCTACGAATAATTCTTACTTATTAATAATAATACAATATTAATAAACAGTAATACTAATTCGTAGGTGACAATATAATAAAAAAAACATCATTTTTTTTCCTTTGATAAAAAGTCTATACGATACAGGTCGGCGTGAGCCGCTACCACGTGATAATCTCTGCTTCGTCCGTTTTGTGTCGTTTTGCCCGGCTGAATTTGTGGGACGTTGCCGCTGTAACTCAGCCGTTGCTACCAGGACTTCATAAAGTATCAGGAAGCTAGCTTTAATTGCACACTATACGGGGATGGGGTGTGGGGTGGGGTACAGTGCGGGGGTACGTCGGTTCGTAGTTAGATGCTCTGTATAATGCAGTTTATATTGCACTAGCATTTACCCGTGGCTTCGCTTTCGTTTATGAAGTTTTTGTTTGGGAATAATTAATTTGACTGCAATACTGAATTTAAAGCGATAACATGGTAAATGAAATACATCCATACCATTTATTAACAGCTATTTGCCTATTTGACCCTTTAAAGGGATTGTTTTCGATAAACTTCGTTCAATTCAATTTATTATTTACTAAATCATGCGCGCGGATGTTTGAAAAATAATAAAACTTACGTACTAAGTTGCAACTCAATCATAACATATATTGTTATCCAAAAAACCCTTAATAACAATTTGTTTGTTAGTTTTTCGAGTGTGTAAGTGGCCAAACCAGGTGTCAGAATTTTCAAGCAGTCTATAGGCATTTTACATAGAAATGTGCACATGCCTCACGAAGCACGGAGGAGCTCAAGATTTTTTTATGCTAATTGTGGTCACCCATCTTAGTAGGGACTGTGCTATGGATGCTATGGATTACTTTATATGCGTAAGAGCTCATAAAGCATGCTAATAATTATAATTATTTGAGATGATAAATACCGACTTTCATATGACATCATCATCAGTAAAAAGTCTACTGCAGGACAAAGGCCTCTCCTAAGGATACTTCGTCATGAGAGGAAATTGCCATACTCACCACGATTGACAGGAGGGTTGGCGAGTGCAGTTTCTTAGGCTTCTTGTGCTTCCGACGCTGCTGCCCATCAAATGCATTTTTAAGCTGGGGAAAGATATAGGATTTTGTTTGAGCTGGGAAGGGAATGAAGGTATCAGGATACTATTCCCCGGATGAACTATATCTATGACATGAAAAGTAACAAAATTTTCTTTATTACTTACATTACAACCCCTATTCGACTTTAATTATAAATTTGAGAAAATATTGTGATTGATAAAATACCTGGTGGTTCTTGAATCGATGGAATGTTAGCACTAGTCATCGCTCTTCGAATTGTGCCAGTAAGTAAGTGCGTGATGCCTAAAAAAAATGACAAACCAGCACATCTCAAGCAACTAAGGCCATGATAAAATAAATGTCCAATAAATAAATATATAGGCGGACAAACCACATGGCTCTACACTAGAGCGTCGCGATTTCTGATGTATAGGATCTTTTTGGAGCTTGGACGAATTGGAGATTATAATATACTAGCTATCCGGACCCCGGCTTCGCACGGGTGCAATGTACATATAAACCTTCCTCTTGAATCACTATAACTATTAAAAAAACTGCATCCAATACCGTTGTGTAGTTTTAAAGATCTAAGCATACATAGGGATGGACAGACAGCGGGAAGCGACTTTGTTTTATACTATGTGATGGATGGGGACTTCATGGAACATTAGTTATTTCTCTTTATTTAAATATATAAACTATTAAACCGATTTTGGTGCCCAGCGAACTTGATCTTTTACAAATATAATCTGCACACATTCCTCATTTCAATGGTCCCAAATAGAACCAAAAGTTATCGTAGAACAAACATATTTACATACTTATATACGTACATACAAAAATGTCTTTTCTCTAAAATTAAAGATGTATTTGAACACTAATTGAATAACTTTGCTCGCTTCGCTCGTTCGGTCAATTATTTACAGAGTAACTGTCATAAGATTCAAAAGTTTCAAAGAGTTATTCAGAAAATAGGCCTTTTCACATTTTAAATAATATATTTTACACAGTACATAAAGCAGCAATTAAAAATAGGTAATTAGTTTTTTACCTGCACTACAATTTTCTGGTCACTCGACAAAAACGTCTAAGCTATCGGTAACACATGCATGCTTCAATAAAACACCGCGGAGTGAAATCGCGTAGTAATATCGTAGACCCTCGTAGGCCTTGCTACGGTGCGAAGGTGCCTGCTACAAACGAAATTTACTAATGCATTTTCTTCCAGAAATGTTGTGGTATAAAACTCAGTAGCCGAAACTGACACTTCCTAATATTTTCAACTTTTAAATATTTGTATCAGCAACTGTATCTTTATAGGTATTTGTTGAGTTTTTATGGGGAGATCTTGTGTCAATATCTGAGAAATGTTGTCAATGTACGATGACAACATTAATAAAAAATTCGTGTTGGCCAAACGATTCCTTGACAAAGGCCTGTTGGATTCCAACCACGTTCCAACATTCGAAAGAAGACCTAGCAAGCCGATGCGATGACAAGATCTTCTTAGATATCATTCACTATCACCGTACAATCACCGTAACAAGATAAAATCGACAAATTCAACAAAATCTGGAAATCATGAGCACAAGATAAAAACAAATGGAAAAAACTTTTGCCTAGCAGTGGGACAGTTAAAGGTTCTAAATGAATGAATGAGTGAATGAAACAAAATGATCACTCAATGGCGTAGTAGCTCGTTTTCACTTTCAGTGGCGCAGCCTTTGTCTATATACGGCGCAGGTTAAGCTATGCATTACTGCATTTTATGTACATACAGCAAACCTAGCTCTAGTTCTGCTCGTTGTGCTTTGAATAAATTCCATTAAAGTCATGCGATCCTGGTATTGAAAGACCGCAACATTGCAGTTTGCAATTCAATGCAACAGCTGGTGTTGGTGCAGCTGCAGAGTCTATCAAATTATTTTATTACTAGCAGCCCGCCCCGGCTTCGCTCGAAATCGAAATCGAATTTAACGAAAAAATAAAAATAATAATTTTTAATGCACTCTTGGCAAACTTTCCGTGCTTAGCGCACTCGATCAAGTTTGCTTCTGATCAGAGAGACGCATCTTTTTTTAAATCTATGCTTTTGATAAACAACAACAACCTAAAATAGATACACATACAGACGCATAAAACCACGTAAAATGTATAATTGGTAATAATTATGAGTGTATCCGGTAAACTTCAATTAAATGTTTAGGTACCTTCTTTAGTAATAGAAGAAGCTAAATTTCTCATAATCACTACTCTCGTTGATGTGTTTACCCTCTGCCTACCCTGTGAGGGCTGCAGGTGTGATGGATGGATATACTCATTTACACAGAAACCATTACCCAAAATTTTCGCGTCTATTATCTGTTGCATAAAAACTCATAGGCACAAAAGGACTTAAAAATCTGGAATTCGCAGATGAAATTGTCCTTTTTGCTTCCACATCAGCAGAACTACAGAAATGCTGTACATTTGTGTGAACGAACTGGACTACCCAAGATCTGAGCACGGCAACTCTTGGGATTGGACTCAAGACCCAAGTTAAGACCAACAGCAAGAAAAGTAAGAAATAAACTATGTCGATGAGTATATCTATTTGGGCCAGCTAGTTTCCTTCAGTAATAGGCAGGAAAAAGAAATAAATCGCCTTATTGAAGTAGATAAGGCCTCGAGGACTTACTGGTCCATGAAAGAGCTTATGAAGGGAAACTTTCCAATGTCACCGGATCGTAAACTCATCGACATGTGTTTATTTCCCATCCTAACTTACGGCGGTCAAAGTTGATCATCGACTGAGGAACAGAATTGCCAAGTCAAGACTTACCAGAGAGAGTAAAGTATCCTAGGTGTCACCAGGCTGGATAGCGTTCCAAACACCAAGTACATCACTCTAAAACTGGCATCGTTGATGTGGGGCATAAAGCCGTAAAGTTGAAATGGGATTAGGCGGGTCTTTTGCCGAATTTTTTCCGGACCAATTAGGCCACTTTAATTAGGCTTAGAAAACGTTGGTGTGATGATATAAAGAAATTTGAAAAGAAATGGTCAGGTGTAGCCCAGCAGTGGGTCAGATCAGAATACGTTAGAAAAAAAATCTCTGTGGCCGATATCACAATTTTTCCATCATCAATACCGCAATTGAGAGTTTTGAGTCATAAACTCAATTGCGGTGTTGATTCTCGAATATAGCAATTGCTACTTATCCTTTGATATTAGAAGAAAGTCCTAAGAAAGAATCATTGAATCCGGGATTGCAATTGATTTTTCGGGTTCCGTTCTCAAAGGGAAAGACGGAACCCTATTTTGATATTGCTCTGCTGTCCGTCTGTCTGTCTGTCTCTCACCAGGCTGTATCTCATGAACCGTGATAGTTAGACAGTTGAATTTTTTACAGATGATGTATTGCCGCTATAACAACAAATACTAAAATATAGAATAAAATTAATATTTTAGGGGGCTCCCATAGAACAGACACGATTTGTTGCCGTTTTTTATAGATAACGGTACGGAACCCATAATGCGCGAGTCCGAATCGCACTGGCCGGTTTTTTCTATTCTCCCAGATCAGCATGGTTTGACTAAACAAACAATCAAAATCATCTGTTTGAGAACTATGATGCCGCAGATTTCTTGAATTTCAATTTATATAATTAATAATTAATAAAGTTATTATGAGTGTATCATAATAACTTTTGAATGGTATGTCAGATATGAAAAAGTAATTTACAGGTACTGATATAGCCTTGAATTCAAAATAATTTATTTTGATAAGGATTCACACCAAGATACGAATAATGTGGCCTCGTTTGTATCGGCGTTGCTATTGTATATTTTAACATAAAAAAGGTTTAGTTATTGTGACGTAACTGTAAAAGTTAACCACCATATGCTGCCGCGGACTTTGTAGATTGATGTCTTCTATAAAACTGTAGTACATCACTTTGCTCTATTGTCAATAGTTTCCGCAGCGTACGCGATAGAAGGATTTTTCTTGCTATTTTTTTCACACCTTGGGTTACATTATCGAAGTTTTCATACAGATCCCTAACTTTTTTGAAAATATTGTATAGGATATGTTTATCAGGGATAATTTAGGAGTCTAATGGTGAAAGAATTATTGAAATCGGTCCTGTACTTTCGGAGCCTATTCAATTAAAACTAACAAACAATCAAAACTCTTCTCTTTATAATATTAGTGTAGACAAACGTATGTTTTAAATACAATCCCATTTGATATCATACAAAATGACCATGTGACAAAAAATATGTAACATGAATAAAAATAGCTTGCAAGAAGTTCAAGAAAAATATATGTTTAATTTTTTTGTAGCTCTTTACGGTTCACGGGTGTTACCCGGGTTCTTTGAGGGGTAGATCCAATACGTGGACGCCCTTTGGAGAAGCTGTTGTCATGTTTATAAACAGCCAGAACCTATTCCTGGAAATATTAATGTATGATATGCCCTTGAATAGGTCTAGGCCGGGGGAAGAGCTATTGCATTTTAAAAGAAAAATTAGTGGGTTATGGTATTGAAATGTGGGTGGACTTATGCTGGGTAATTGCAGGGGGTCGGACACCTGCGTAATCATGATAACTGACTACAATTGCCAGGTGGTGGCTTGCCACTCACTAGATGGGCCCCTCAAACTTAGCCGACGCTCACTGCCGATAAAGGGGTACCAGCGGTCGACTCAGGGGTGTTGAGAGGTGTGCTGCGCTTTCTTCGAATTTACTCGCGAAGTTATGCGCTTTAACACTTCCACCCTGAAGCAGCTGTTCTTACGACTCCTCTCTGGACGACCAACTAAAGCAAGCCTTAGCCAAGAGTCCTGCGAGACCTCTTGGGTTTCCTCCCCGACTGATGAAGACACGTCGGAGACGAGGGCTCTGACCAACTCTCTGGAGCACTCGGGTCTGTGGTGTCGTTCTCACTCACCAACAACTCGTCACAAGCTGCCCTGCAGCCTATTTTTTTTTTTTATTATTATTTTTCCCTTTTACAAAGAAAAATAAATAAATTGGGAAAACCGCTTGTGATGTCACTGATGAGTAGGAATAGTTAAGTATAATTTACGTGCGTTGTCATTATTTACGAAGACCATGCACAGGAGTGCGTGCAGCCGTCGTTCATCTATTTATAAGACGATATTAAGTTAAGAAATATGTAATTATCGCACCCGCTCATAAAATTTCACGAGTATCGGTTGAGAAATGTGACATGTAGAGAAAAACATCCGGAAAGCGAGATAGACTGACAGATGGACATACTCACGAAAGAATTTTGACCCAAGGTGAAACAGAGGCGATCCAGTAGCGCGCGCTTCGCACTTGGTCGCTCAGTCATTAGGTCAGTCTAGCCTGGAGCCTTGACAGCATGTTACAACATATGGAGTAATATATGCTGTAATAATTTAAAAAAAACCGATTGACGTCACATCGCGTATTACACTAGCTCAGAACAAGGACCTAGTGTTTACACTAGGAAAAAGGATACAAACCTAATGACATTTAACACTTCAGGATTTTTCCAGTCATTTATGAAGTTTCACCTCAGAATGAGACATAATAAGTAGGCCTCACATTCATTTATTTTGGCGTTTTAAAAGTTGTCCCAATATAAGTCTTATAAAATCTTCATCAAGGTCAAACATCAAAAAATTGTTTTTAGCGATTATCTGTTTTAGCTTCACCACCAGTGATATCTTGTGTAACCTTGGTGATCAAAGTGAATTAGAAGGATTAACAACTATTTTAGATTAACTAACTGTAAAGGTCATATAAAAAAGGCAAATAATGGCTTTTCGACACGCCATTTTTTTTTATCTATGGGCTTGTCCGACCACGTGCTGAACTGAAATGTTCCAGTCTTCTCCCAGAGTGCATAACGTTAAAGTTTTAAATATAAATGAAGATACCGCAAACTACGGTTTTCAATAACCTTAACACTAGAGGTCATGGGCATACAGCTCTTTCAAAGATATATTGTCCTAGTGATAAAAGTCCAGTGCACCGTTGAGCTGCATTCCGGATTCCCACAATATGGGTGGGTTGGTTTGAATGACAGTGCATCAAGTGCTTGGTGGGACTTAAACGCTAGGAAATAAATGTAAACGGTAAACATTTATCTATTTCGGCAAGAAGTATAAGATTTTCTATTTTTTCGCAAAAAGCTTTTCAATATTAAAAACCGGCCAAGTGCGTGTCACACATTCACACTACGAGCAATGTAGAGGCACGTATTTTTATAAGTTGGTTGATTATTAACTCAAAACAATATTTAGTTGTGATAGTTTTTCTATCAAAATTTGTTATACAACGTGATTTTGAACCCCTAGCTATATTGAAATCTGGGAAACAGAATCCCTAATGGAACACAGAATTGTAAGAAAAAAAGGTAAAAAAAGAAAAAATAAATTTAACCTTTCATTGAAATTCGTCCAGCTGATCGGCGACTTTGTATGGGAAACCTAATTTTCTTTTTCGTTTTTCACCTTTTTTTATTATAGCTTTTTTAATATAGCTAGAGGGTTCAAAATCACGCTGTATAATGCTAGTTCCCTGAGTTTTTTTCACGTATCCATAAACAACCATTTAGCTTGCACAGGGTAGGGGCTCTTAACTCCATTGGTTGTCTGCAAAGTCGGTTTACGGACAATTAAAATGATAACGGTGGAAGAGAGATAGATGCGTCACAAGCCGAACGCTTAGGCCGATCATGCCTCTCTATCGCTTGTTCCGCGCTCCCGCTTGCATACGGAACCTGACACTTTTTCGTGCGTGCATCCGGCGTTTATCAATTTATAAGACGTTATCAAGTCAAAAATTAACACTTTCAAAATATAATAAACTATTCCCTGAATTGAAAAATGGTGTTCAGACACTGATATCAGATCTAAAAGCGTTTTTCTTTGTTAGGCTGGACACAGGCACAGCTACACGGGCAATCCGTACGGCTCAACCGTATGGGCTCCCAGAGCAGACACACATGTGAGGCTTTAGAACATAGGTTCTCAGCAAAGCGGATAAGACGCTCCGGGTAAAGCCCACACAACGGCACCCGCGTCTCAAGCGATTAATCGTTTCAGAGCACCGCGGGTGCTTATGTATGAGCAGCCTGTATTTATTTATTTTTTATCATTTATTTATTTATGTAGCTGTTTCCCGCTTATTTATCGGTGTGTGTTTCGATTTTATCATACAGTCTATCCGGACCCCGGGTTCCGAAGTATCTCAGGTGAGAATGTAAACGGGAAAATACTTAGATAAGTTTCGCAACCCTCGCCCCATAATTACCACATTACAAGGCTAATTTTGGATACCCTGGGATACATGACTGTAGTTTTTGTATACGTAGGTTTCTACTGGCATAAAAAAAATCGGTTCAGTGGTTTTTAAGTTTGTTAATAACAAACAAACATACAAACTCACGAATCTATTCCTTATTATTAGTCTTAATAGTCTAGACTTAATTTAGTGGGCTAAGTTTTTAAGCGATAGTTGGTGGAATTGATTCACCCTGAGCAGCCAGGTTCAATGGCATCTGGTGAAGTTCTTAGCGATAGTTGGTGGAATTGGATCAGCCTGAGCAGCCAAGTTCAGTGGCATCTGGTCAAGTTCTTAGCGATAGTTGGTGGAATTGAATCGTCCTGAGCAGCCAGGCCCAGTGGCATCTTGGGAAGTTCTTAGCGACAGTTGGTGGAATTGAATCGCCCTGAGCAGCCAGGTTCAATTGTATCTGGTTAAATATTTTCAGAGTCGGATGATATATTATTATGAGAGCAGGGCGGGGGTGAAAGTGTTGGTATTATTTATTCTTATTAGCGATTGTGAGAGTTTATTCTCAATCTCAAGCGTCATCAACAACAAACATTATCGCGCTCAAACCGTCACAGCGATGCTCTGAAATTCGGATTTAAGCCATCCATGTTATATTTTATTCAAATATTATGGGAATATATCCAATTTTTTATTTATTTAGGTCATTGCATATTCTACTAGAACTCATGTTTGCGTTTCGCGCTATTCAGCGACCTATTTTAGTTTATGATATCCTGGTATTGGAAGAAAGACATTGCACAGTCGGCCAGAATGCACTTGGTGCAGCAAACTGCACAACTGTTTTACAAGCTATTTTTAATTTCACAAGTAACGGGGAAAATGGTTATTTTTCTTTCTGTATGTCATTATTTAACTATATGTATGAGGGTAGTTTTGTTTGAATGTCTTCAAATCTTGCAAGATTAACGGACATCAGAGTATATATCTTAGGTTTTTTCTACTATATGGGTATTTATTTGCCCCGATAAAAAGAAAGGGCGTAACTTCTATTTTTGGCCAAATAGAGTTAGTTATAAATATACCTTCAGAATTAGCAGAGAAAACTCTATCTTTCTGTCTTGGAAACATGGTCGAATTCCGAAAAAAATGTTTTTGTTCCATAACAAAACTTTAAATAGAAAGCCATAAAATGACCTTCTAAGTTCTGAATTTTAAGATAAAAAGCCTTAATTTCCAAATTATGGCTGTTCATACTAAAATATTTATGTTACTTGGATGGAAAGGCGTTATTATTATAATTTTTTTGGCTTTTCATACAAGTGATCTACGACTTACGATTACGAGACGAATAAAATACAAAGCGCTAATTACAATTGTGGCTTTTCTTTGAAGTATTTCTAAGTTACATGGAGGTTAAAAGAGTGCAATCGACTAGTTGCGCCCGAGCGGCCGGGTGATTTACGTGTGTTCCCGTGAAATTCTGGGACTTTTTTAACAACCCGGTACCGGGTCTTCACCGATTTTATATAGTAGTTAGTCATAGTAGGTAATGTCATAATATGACATTACTACTATGACTAATTACTATATAAAATTAAACCAGCCAAGTTAGAATCGCACTGTATGTGGACTTTGATATATAAGAACACAAGAAACCTCTTCCATGGTCTCTCGACTTTTCTTGTGATGTTAACCAAACTCTATCTTGCATGGACAGATTTTTAAATCTTGTTCGAAATATAACCACCATTGTTGTTAATTTTTTGTTCTGAGGTTGACGCCTCACTTAGCGTCTTAGATATATATAATTCAGTGACAGATTTTTTTTAAATGTTTTGTTTAACCACTAGACCACGGAGGCTGTTAAGACAGTAGCCATCAGAGATTGCAAGGATTGGACCACTATATGTCTGTACTGCCTTGTCGCGGGTTGTAGAAAGTGATGATGGTGATGATGAGTCGGAGCAGAGCGTAGTGAGACATCATGGTTGCAGGTATTGTTAGGAAGATGGGTAACTCCGAACACGTTTCTATTTTGTTAATCCTTAAAAAAGCTAACGGTGGAGATAAGAATCTAATCTATTTCAATTACCTATAATATTATTGTAATGGGACACATAAATTATTTGCAGCTAACATTCAAGCACTTTATTGCACGAGTTCCGTAGTTTGTAAAAATTGAACTGTCAAAATGGCGTATCGTATGCGTCAAATGCGAGGTGCTGTTCAGAATGACGTAATAGCTTGTTTTCACTTTCATCGGCGCATCTCAAGCTATTGATCATCACAGTTCCAGCGAATAGGATGCTGTAAGCTCATCTATCTGTTTCTTTTCCTCCTGTGCATATGTTAAATAAGACAGCTATTTCAGTTTATAGTATCCTAGTAGTGTAAGACATTCGCATTGCACATTGCAGCTTGAAAATGCACTTCTTAGGGGCAAGTTCAGCGCAAACTTAAATTTTCTTTAGTTTTACTTTGAGAAAAAGACCTTAACACTCTTATTACTTATTCGTAGAAAACACTATATAACAAAGTTACAAGAGTGTTTCTGGAATGTGGTGTTTACTACCGTCAGGTGGTGTGGCGGTAGTGTGATCCTAGATTTGGGAAATAGTGGTTTGTGATTAGATATGATTTTTTTTAAAGTTTTCCGAGCATTGGCTATGCGCAATGTGCAATAGTTTGGATGCAACTTTACGAAATACTGGATCCATCGCCACTTCCAGACAACTTATATATTCCTGATACTTAGTAATATCCACCCCACCTAATATTTTCATCAATTTGCACACTTGCATGGTTTACCCATACACACAATTATTGAGTCATGCGCAAAGTGCATTTATTAGATGCAACTTGATACTTCCTTATACCTTATGCAATCCTGGCAACATAGCTAGAAGGAAGGCGGTTTATCTTCTTGGATTCTACAAAACAAAGTAAGCAAGATGCAACTAGTTGACGCATTTTTTTTTTAATTCTATGCAACTAGTGCATTTTTTTTAAATCTATGCAACTAGTGCAATGCCTATGACTTACATCACTAGGGTCTAATAAAATGGAAGAGATTTTTAGATGTACCACACGTTTTTTTTTGTACGAGGGTCTGCACTGCAAAATAATGGACAGGATATCGGCTCTATCTCGATATGTTGCCGATTCTTTTTTTAAGAAGGTATTAAACTGGCAAATATGTTATCGGAAAATGTGTGATCCCGAGCAACATATATATAATTTTTTTTGCCGAGGTTGTCATGGTTTTCACGTTCAGATTTATAGATTTAATAAATGGGTATCACCGTCAGGGCACCCGGCTGTCATGTAAGTTTGTTTATTGTGCGGCACCATTGTCGAAGAAACCAAGAGAAAGAACAGCGAATGACTGTCGGGCTCTTGGTCGAGGCAGCTTGGAGTTTAAAGAAATCCCCGTACTTATTCCGTCCAATTGATATTTTCATTGTATGTTGTCCTGGTAGTGAGAAGTGCACTCCCAGAACAAATTGCATTGGGCAGTTTACCGCTGCGCAGCGTTATTTGGATTTCGTAATTATTTTTATGCCCAACTAATTTTATATTGTACTGATATTTTCTTGATGAGTTCCGAATTTCAACTATTGGATTAGTCATCATTAGTTATAGAACATTCTTGAAATATCGGACCAAAGAGCAAAAACCAACTTTCTTGTCTAAGGTGTATTATATTTTCCCCATAACAGCATATAAATCCATAGATAGCTTTATTACAATAGAAACTTCTTGAGCACGCTACTGTGTAAATGCATATTTATCACCGAAGCAGAGGAACATACTTATTGAGGACATGAAAAGATTCTTCAGAGTTGACATCCAGCGAGTGGCTACCCTGGGGTTGCAGTGTCGCGGAGACCAGAGAACGAACGAACGAACGAACGAACGAACGAACGAACGAACGAACGAACGAACGAACGAACGAACGAACGAACGAACGAACGAACGAACGAACGAACGAACGAACGAACGAACGAACGAACGAACGAACGAACGAACGAACGAACGAACGAACGAACGAACGAACGAACGAACGAACGAACGAACGAACGAACGAACGAACGAACGAACGAACGAACGAACGAACGAACGAACGAACGAACGAACGAACGAACGAACGAACGAACGAACGAACGAACGAACGAACGAACGAACGAACGAACGAACGAACGAACGAACGAACGAACGAACGAACGAACGAACGAACGAACGAACGAACGAACGAACGAACGAACGAACGAACGAACGAACGAACGAACGAACGAACGAACGAACGAACGAACGAACGAACGAACGAACGAACGAACGAACGAACGAACGAACGAACGAACGAACGAACGAACGAACGAACGAACGAACGAACGAACGAACGAACGAACGAACGAACGAACGAACGAACGAACGAACGAACGAACGAACGAACGAACGAACGAACGAACGAACGAACGAACGAACGAACGAACGAACGAACGAACGAACGAACGAACGAACGAACGAACGAACGAACGAACGAACGAACGAACGAACGAACGAACGAACGAACGAACGAACGAACGAACGAACGAACGAACGAACGAACGAACGAACGAACGAACGAACGAACGAACGAACGAACGAACGAACGAACGAACGAACGAACGAACGAACGAACGAACGAACGAACGAACGAACGAACGAACGAACGAACGAACGAACGAACGAACGAACGAACGAACGAACGAACGAACGAACGAACGAACGAACGAACGAACGAACGAACGAACGAACGAACGAGCGAGCGAGCGAGCGAGCGAGCGAGCGAGCGAGCGAACGAACGAACGAACGAACGAACGAACGAACGAACGAACGAACGAACGAACGAACGAACGAACGAACGAACGAACGAACGAACGAACGAACGAACGAACGAACGAACGAACGAACGAACGAACGAACGAACGAACGAACGAACAAACAAACAAACAAACAAACAAACAAACAAACAAACAAACAAACAAACAAACAAACAAACAAACAAACAAACAAACAAACAAACAAACAAACAAACAAACAAACAAACAAACAAACAAACAAACAAACAAACAAACAAACAAACAAACAAACAAACAAACAAACAAACAAACAAACAAACAAACAAACAAACAAACTCACTTTCGCATTTATAGGTGGTAGGCTATGCTCTGACTCTATTACCAGACCAGCTTTATGGTACCAATAGCTTTCGCCCGCGGCTCCGCCCGCGTCTATGTCGCTCCCTCGGGAATAGTACTTTTTCCCGGGATAAAAGGTAGCCTAAAGGTAGTCCTTCTCCATACTCCAGAGAACTTGTATGCCAAATTTCATGATGATCGGTTCAGAAGTTACGGCGTGAAAGCGTAACAAACAAACAAACAAACAAATAAACAAACAAACTCACTTTCGCATTTATAATTTTAGTAAGGATGAATTAGGTACAATTTCGAGTTTGCTTCAAAATAGAGTTGCAAAATACGACCCAAAATAACATACAATCACACAATATAGATTGCAAGTTAAGTTTACGACGAATCGTTATTGATAATAGCAGAATTCAACGAATTTTTAATAAAGCTGCATATAATTTTTTTTTTTTTCAAAATTGTCATATTGACCTTACTGCTTAATAAACTTAAAATATCACACACGCCTCCCGCATGGTCTTCGGACCTCCGCTCCCTCTTCGCTGATTTGCTGTACCCTCTGACTCTAGGCTGACGATGCCCTTACTCATTAGCGTTGATGGAGTGGCCGACGACTATATCCATATTATTTTGAACGAAATGCTCAATGGTGGAGTGCAAATCAAAACGTTCATTCAGAAAATAGGCCTTTGCATGCACTTTTACCCGAAAACAATCACATTTAAAGTAATGTTATTTACCTACTAAGAAATATTTATTAATTTATTAATTATTATTGTTCAAAATCTACTGACTACTAGCGTTTCGGAACCGGTCACCGCAGAGAAGAAAACTAAAGAAACTCTTTTCGACATTATTAGTCGCCTATTTGTATGAAGGGTTATGAATGATTATCTATATTACTTTATTTTTCTTTTCCTTTCTTCTGTTTTCGTGTCATACAATTTCAATATACATCATTTGATTATTTAGAATATGTCATGTCATCGATCGAGTGTGCAATGATAATAAGTAACATTAAGTAAAGTAGTCTCAAAGAGGCTGAGCAGACCAGTCAATTTAAGAGCCTGGCTCTTGTCAGTGGAGTGATGTTCAATTTTCCCTATTCTTAGCTATACCCAGTAGTTCAATAGGACCAAATTCTATGAAACTAGTGCGAACAAACGATAATTACTAGAGCTTAAGCCTGTAAGCCCAAAGTAATAAAACAGAGAAACATTGTGTATTGCGGGAAAGCCAATATTTTAATAAATCTCGGTGGCAAAATGCAGCAGGACTGGTATGCATATATTGACATCCTGCTCTAACCTTCCTCTTAATCACTGAACACATCTCCTTTCCTCTACATGCACTTGATCATGTAGATATTGAATGCATCTCTCGCCTTCCTAGTGCGCAGCTTTCCGGTGATTGCTGGATATAAATAGCACTTACACTTTTAGCAAATAAATACAGTACTCTCGTGCTGTCATGTTTTCCCGGTATGCAGATTCGGAAATAATGCGTGGTGTCTCCGGCAATTTTACAATGTACATCGACGTAAGACCCTACAAACTCACTTTGCAGCGTATGCGGAAAGTTTGCCTTGCGTAGGTCCCACTAGTTCATAATTTGATAATGATTGGTTCAGTAAGGCGTCAATAGATTACAAACAAAAAACCCACTTTCACGTTTTATAACATTCTTTTTTAACTTTGTGGAAACGAAGGAAGGATATTTCTTCTATGCTCACCACGGTTGGCAGGCGGGTGGCGAGCGCAGTTCTTTTAGATTTGTGTGCATCCAACGCTGCTGCCTATCGGCGGCATTTTAAAGCTGGGGCTTTAAAGTATACGAATTTGTAGAATTTAAGACAGAAATTAAGGTATTGAGATAATACCTACTCACTCGGATGAATGGGGTAAAGCAAGGAGTAGCTCGTGAGGCCGGGCGCGCGTACCCGATGTCATACCTGCAACCATGCACCGGACAGGCACCTCTGACCATTCAAATTAATATTTATTGACCGAGCGAGCGAAGCGAGCGAAGCGTCTCAGTTTCCACTGGCCCAAAATTCTTTTGTCCGTCTGTCTGTCTGTCTGTCTGTCTGTCTGTCTGTTCTCGCCTACAGGACGCATTTCTTAACCGATTGTCATGAAATTTTGTAAGCAGGTTTGGTAAATATATAGATTTTTTTTGTCGTGCCAGTTTTCGAACTTTTAAAAAATGGCGGATATATGGGGTTCCGAAACTTAAAAAAACTTATAGCACAGCTATTTGAAAAAAAAATCAAATATGTCATTAGACTTTTTTGTTTTTCTCATTAAGATGCAACTTTTTTGTCAGAACAACTTTTTTATACGATAAACTTGAACGTGTTTATAGACGGCAATTTGCCCAAAAGTTTTCTGAAATCGGTTTTCTGTATATTTTTTTTGTATTAGTGCATTCAGTATGATGTCGTATACAAATCTATGGTATGATAAGTATGAAAATGGTGCGTAGTAACTGTGACGTCACCGAAGTCAGAGAAAAAATGTTTTTTATATAAACATATTGTACCTTATGCAGTATCAAATAAAAGGGCTTTATGAGTAGATTACACAGAAATAAACTTCACTCCCATATTGCTCAAACCCACAGACTATATGTAGTACAAAAGTTAAATATAATTGAAATGAAAGAAGTTGAAGTACGTGAAGTGCTCCCACTTCACATACTTCAACTTCTTTCACAAGGGAGTGAAATTGAACAACTTTCCCTAAGGAACATAAATCATAATATTAAAAATATTTTTGGCTTAAAGCATGATACTGCGAATTACTTTTATGATTGAAAACACAAGATTGAATAAACATAGAATCCTGAAATAAAAATAAATAAAAAAGATTCACATGCTATTAGCGTCCTATTAAAATTTTGACCCATTGGTAACAACTATGAAACCATCAACATCAACATGGTACTTAAACTTTGCCTCCCATTCACCCATGCCAAGTTCGCTATTCCAATATTTCCGATCACTCCAACTTAGTTAATGTGTACAAAAGCATATTAAACATGGTGCTCAAGGGCCGTGTTTCCATACAAGAGTAGTCCCCTGATTCCTCGCCGGACAGTACCAATAGAGCAATGATTTTGTACTAAAAAAATCCGTACGTTTAAATTTTTTCATAATTGAATTATTTAAAGAATATGAACGTTCAAAAACATGAAAAATTGGTATGAATTTCCGTTGTGTTCAAACATCAAGAAAACAAATTTGGGCAATTATATAAGAAAAAGAAAACACAGAAACACAGCCATAGCTTATTTTAAATTTTTAATGTAAAAAGAAATTAAATCGGTTAAGTTTTGGAGAAGAAATCAGAGGACTACGAAGCGTTAATTTTGTGTACTTTTTATAGGTATGTATTTTTCGGCCGAGCTGCAGTTATCTTTATCGCACTCAGCGGGGTTTGTTTGGGCACGCGGCTCGACAGCAATAGATATTATAAATACCTATTTTTTCCATTCTCTCGAGCTAAGTGTTCCTCTTAAAAAGGGTCTGGTCGGGTCTTCTGGTAAGAGGAATGTAGGTTTAAATTTCTGTTTCCTCTGGTACCTAATTAAGAGCAGCGGGGATTGGGAAATAGTAACTGAAGGAAATCATCCTTTAGTCAATTAGCATATCAGTAACAGATATATTTTAGAGCACAGGAGGGCAAATGTTGATGTTGGCTGTAAGGGCTCGCAAGGTCTACTGTTCTCGCAGAACCACTAGTTTATTTAATTATACGTTAGATGAATTGGCAATCATGAATATTTTATTAGTATTAATCATAAGTAATTTATAGGAATACATTTCGGTATAGGCTTTGTTACGAATGCGCGAGAAGGTAGTTTCTACGAATTATAACTTGAAATCTACACATTTGCACATGATTTTGTCTTCTTTTATTTTTATTTCTGACTTGCTTGCCTTGTCGTATCTGTCAAATCTGCCGCAGTATCTTTTGTGACTAGAAGGCACATGGAAAATATCAAAAGACCAGCGGGTGTTTATTTTACATTTATATTTAGGGTGGTACGTGGTTCAGCAGGATCTTCACTTGTTAAAAAAAATATTATTAAAAGAAAAATATTGACGACAAAATACTGAAGGACGAAAGTGCATGCACCAATTTTTAAAATATTTTTTTACTTGTGAAATTATAAGGATAATACAAGATCTTCTCTTTGTCAAAATATCACAGTTCGGAGAAGCTACCTCAATGAACATGCCATATAAATTTTGAAAAAACAATAAATTTATATTTTATGTTTTTAGGGAATAAAGACTTTTGTTTAATCGAATGTAGGTGCTATCAAATAACCAAACACGGACCAGGAATGGATATAAGATACAGATAGATAGTATATTAACAGATCTAATCTTGGCTTCTCAACGTGGGCTAATATCCACAGGTATGTCGAATATTTATCGCTAAATCTATTTTTTCAAATAATTATCATGTCTTTCGGTGACTTCGTTGTCACAATCAGATAGACACAAAATTACTCTCTTCATATAGATAGGCATGAAACATATAACACCCCTCTTTTTGGCTTTAAAACAGGCGTAAGAATGCATTGGATTACCGGCCAGCCCCGGGCCGGACCGTCAGGATTTATGGCTCTGCATATGCGCCTGCTCAACTCGGTTCTTGGTAACGGAGCTGTCCCTTAAGTCGCGTCTACACGAGCGCTTTTGGTTTACTTCAATGAATAGGTGGTTAACGTCTTCAACACAAGAGCACGTTAAAATATTGTTATTGCAGTATAACATTATTTTGGCAAGTTCCGTGGCGCAGTGGTTAACACGCCAGCCTGCGACACAAGAGTGCCCGGGTTTGACCCCCATAAGGTCATGATGAAAAACGATCTTTTTCAGATTGAGCTGGGTCTTGGATGTTTATCTATATAAGTATCTATCTATTATAAAATATAGAATCGTTGAGTTCGACACAAGTTCACAACTTACTGTAGGGCTAGCTTAATTTGTGTGATCTATCCCTATATATTTATTTATTTATAACAAAGATTTTTATTTAATGGATTTATCCAACTTCCTTGTACCTATATTTATTTAAGTATGTATGTTTTTCGGGTATAATCTTATAACTGAAATGTAAAACAAGTATGTGCTCTCAACCTATTGAGTATGCATATATATGTAAGACGAAAGACAAAGCAACATTATGCAGTAATGAGGGTTTCAGTAATAAGTGGTGGCAGCACTGAGGCGTCGGGTCCCATGAGCCAGCCAGATCAGTTATTGCCTGAGGTTAATTGCTTATCCAATGACAGTGACTCATACTACGATTCAGTGCTGCCAACTGGTAGTAATCATTTCAGAAAACCCTCAATGGGTATAATATAATGCTCCATCACTACTGAAACGCACGGTCACAAAACGTAACAGTGACGCAAATAATAATCGATGCATCGGCAGTAAATAAGGATGCAATTTATCCCCCGTTCGTCCCACCTCCGTGTGCCGCGACCCGCGCTCGCCTTGTTACCAGGCGATCGCTCGAGCGATTAGTCATCATATATCATCTGCAAAAGAAGTGACCATGTAGTACTTATTTATTTATTAAATTATTTTGCATTATTTCTTGCATACATGCATACCTAAATAGAGTGTATTTTACGTGAGTAACTAGTGAAAAGGTTGCTAATTAGCCTAACGATTACTATTTAACAATTATACTCGTAGCTGGGAAACTACACTTCAATTAGTCATACTGTAGATTTTTAAGAATTTTATTTTATTTTATTTATTGGGAACAACAAACAGCTACATTATAAATACTTATACGATTTAGAATTTGTATATAAAAAAAATATTAATAATGTAGCCCACAACGTTATTTACAAATTAACAATTGGTTTTCTAGGCTGCTAGCTACAAAATACTTACTAGATAATTAAGGAAATACATTACATAGATATAATTAGTTTCTGTGACACAAGAAAATACGTAAATGTCTAACAAACAAATAGAGTAAGAATAAAATAAATAAATAAACTAACGCACACTAAAGTGGGAGAAGTCTTACGAAAGAGCAAATTTTTGAAGAACCAATTTCTTAAATGTAAACACATTGCATGCAAAAATATCAACGTCCACGAAGTCACCATTGTAAGATTTCATCATACGATGAAGAGGGGCTCTCAGTCCACTGTTCGTGCGACATGTATTAATTGCAAACAGGGTACGAGAACGAACCTCCCTCATTACAGCATTCCTGGGTACAGTCTAGCGCAATCTATTTACAATTTCAGTACAGTCGAAAAGGTTGTTAACAATTTTACATAGAGTATTTACTTCGAGGTATTTCCGTCTGTCACTAAGTGTGAGCATATTATATGAATCTGAAGATAAGAGAGAAAGAAGATCATCATCATCATTTCGAGTAGATGTCACGGGCAATTGACCATGCACACTCTGGTGTCAGAGTTCTTCGGAACCGCCTCTCGGCCTCTGACGTGGTTCTTTTAACGACTACCAGATGGCAGCCGGGACCAACGGCTTAACGTGCCTTCCGAAGCACGGAATCATCTTTATTCAAGCCAGCAATGTCCTAACCAAACTGGAAGCAACTAAACAAAATATTGAAGATGAGACAAAGGATATCTGAAATAGTAAAAACGACTTTATAGACCCGCGGCCGTTTGGATACAGCCTTACGACGCTCGTAAAAGATGTGGTAACATGTGCATTGATGCAAATGCTTCTCCGTTCGGATTAATCGTTTGAACCGAGTCATAGACTGGGTCATAGACTGATGGTCTATAGACCTAGTGACGTACACTTAATGGAAGCCTCTCTCTCACCTAAACATTACTATGTGTGGTTCATTGGATTCCTAAATTTGATAATAAGGCATCTAGTTCATTTATTTCTAGGTCAAATGATCCAGCATAGTTTTTAAAACTGGATCTTTAAATGAATGACTGATGTTAGTGTTTCTCTTTATTATAAGGAGTTAGTCAAATATGCACCTTGGGTATATCCAGATAAGAATTAATCTAAGGGCCCGACCACATCTCTAGGGAGACAAAGATGGCACCTTAGGTCGAACCAAAGAAGAGTTAATCTAAGGACCCGACCACATCTCTAGGAAGTCAAAGATGGCACCTTAGGTCGAACCAAAGAAGAGTTAATCTAAGGGCCCGACCACATATCTAGGGAGTCAAAGATGGCACCTTAGGTCGAACCAAAGAAGAGTTAATCTAAGGGCCTGACCACATCTCTAGGGAGTCAAAGATGGCATATTAGATCGAACCAAAGAAGAGTTAATCTAAGAGCCCGACCACATCTCTAGGGAGTCAAAGATGGCACCTTAGGTCGAACCAAAGAAGAGTTAATCTAAGGGCCCGACCACATCTCTAGGAAGTCAAAGATGGCACTTTAGGTCGAACCAAAGAAGAGTTAATCTAAGGGCCCGACCACATCTTTAGGAAGTCAAAGATGGCACCTTAGGTCGAACCAAAGAAGAGTTAATCTAAGGGCCCGACCACATCTCTAGGGGGTCAAAGATGGCACCTTAGGTCGAACCAAAGAAGAGTTAATCTAAGGGCCCGACCACATCTAGGATGTCAAAGATGGCACCTTAGGTCGAACCAAAGAAGAGTTAATCTAAGGGCCCGACCACATCTCTAGGGACTCAAAGATGGCACCTTAGGTCGAACCAAAGAAGAGTTAATCTTATATTTTTTTATTTTTTTACCCCAAGGTTCTCTTTGTTCAGTTTAGAACAGTGTACGATCCATAAAATCTGCACCAAGGTTCAGATGGTTTGGTGATTGGTCAGATGAATAATCTTTTGCAAATAGATTTACAGAATCATAAGGCTGATTTTAAAACAATAATGTAAAAGGGATTACAATATAAATTCAACAAAAAAATTAATCGTTTCTTATTTTGTATTATTTTCAGTTATATTCTAGTTTTTATATTACGAAATATTATTTATAAGATATATAAATTAATTATAATATGTCACTGTGGTACAGCTGTGATGGTCGGGGTCATCATGGTCTTGCTTGCGTCAAAAGTGCTGGCCGAATTCCACAACATGCCTCACTATCGACATAATTCGTAGAACTTTAGCCACTGTCAATGTTCCGTCAGTTTTGGACCAAATGGAATCTTCCGCACCGATGGCAAGCGACCAGATGGTCTTTAATCCCGTGGCGACAAGGCGAATGTCTAGTTTGGGATGCCACTTGAGTAGATACTTTAGCTCCATCCTACATACTAGCTACTTCCAGCCAAGGCAGCTGCTCCTGCCTGTGCTGCTGAAGCTAGCAAAAAGCGAAAATACGCGGGATTGACCGACAGCTTTATATTCTTGCCCTTTGCTGTAGACACTTTGGGTCCCTGGGGCACTGAAACCAAACAATTTTATAAAGCATTGACAACGCGTCTCATTGAGGTAACTGGTGATCCGAGAGCTGGCAGTTTTTTTGCACAACGTATCGGACTCGCTGTGCAACGGGGAAATGATGCCAGCATTTTGGATACTTTGCCTCGATGCGGTGCGTTGGAAGATGTTTTTTATTTGTAAGTTATTTATATTTTTTTATTTTTATGTTGTTATTAATTATGTTTAATATTAAGTTGGATTAAACATTGTTAATACTTAAAATCCAAATCACATAAAATAAACTATAAATTGTAAATAATTTGAACTTAATGTCATATGACGCAGATAGATACGTTCTCGGAACTTGGGAATGCATTGATTTTACCATAGATTTAAAAAAAAATGGATTTTCCGTTCGTCGTCTATAAATAGCACTAGCTAGCACTACATTTCCCCGGTAACTAGCTTATTTGACTAGTGGTTCTGCGAGAACAGTAGACCTCGCGAGCCCTTACAGCCAACATCAACATTTGCCCTCCAGTGCTCTAAAATATATCTGTTACTGATATGCTAATTGACTAAAGGATGATTTCCTTCAGTTACTATTTCCCAATCCCCGCTGCTCTTAATTAGGTACCAGAGGAAACAGAAATTTAAACCTACATTCCTCTTACCAGAAGACCCGACCAGACCCTTTTTAAGAGGAACACTTAGCTCGAGAGAATTGAAAAAATAGGTATTTATAATATCTATTGCTGTCGAGCCGCGTGCCCAAACAAACCCCGCTGAGTGCGATAAAGATAACTGCAGCTCGGCCGAAAAATACATACCTATAAAAAGTACACAAAATTAACGCTTCGTAGTCCTCTGATTTCTTCTCCAAAACTTAACCGATTTAATTTCTTTTTACATTAAAAATTTAAAATAAGCTATGGCTGTGTTTCTGTGTTTTCTTTTTCTTATATAATTGCCCAAATTTGTTTTCTTGATGTTTGAACACAACGGAAATTCATACCAATTTTTCATGTTTTTGAACGTTCATATTCTTTAAATAATTCAATTATGAAAAAATTTAAACGTACGGATTTTTTTAGTACAAAATCATTGCTCTATTGGTACTGTCCGGCGAGGAATCAGGGGACTACTCTTGTATGGAAACACGGCCCTTGAGCACCATGTTTAATATGCTTTTGTACACATTAACTAAGTTGGAGTGATCGGAAATATTGGAATAGCGAACTTGGCATGGGTGAATGGGAGGCAAAGTTTAAGTACCATGTTGATGTTGATGGTTTCATAGTTGTTACCAATGGGTCAAAATTTTAATAGGACGCTAATTTCAACTACTATGGCAGACAAACATGCGAATTTTACGTAAAGAAGTGGCCGGCACCTATAAGGCCCAGGTTCAAGTCACAGGATAGCATGTGAATCTTTTTTATTTATTTTTATTTCAGGATTCTATGTTTATTCAATCTTGTGTTTTCAATCATAAAAGTAATTCGCAGTATCATGCTTTAAGCCAAAAAATATATTTAATATTATGATTTATGTTCCTTAGGGAAAGTTGTTCAATTTCACTCCCTTGTGAAAGAAGTTGAAGTATGTGAAGTGGGAGCACTTCACGTACTTCAACTTCTTTCATTTCAATTATATTTAACTTTTGTACTACATATAGTCTGTGGGTTTGAGCAATATGGGAGTGAAGTTTATTTCTGTGTAATCTACTCATAAAGCCCTTTTATTTGATACTGCATAAGGTACAATATGTTTATATAAAAAACATTTTTACTCTGACTTCGGTGACGTCACAGTTACTACGCACCATTTTCATACTTATCATACCATAGATTTGTATACGACATCATACTGAATGCACTAATACAAAAAAAATATACAGAAAACCGATTTCAGAAAACTTTTGGGCAAATTGCCGTCTATAAACACGTTCAAGTTTATCGTATAAAAAAGTTGTTCAGACAAAAAAGTTGCATCTTAATGAGAAAAACAAAAAAGTCTAATGACATATTTGATTTTTTTTTCAAATAGCTGTGCTATAAGTTTTTTTAAGTTTCGGAACCCCATATATCCGCCATTTTTTGAAAGTTCGAAAACTGGTACGACATAAAAAATCTATATATTTACCGAACCTGCTTACAAAATTTCATGACAATCGGTTAAGAAATGCGACCTGTAGGCGAGAACAGACAGACAGACAGACAGACAGACAGACAGACAGACAGACAGACAGACAGACAGACAGACAGACAGACAGACAAAAGAATTTTGGGCCAGTGGAAACTGAGACGCTTCGCTCGCTTCGCTCGCTCGGTCAATGAGGCTATTGTGACAATACGCGATATACGAGTAGCTTTCGCCGGGGCAATGCCACTTCAGCTCGATGACGGGCTGATCGTTGGTCTCGCACCACTCTAAAAAACAACATTTATTATTTTTACACCTACAATGTTATATTGAGGTCTTTGACCAAAATACTCCAAGGTTTTAAAAAGTATACGGTGTGACTGACGGACGGGCTGACACAGACTGAAAACAAAGCTACCTTTAAAAAAACATAAAACAAATCACTGAAAATAATAAGTTGAAGGGCACTTGTTGCATAGAATTCATTGTGCAATGTCTCTGACAGTTATCACCAGGAGAACATGAAACTGTGAGAGTCGTTCCGATGTTCGAACGACGCCTTCAGCGCACTACCACATACAAACGTGAGATAGTGTGCTGCATTCACAGGAAATGCAATCAATGAATCACTGCACAGCACTGAAGTTGCACTGCCTGAAAACCGAGGTCTCGTTCGCTCTACATAACATCTCTGTCATACATATTTGAAACTAGTTAAACCTAGCTGAGTACGGAAAGCAGACTTCATTCAGTACCTAAGTTTCTTTCTTTATCTATTTTTGTCGCAAGCAAAGCGCTTTGTTTGCGTATTTATCAGTAAAGGCGTACTAGTCGTACTAGTCATTGAAACTTCCTATCAATTAGTTATTCTACCAAATAATACATTTCGATGTAGGTAAATTGTATCTATACTTTGATCTATACCCATCAAGGAAGAATATTCTGAAACAAATCAGCCTAAAAGATAATTATGCCAACAAAACTGAATGGCAAAAACAATTAGGTACATTACAACAAAAGTATTATTTTGCAAAAAAGTAGTTCGTAATAGTTATGCCATAGTATATATTGGGTAAAATACATAATGCTAAAAGAAGAGATCCCCTTGTATGGGGACTTGACTGGGGGGGAATTATAAGCACAAAAATGGAAATTAAAGATATATTTTACTAACGTAATATAAGGAACAACTTAATATGTCATTGGACCCTGCACTAAGCACAGAGATCCATATGACTATCCTTTTTAGGGTTCCGTGCCTCAAAAGGAAAAAACGGAACCCTTATAGGGTCACTTCGTTGTCCGTCTGTCTATCAAGATTTCTCAGGAACGCGTGGAGGTATCAAGCTGAAATTACATATCAAATACTCAGATCTACTGTCCCTTAGAGCTGTGAAAAATCAAACTAATAGAAGTCAACGCAATGAAAGATACAGCCAATTTCCGCAAATTTCCGACTTCGCAAGGGAATTCCCGTGAACTCAGAATCTTGTAATTTGGTACGAAGCAAAAATTGCCAAAAGCACAAATTGTTTGTTACATCAGAACCCTTCGTACGCGAGTCCCGAATTACACACCTTAAACAACTTCAAAAAGTACACTTTTTGTAAGGTTTCTGAATAATATAATTAATCGGTACAGTAAAAGTTTATTTGAAAAACATAATACCAATCCCAATATAATAAACGCAAAAGTTTGTGAGTATTAATTTATGGATGTTTGTTACTTATTTACGCCAAAAAGGTTGAACGGATTTTGACGAAATTTTGCACACAGATAGGTTATTGCCTAATCTATACTAATATTATAAAGCTAAAGAGTTTGTTTGTTTGAACGCGATAATCTCAGGAACTACTGGTTCAAATTGGAAAATTCTTTTTGTGTTGGATAGTCTGTCAGAGACATTGCACATTTATTGAGGAAGGCTTTAGACTATGAAACTGCGACTAATAGGAGCTAAGCATCAATAAACAATGTTTTGAAAATGGGAAAAATTGATTCATCTATACTAATCCTTATCCTTATCCTTACTTCCTTACTAATATTATAAATGCGAAAGTGAGTTTGTTCGTTTGTTTATTTGTTTGTTTGTTTGTTTGTTACGCTTTCACGCCGTAACTACTGAACCGATCATCATGAAATTTTGCATACAAGTTCTCTGGAGTGCGGAGAAGGACATAGGCTACCTTTTATCCCGGGAAAAAGTACTGTTCCCGAGGGATCGACATTGACGCGGGTGGAGCCGCGGGCGAAAGCTAGTTAATCATAATAACAGAAATTGCCGCGGACGAAGTCGCGGGCAACCACTAGTATAACAAATAAAAGAAAAAAGTGCAGCACCCGCGGGATCGACATTAACGCGAGCGTAGCCGCGGGCGACAGCTAGTAATAAAACAACAGGTTGCACTCCGGGAGTGCCGCCAGAAGTGAAAACTCCGCGCGGTAGAAAGAGAGAGGGATATTACTTCCTCTCGTACGCCGCGCCAGCGGTCTTAGGTCACGTGTCCGTCTTACGAGTTTTCGAGAAGGTCGCGTGTCCTGATGCGAGTTTAACATTTTTTACCCATCTCAATAAGTGCACAACGCCGCTATAGAAGTTCTCACTTCAACATAAAAATATATACACAAAAACATGAATAAATAAATGTATAATGGTCAGATTACACTCACACAATGAAAGCTTGTCCATGCGACCTTTCTTGTGAGGTCAACTAAACGCCTTCTTGCATATGAACCTCAGCTCAGATATGAACTATGGTTTGATTATCTGTGTTTTTTTTTGTGTGACAGACAATAGACTGAAAACAAATGAGGTTTGGCTATATAAGCTAGATCCCTTTGCCTTCCCTATATAAAGGGAAAAATTCTTAGCGGGTGCCGCGCGAACGAAAAACGTCGCGATTGCGCAAGCCCCAGCATTGGGCCCATAGGAAAAGTTGTTCATATCGACGGGCTTAATCACCCCTTTAAGGGTCCAGAACGATCAAAATTTCACCGTGTATAAATACTTTAATGAATTTAATTAATTGAGCGCATAGTACTAGTGATTTGAACACGTCAATTTCCACAATTTCGTGCAGTGCCTTCTTTTTTATAACATCTCTTATAACATTCGTCTTAAACATTGATATCACATTTGAAAGAATCAAGAAAGACGCAAAACAAACACGCGATTCTTGATAGGGCCTCATTTATTTTTTAATTTTGGTTTTATAGCGGCAATAGATATATATATATTCTGTAAATATTTGAAGCGTCTTCTAGCGTTGAGACAGACGAACAGACAGACGGAGAACGGAGGCTTAGTAATACCGTCGTTTTTACCCTTTGCATACGGAACCGTAAAAAGAAAATAACGTACGTGGTCACGGTCGTTATTATAAAGCGTGTAAAAAATTAAATATTTTTCTTTAAATCTCCAGGTTTCTCACTGAAAGCAGTTTCAGTAAAGCTTTTACAAAATATGAGTTTAGTAGGTAGGTCGCAAGGGCGCGGTGTATTTTGGTTTACGTAAAGATAATGGCTGCGCGCGCGCAAGGCACGCTATGATCTGTTTACACGAACGCCCGTTTGATCTTTATAAATGCAATAGGTATTTCAGGAAAATCGTCGGCGGAACTCAAATGCTTTAATAAAAAAATCGAGAATGATTTTTAAGAACGACAACCTTGATGTACTGTTATTCTCGGATAGGTGCTCCGTTTATGAACATTTTCGATTCAACATAACTGACGTTTGTTTGAGTTGGAGTTTTTATTAATTCAGTTCGGTTGTGGGTTTTATAGTTTACTGATATTGTCGTTATATTCAAGAAATGGTCCGTTTGAATAATTTGTCAGAATTAAGTATACTGTAGAAGAAAAAGCCAGCAGTTTTTTGGACATTGAACATCAGTCACTGAGCACCATGGAGAATAATCTTACATATAAAAAACCGACTTCAATCAAACTACTGTAGCGATTATAATGCAATTTAAATGGGACTTACATGAAAGCATACCGTTTCAAACCAAAGAGAATTTATAAAATCGTTTCATAAATGATGCAGTTCTGTGGTAACAAACATAAAAAAAAAAAACAAAATACCTTTAAAAAAAACACAAAAGAATTCCATCCTCCTTTTTTGTAGTCGGTTAAACACTACGGTCGTTTTACAAGATTTTTACAAAAGAAGTAGCTTGCAATGTATAGAAATTGTTAATATAATAAAGATTTTTAATGATATTTACATTTTCAATTAGGTACCTATCTTACAAGAATATAATGCATACATATATACAAACCTTGGAACAGAATAAACAGATTATAAACTTGACGACGTGTGATTTTGGAAAAATATTGTACATTTTGACGACTGATTGTATTAGCCCAAGTACAGTTAGACTCCTACTCATTGATGTTCCTGGGCGAAAAAATACAATTACGGCAATCAAGTGTTATCAGGATTACAATAATCTTTCAGGATGTAATAGTAAATTGTTGCACCTAGCAGAAAGTAATTTATTATTGCACTGAGTGCTTATTTGGAGCCCGATCGCCAGCGAGGGCTCCAAAAAGCACGAGTGCAATATAAATTACTTAATGCGAGGCGCATCATCTGCTTTTCTTTCAACTACTACAGTAAAAGTAGGTGTGTGAAAAATAAAACTGAAGATAAATTACAATTAGTGAAAAATTATTGTTTACATTCACGGCTTTTTTCTTTATTGCCAATATTTTAGGAAAAGCAATACACACGTCTCTTCACAGGCTACTCCATGAAGCTATAGTATACCTACTCCAACTCAAAACTAAACAGTGCAGTAAAGGATTTTTAAAGCAGCAAAGTTCCGGTTTGTGCTGTGCTGGATAAGTAGTGCAGTTATGATAGAATTGCAGCGTAGTTGGAAGAAAAGGTTAAAGCCCCATGCACTTAGAGCTTTAAGTACCTCTTGAAAGATTTACCTAACGCAATCAATTCATTCTCAAGACAGGTGGGCAAGCAAAACGATTTTGCTTGAAAAGTATGTAATATCGTTTTTCTTCACCACCAGTACCTTCTTAAATCAAGAAAGTTCATCATCTTCAGTTCCATGAAAAACATATTCCAGAGGCATTATTTTTATTGCACTAAAAGAGCGAACGCTTAGTTTATTAGAATATATATATATATATATATTTTCAGTAGGTACATACGCATATAATATATTTTCAATAAAATACATTTTAATTTGCTCAATACAAAACTTTGCACATTAAATACTTTGCCAATTAAAACAACACTTCTAAGCTACGCATCCTATATTTCTTTTCATTTCCATAAGTACCACCCCATTTATAACACAGTCAGCTCGTGTTAGACGTGGTAAATAAAAGAAAAACAAATATGAAAATGCTAGCAAAGGAAACAAAAAGCACGTGAAGTTGATCTATTTTTTAACCAACTAATTTAAAATCCGATGCATTTATTTTAAAAATAACCACAGTTATTGACAGTGAGATCGATCCGTCGTTGTGTGCGGTCGGCTCTGCACCCTTCCCAACGATATATGTAACACAGAACTGGCCGTAAAAATAAAAAGTTGAAGAAAAAATACCAGCCAAATGCGAGTTGGTCTCGCGCACGAAGGATTCCGTACCGTTATCTATAAAAAATAGCAAAAAAATCGTGTCTGTTATATAGGAGTGCCCCTTTTAATATTAATTTTATTTTTATTATGAATATATAACTAAATATCCTGTGAATATTTCAAGCGTCTACCTGATGCCGTTACCAATATCGAGCAAAAACAACAAAAAAAAAAATCACGTTTGTTGTTTATAAATATTTATTTTAATATAAAAATACATCATCTATAAACATTTCAACTGTCTAACTATCACGTTTCATGAGATACAGCCTGGTGACAGACAGACAGACGGACAGACAGCGGAGCGATATTTATAGGGTTCTGTTTTTACCCTTTGGGTACGGAACCCAAAAGCTAATGCTGCCATCCAGTGTCGGCCGGAACCGCATAAAAAGTTCACCCTTTCAGATGTCAAACCTTGACCCGAACTTTGTTTATTTAGGTTTTTTACGTAACCCAATATGAAATGTTTATTACAGTGTGACTTTTGAACCATCAATTTGCATATGCCGCAGCACAAATAAAAAAAGTTAGCCAGTAGCTAAAGTATTTTTAAAAAATAATATTATTTAACTTCCATGGCGTGCGTTAGTCCAGAAAACTTAGTAGAATCATGTGTTCTTGTTCTTACTAATATTATAAATGCGCAAGTGTGTTTGTTTATTTATTTAATTGTTTGTTACGTATTCACGCCTTAAATACTAGACCAATCATCATGAAATTTTGGCGTTGTTATGGGTACAGAGAAGGAAATAGAGAAAATTTAATCCCGGAAAAGTAGTGTTCCCTAGGGACAAGAACGGTGAAAACTAGTTTATTTTATAATTTTTATTAGCCTAGCAGTTCCATCAAAACTTCTGTGACCGGCAGTCAGGTATAAGTGCATCCAACATGATCAATCCAGCCGTAAAAAGTCCACTGCTAGACTAAGGCCTCTCCCAAGAATTCCTCTAGAATATTGCCATATTCACCACGCTTGAAAGGCGGGTTGGCGAGCACAGTTAATTTCATGCTTCTGAAGCATTTTTAAGCTAGGGAAGGATAGGAATTTGTTGGATTTAAGACGGGAAATTAAGGTATACTACTCTCACTCGGATGAAGGGGGCAAGTAAGTAGCAGCTCGGGAGACCGGACGCGCGTACCCGATGCCGTACCTGCAACCACTGGACAGGTAATTGAGGATGACAGCACTGACCTTTTTAGACTTAATGTATCTATGTAAATCTAAAGTAGGTACTCTTTAATTGGTCATTCATCGTTTGGTTCAATATTCAACCTATTATATTATAATATTCAACCTATAATATATTTATACTTAATAATATCTCTATTTTTGGAAATAATGCCATTGTTTTGCTTCATTTAGGGAGGCTCGAAGGCGCAATACCACATTTTCAAGGGACATTTTTGCCTTATGTGACTTGATACAGTCAGGTCGGCTTCATTTAAATCAGGTATTGAATTCAAATAATTTGATGCCTATCGCGAATTTGAAATATTATTTACACCAAAATAATCAATCAATATTTTTTTATGTGTTCACATTTAAATGCTTTTGAGTTTATAGTTTATAAAATGTATCCATTCATATTTAAAAAAAAAAATGTTTTTATTACAATTGTTTATCCAAAAGTGGCAATGGGACTTCATCACTTAGCCACTGCAGTCCATTCTTCTGTCACAGTATCTCCGTCACAGACAGAGGGTTAAAATGTTCACAGAAGGGAGTCGGATTCCATCATGTTTCTTGTACAGAGCGAGGCCTTTTACTTTCGTTTTATTTTGTTATTATTATTTGTAGATAACAGCATAAGATACAAACCATCTGTGAACATTTTAAACCGCTGCCTATGACGGTTTAAGGATAGGTGACAGACGGACGGACTGCAGTGGCTAAGTGATGAAGTCCCCTTGTCACTTTTGAATAAACAATTGTAATAAAAACATTTTTTATTTTATTTTAGAAAGATTAAATATCACGCCAATTGAGTCATAAATAAAAAAATAAGTTTCAGTAAAAAAAGAAAATTTGCTGCGTAACGTTATATTCCAACCCATAAAAAATATTTCTTGGATTATTTTGTGTACGTATTGCGTCATCGTGAATCCTTAATGCCGAGCAAAATATGATTTTCCTGCATTTATAACTTAATCAAGCAATCAAACCCGGTTTCGTTTCGGATGGCCATCGTAAACTTATTAGGTAAACATCGTACGTTAAATGTCTAATTTAGATCGAATGATACGGTTTACGACAGTGACATAAAATATAAAAATTGTTGCCGTTGCAACACCAACCACAATTTACGGCATTCGGGATTCACATAATTCGCTGGCGAATATTTGTACGATTATTTGTTTTTTCTTGTTTTTATTACTAATTGCTAATGCGATTTATGCGAATTCTATAATTATTTCTGCCCCGGATGTGTTCTATTTTTTCCTTTAGTATAAATACATCAAATACTCTTTATTTTTTGGGCTTTACGTCAGGCAGGCGGCTGACCACAAAATTTTGTTAAATCGTATTACAGTATGTATGCTCGCGAACCCCGGGCTGCGTATTGCCAAACTGTATACTGACCCAGACCGGGGTTGCTCTGAGTTCGATCGCAGTTTGCCTTTGTAGTTGAAGAGCAAACTGTATACTTATTCAGAGAGTGTCTGAATCTAAATACATTTTGCTTTAAAATACTATACCAAAATACATACGAGTCCAGACTTCCATACTTTCCAGCGTCTGGTGTAGTATGTAATGGCATGATAATTTAAAACAAAATGTATGAATGCAGACATGTTTTATTTCTCTGCCTCGTCTTCTAAAACTTGCGTCGCTTGCGACCTTGACTCCTTTTTTCGCCAGTGGTCGTGACGTGACTTCATTAGCAATTACGCAAGTGTTGTTACAATTAGCAAGTACGCTGGTAGAAAAACAGTTGGCGTACCTACTTATTTATAGATATTTTTAACATATAATTTTTATTTCGCATTTTCCGGTTATTAACCAACAAATTTACAGTTTTGAAGTCGGTTTAAATTACGTATTAAGTTCTTCTAATTCCCTTTTTACTTATCCGTTTTTTGTATTTGGTACTAATGACAATTTTTGATAGGGAAATAAAGCACAAAAGGCGTGGTGTGATGCCATCACCTGATATTTGAGTTTTTGTTTTTGGCGTTTAATGAAAATTTCCCATTTTTTGTTCTTGATTCATTAATTTACTTTGTTATCAATCACTTATCATATCGACTTAATTGAGTTAATATTACCTAGACCGAAATAACAAATAGATACAATTTGTTGCGTCAGTGCATCTTTCTTATTAAAAATTAATAAATACTGAATTGGAAATTCTTATAGTTTTTTTAACACCCTCTATAGTTGTTACAGTTCAAATAAATTTTTAGTCATACTTACAAAGGCTTTTCTTTAATTACAACTTAAATTACTTCACAATAGGTATGTTTTTTGGGGAAAGTTGTTCAGTTTCACGGATAGGATACTTAAAAGTCGCAACAGCATAGAAAAAAACAGTATGTAAAAAAACTGTCACAGTTTGCTTTACATACAAGCGAGCAAAGTGCATACCTTCTCAGACTGCTCTGAGCTCGTATGTACTTTGCTCCAATTTGTTTGTGATTTTAATGAGCACGGTACAGACTATGGGTGTCTGGGTCAGTATACAGTTTGGCAATACGCCCCCGGGCTCCGACCCGGCACAGTCACAGTTGAGGATACAACCGGGAAAGCGTTCAGGTGAGAGAGACAACTTTGTCACTACATAAGTAAGTAATTGGAATCTAATGGGCATTTTTAGAACATGGTAATTACTATTTGTCCCTGGCTTAACTAGGGACAAATAGTAATGCCTTAGCCAGGAACAAATAGTGATTAAATTAAGGGGAGAAAAAATATAGAGGAGGCTTCGCAGCTGTGGGACCTAAATAGCAAACAAAAACTAAAACCACACAAAATATCTTAAAACTATCATCTGATAAAATTTTGAATGGATGGCACTTTTTTCCTACGTTTACCTACGTAGGTACTTACAATTTTTTAGGATTATTAAGTAGTGCCTGGAACTGTAGTCATCATTAAAAGTGAAATTAAAGTACTATCTTTTACTCAAGATATTTTTTTTTTTGTTAAAACGCAAAACAGTAGCAGCTAACTTGTGCATCTAAAAAATATATTTACGTCATCGAAAGGAGTAAGCTTCCCACACCTGGGCAACTTAAATCCCAATAAATCAATAGTTAAACGAGTAAAGTAATGTAATGTGGTGCACCCGCGCCAGCGCGCGTCGCTCATCGCCGGCAACTTGAGAGCCATTTGTAGATCATCGCGGCCCTTGGAGTGATCTACGAGCCGCAATAAGTGTTGACAAGCTGAAAGTAGCTATGAAACTCGGATATTTCACAGACATCGATCTTGGCTCATTTTTTTGCGGTTTACTGTATATATCACGCATGGTGTTTATGAAATATGAAATTTCGTAGGTACTTAGATCACAAGACCCAAATTAAAAAATGTCAAAGATATTTTTAGACATATTAAATACTAGCTTTTCATCGTGAATTCTTCATCTTAAATTATAGCTATTATAGATTACATTTAAGATGAGAAGTATTAACAGCGGATAATATATTATCCGCTGTTAATAGCGCTTACTGCAGGTGAATGAATGTTTAAAACAGGTTTAAAGTTTTGATCACAAAAATAATAAATCAGATGAGTATTTACCCAATGAAAATAAAAAATAAAAACTCTATATGATATTATTATAAGTGAAGATTCTTATATAAGAAGCATATAGAAGACAGTTGTTGCTTCCACTTTTTAATTACTAAATCTACTTAGTCTTACTAAGTCAGGTCAGGGGGAGATCCTCAATTGCTTAGCCGCTGGCTGAAGGCATGGCATCGAATACGCAGGCTTGGTCTACCGCGCTGCTACTTGCTTTTCCCTCATTCACCCCAGTGAGTATTATCCCAATACCTTTATTCCCTCAATCTTAAGACTCAGTCAGTCAGTCAGAGGGCAACCTTAAAATTAGTTCATGAACGTAGCAGCTACAATTGGCAACAGAAAGCAAACAAACATAAATCAATTTAGCAGTTTATGATCATGGGAAAATAATGTTAACAAAACATAAGCTGGAAAACCCTCAAATTTATAATATAATAGGAAAGTCGATTGATGATTATTATATGAAAGAAAAGTTAACACATTTTTCCGATCTTGCTCTATGTCTGACACGTTCGCAATGTTGCGATAATTTTCTCTTTTTTCTCTAATGTTTATTTAATAGAACACATGATATCAAACACATGTTGGATACTATTCGTATGGAATCGCATCCAATATTTTCTGTTAATCGTGTAAAAACCGGGAGAAAAGTCCAGCAACGTGTCAGGCAATCAGACAATTCGCAGTCGATATCTATGCGTTGCACATTCTCGGGCCTCTACTTCCAGCTTTTTGCGGTTGTCGTGCTGGTTTTCGGGCCCCGCGCTATTGGAGATTTACATTCACCCAAGCAGAGCTGCGGGCCAAAACTATGCACTGAATTCACAGTCGGTAAAATTACAAATCCTACCAATGATGATTTTGTCACCGTTTATTGCATCTTCTGGACGTGAAGTTATAGGATAACTAGATTTTATCCTGCGATTGAAAATAAAATCAAACGTGTTTTATAAAAAAAAAAAACTATTTCCTCTTTCATTTGCCTAACACTCTTTGAGCCAACGCAACGTTACACGTGCGAGTCTTATTCTTAGAACATCCAGCATTTTATTCCTAAAACCGCCCGAAGTGGAGCAGTCTCTAGATTTGTTTAATTTAACGCGATTAAGTACCTACAGTGCACGGCGTGATAACAGACGCGAAGCAGGCCTCGACTGGGAACACGTGCAATTATAGCTGCTATTTGTTTGAGACGTAGCGAATGGTCCAGCTTGAAGGCATTTGTAGGGACGTTCCGCCCGTATGTGGTCCTTTTTAATTACGTGAGGGTTTCTCACGATAGTCTGAAGGCATATGCACTTGGGGCAACAGGGCAGCGTGTTTCCGGTAGCTTCCACAGATATAATACTTCGGAGCCGGCGGTTCGCTTTCTGCCTTTATCTACTTCACTTTACATGGTATTCAGTATTTCGAGTCTTCGCCAATTTAAGCAGGACAATAGAGCGGGTAAGGCTATGGATTAAAGGAGAGAGGTTTACTTACAAAACGATGTTAGTGGGTGTTATATGTGCAAGTGCCTCGCCAAGGGGGCATAAAATTGGAGGGAGGTCAAGAGCCAAGACGGAACAGACCATGTTTCTTGTTGATAGGTAAAGTGGTTGTAAATAAATAAATAATAAATAAATAAATATATACGGACAAATCACACAGATTGAGCTAGCCCCAAAGTAAGTTCGAGACTTGTGTTATGGGATACTAACTCAACGATACTATATTTTATAACAAATACATATATAGATACACATCCAAGACCCAGGCCAATCTGAAAAAGATCATTTTCCATCTTGACCTGGCCGGGGATTGAACCCGGTCACTCCGTGTCGCAGGCAGGCGTGTTGACCGCTGCGCCATGGAGCTAGTCAAAATTGTATTTGAAAATTGGTTGTGATCCCCGCAAAACTAAAAAGGTTTAAAGGAGGCCTTAATTCAGCATAGTTTTCCGATTGCAGATATGATATAATATAAGGGATATAATGCTGTTCTCAGAACTAATTCACAAGAGTAGCGTATTTTGTATGCTGTAAATAGGGCATTCACTATTGCATTAAACCTAAATAAATAAATAAATAAAAAAAAACTGTTGAAGTACCGAGCCTCTAGCGGTATAAATTCTAGTACCGAGCCTATACCGAACCAACTTTTGAAGCTGCCCGACGCCCTAGTCCGTGCACCAATGACCAATTGTTATCCAACTTTTTATATAAAATAAGGCTTTGAATAAAATTTTATCTATCTTGAGAGGCTATTACCTCAATTATGTATGTAATTTTAACTTCATTGTCATTTCATCTCATCATGGTAGGGAACCATTAAAAAACTTCAGAAAGATGAAATAACACACTTGAATTGTAAGATAAATAGTTCTCTATTTTTTTTTTTTTAACTTTCCTGATCATTACTTTATTCGGCACAGGCCCGGAAAGCAAAACTGGGGGTAGTTTTGCTTTCCGGTCAATTTTAGGAAAACTTGTCAAAAATAAGTTAAAAATAAAACTTTTTAAAAACAACGTTTTATGTACATCACTTTATGTTTCTAGTTATTTTCAGCGAGCCCTTTAATTTGATATCCGTATTGTCGAAGTGCATCAACGATAGCTAGTCCGCCATCTTCGGTGTTTCGCCAAGTTGGATTTGGAATGACGTCACACAGCTAACCATGCATTGTCATCCAAACTACATGAGTATACAAAATTTTAGCTCAATAGAAGATATCTGCTACAAAATTGAGTTGCACCACCTTTAATCCGAACAAACATAATACCTACATACATTGCAAGTTAAAAATAAAAGCTTGCAAAAATAGAAATTTTCATACAAATTGCCAGCTGAAAAGGTACTTTTGTGTGGAAACTCCAAATACATTTTGTTTTCTCAGCATTGGTCCCATAGAAAAAGTTGTTCATATTCACGAACTAAGGACCCCTTTAAGGGATTTTTTTAAGCTTTATTGTCCCACTGCTGGACTATTTTTTCTCTCATCGCTTTCACTAGTCCATGTCTGATGATAACCTCGACCAGTCCCTTGCCTATATTATAAGCGATTGTCGAGGTTTTTACAGGTTAGCTTACAGTTCCAATAGAAAAAAAAAATGGTTGTCTATAAAGTTGGTTTACGGACAATAATTTAATAAAGGTGGAAGAGAGATAGATGCATCACAAGTCGAACGCTTAGAGCGATCGTGCCTCTCTATCGCTTGTTCCGCACTCCCGCTTGCACACAGAACGTGACACTTTTTCGTGCGTACAGCCAGCGTTCATCGATTTATAAGACGTTATCACTTCAGAAACACGTTGAAAACTTCTCGACCAAGTTTTAAGTATTTACTTAATTCGAGGTTTTTAACTTAAATACATATTTTGAACTTTATGAAAGTAGTTTTTCGTCCCATTGGAATGAATAGGATGAAACGCTGAACTACTGAATCCTTACGCACACAAATCTTTTACGATACGTATTTCCTGGGTTCCATACCTTAAAGGAAAAAACGGAACCCTTATTCTCAGGAACGCGTAAAGGTATCAAGCTGAAATTCATATCAAATGTTTAGGTCTACTCTCACTTGGACTTATGAAAAAATCAAACTTCTAAGCCAACGCAATCAAGGGTATCAAAACCTAGCACAGATGAAGAATAGATTACAAAAAGCATACATTTTTAGAGGAAAAATTTGAGGCGATTAAGTTGAAGCGTGAAAGGAATACAGGCAGAGTTACTTTAGCATTTATAATATTAGTATGGATGTTACGAAAGTTACGGAATGGTATGAAAGTTACGGAAACCTTCGTGCGCGAGTCCGACTCGCACTTGTCCGGTTATTTTTAATGAATTGATTTCACAGAATTTCACCTACAGACTTTTATGAAAAAAGTTAATATTGAGGTTTTTGGTTGGATGGAACAGAATGTAAAGGCGTTCACTGTAAGACTTATTGGATATAAATAGCTTCTCAGAACCTCGCTGGAGAGTTACGGCCGCGCGTCGTGTTATGGTTTTCATCCGATTTATTTTTCATGTAATTTAAATCAACACTTTGATATTCATGTTGAACGCGATAGTGAACTGACTCATCGAAAAATAATGTTAGTGTTTATAATGTCAGAATCTTAGTCAGAATAATTCGGATAAGTTAAAGCGATTGATGTACACTTCAATGGCTTACTTAATAGGAAACAACTATGCTGTATGGTTTGTTAGATAATTCTTATAAGCCATACTAAATTAACCCCTAAAAATGATAAATAAATTATTCATCTATCAAACTAATGGGCCAATTTTAATGAGATTCAAATGGGACAAATTCGAAAGTATACATGGTGAAATTTTTATCGTTTTGGACCCTTAAAGGGGTGACTCAGACCACCAAAATGAATAACTTTACCTATGGGAAAAATGCTGGGAACTAAAAGAAAAATTGGACATTGCCATACAAATTGGCCAGATGGCGGAACTCTATTGTTTTGGCGGATATATTTTTTTGATTTCCCAGCGTTGGTCCCATAGAAAAAGTTGTTCATATTGATGGTCTGAGTCACCCCTTTAAGGTTCCAAAACGATAAAAATTTTACCATGTATACTAACATCAAAAAAATACTTAGTTCATAAATGTCGGGGTATAAATTTGACATTACAAAAAAATAAAAATGAATGCAAACGAATCGACGATTCCCTTTTTAAGTCGGTTGAAAAGAAATAATAAGCATCATAGATATCGTAATTGATCAGCATCAATCTAATGTAAAGTAACTGTGTCTTTCTTTCTATTACCGTTATGGTATATGGTACGGCAAAACCCTGACAAGGAAATAGGCTATAAACCATGATAACAAAATCGCGGGTAGGTAATAGCCAAGTATTACATCGTAGAAACTCTTAAGAACGAAATACTATTTTTTTATTTTTGCGGAGTATTTATGAGCTCACGAACATTTAATTATTTTTCTCTTATGAGCCCATGCAGGTACGATTTCACAATAAGCATCCGGACATCTCAGTGCGAAGGCGGCCTTATTTACGTGCAACTGTAAAATATTTATTCATTAAATACAAAAATAAGTAGATTAGTTTGTAAGCAACTCGAGTGAGATCGTGGCCATAATTACTTAGCCTTAAACGATGGCGGTCACCGTCTCAATGTACTAGGTGATCATGAAATGCCTGGAGCTCAAACATGTTGCATCCGTGTGCGTGCAAAGCCCGTATGCACTAGAAAATCAATATTATCCAGGTTGCGCGGGAAACATTTGACTGCGCATTTATCCTTAATAGTACATAGATAATACTTATATGTTCTGAAACCTGTAGCTCCTGCCATGCAGTCGAATGCAACAGTGTGAAACGCGCGGTACACGTGGTCGGTCGTTCCATACTGCGGAGTCTACGAAAAAATAATCTGATAAGCCCAATAAATAGGATTGTTTTAACACTATTCAAAAGATCAAGGCTTATAAGAATTAATTTAATGACCTAATCAATAGTGCTATTACAAAAAATAAAAAACCAAAGCCTATAAGGCTTTATTATATACAGTCAAAAACTAAAAAACGAAACTATAATGGCAAGTGCAGAACAGCACTTGCATAAATTCAAAGGGAATAATATTGTTAATACAGCGTCAGTTAATGCCCCACCTACGTCTAAAGGAAATAATACAGTGTCAGTGAATGCTTTGCTTAACAACAAAGTAAACAATACACTTCATACAACATCAGTAAAAGCTATGTCTAAAAACAAAGGAAATATGAAACTTAATACAGCGTTAGTTAATGCTATGCCTAGTGGTAAGCCAAGTAGATCCCGTGCATCCAGGCCAGATACGCCCATCGCACTACCGTTCGTGCCTTTCGTGCCCAATCAACTCTACCAGGCACGGCAGCCCCTTGGCTTTCAAGATTGGCGTAAGGCTCTTGAATCGCATCCCAGAACCCTACTTCTTGATGCTATTGCGCTCGTGGAGGGTGAGTACGGTAACACTGGAGCATACCTACCCGAGCTCGAAGCGAACGATCAGGCGTCAGGTACTTAACTAAATTACTTGTATGTATGTTACGTATAAGAAAGTCCCAAACACTTATAAATAAAATACACTGCATGGATCGAATCGGCGCGCAGACAGTGTATAACAGCCATTACTCCACCAACAACCTTTCTTTGAACTTTGCATGGCGAAATGGCGAGTTTTGTCTCATTTTATTCCAATGCGAATTGTTTACTTACATATTTTAATCTATGTATTTGATCTCAAATGAGATGGGCCCTAAACAGCATCGCGGGCGGGTGCAATTCAAACTCTAGAAATGTCATGATTGACGACTGACGGGCAGTGAATGCAAAAGCGCTAGGTGCCATTAGATATAACATATGTACAATGCACATTGCTAATATAAAAATATCTCTTATTCCAGGAGCGGCGCCAATGTTTGCTGGGATGAGAAGTGTGCATGGCCAGATGCTGCCGGGAAGCGGCTTAGGAGGCCCGTCCATCCCTGGGCTCGGAGGTTTTGGCTTGTCGACACCCCTGCCGTCACTGCCACCAGACCGCAAAGTGTACTCCACACCGCCACCGACTCCACTGCCGACACTGCCGTCCCCCAACACTGGGACAACCATACCAACGACCTCGGCTTACTATGACCATATGAAGTATTAAATTTATTCAAAAATATATATAAAAGGTCAAAGAGGCATAAAAGGTCGTGTAGATCCTTATTCATCAATTGTTTCGATCATAAAACCTTAGGCAAAAATATGTTATTAGAATCAAAAAACTATTTGGATGTTCTAATGACACCTGGGTGTTGCCACCAAAGGCTCACTATGACAGCTCACACAAATGAGGGTTTTCGAAATCGATTTATAATTGTGCGGCGGCATTGTGTCTATTCAAAATCCAGCAATTATGTTTTATTATTTTTTTTTCTGAGTGGTGGATTTTGACAGCTGCTGTGAAGAATACCTATCGTCACAGTGCCGCCGCTTGGCGGGAACGAAAACCCTCATTGCAGCAATTTTGCAATATTGGCATTACTTCCGACTTCAAAAGCTCCAGGGCCTCACTTAAGAACTATATTGATGTATGTACGTAACTTGTTTCTAATGAGCCAACTTAAACCATGATGAAGGACTTTGAATGGTTTGAATGAGTTGTCTACGGAGACTCCACTTTGTGATCAGTGTCGGCTTTAGTCAATCCAGCCAGCTTATTTGCCAACTCAGTGTCTTTATAGTCACTTCAAAATACATTGTTGCTTTCATATGATTGACTATTTTTATTTAAGATATAAAACGTAATGTATTTTGAAAAGACTAAGTATAAAAACGTAAGTTATCAAATAGGCCAGCAGCTCATTTAGCGGCCTTCAACACCTGAATGGATCACCTGTTTCTAAAGCCGGTTCTGTTTGTTGTTGATATAATAAGATCTCAGTGTTAATCGATTAAATCGGACGTATTCTCTAATCCATGATTCTGTGTGTATACATAAACATTTGGAAGATAAGTTGTGTTGGAAAAATAAAAGATGTTAATAGATTATACTGTGCATAAAAAGCTTGAAATTTAAATTTAATAAATATATTATGTGTATCCATATAAGAAATGAATATTCGATTAGCTCTCATAGATTAGATACTAAGATAAAATGTAACTAAATGCATCTTAGGCATTTCACATAGTCCAACGCACAAAAAATGAGATTTATAGTACGTAATCGAATATTCGTTACTGTTTACTACATTAGACATATAAATTTAATATTTAGCTATTGATACATATGTTCTTTACCTTATAAGTTTATCAAAATAAAATAAAAAATACTTAATGTTAAAAACAACGAACTTAGAAAATGATTTGTGACAATGTTATAAGAAAGTAGAAAAATGTTAAATAGAAAGTAGTTGATTAGAAATTGCAATTTCAGAATATCTAAATGTTACGATAATTAGTCTTACGAAATAAATGGGTTAGTCGACAATAACCGTGTATGTTCTCAAGTAGACCCCATATATAGTTATTTTATTTGTGAATCGGTCTTGATATATCAAAATTTGAATGTAGATTCTCTTTCAATAAATATATTGAAAGAGAATCTTTGGAATGGAATGAATAAACAAAGTTAAAAAAGCTTCATACAAGAATCTTACATATTATAATTCAAGCGAGCTGAGACTTGCGTAGACATTATAACTATAAATAAATACATAGCTTTTATACCCTTGCCGTAGGAAAACTATTAGTCAAAGATATTTTTCTTCTAACTACGCTGCAATTCTATCTTCACTAGGTACATATCTAAAACAAAGTGGAACTTTGCTGTTCTATAAATCTTTTTTTTTCTTCTATTTGGCCCTCAAACTTCATTCAGAAGCTTATTTTAGCCAGTGTCTAGTTAGTCTTCGAGTTATTCTTATGTATCACCGAAATTATGGTGTAATTCATTTCGCTGATTCGACGGAGCCCGTGGCGATATTTCCCACGAATCCACTGGTTGCATCATATACGAATACGACGCAACAAGGCGAGCAAACACCTGCTCGCTAAGCAAATCTCACTACAGCCGCACCATGACACTTTATTTTAGTTATTCCACACATTGTTCATAAATATGGGCATCTATATCACCACCTTAATTCTTAAGTCCGTGGATCTACAATAGAGTAAATAGAGTTCTTGCAATTTATCCACTTAACGCTAGGAATGCAAACGTAAATTGTTTGTTTGGTTAATGAATCTAACATATGACGAAGCTGAAATACTAAATGAATAACACGCATATAGCCTTTCCCTCTCCTTTCCCAGCATCTCATAAATTATTTTCCTATTACTACTTTTCCCTTACAACTAGTGTGATGGATTTAATTAGTAGTTCATTTTGGTCATTTAATTTCATAACTTTTCATAGCATTTGTTGTAGACTTCATGTATTATTTTATTTGTTTTATATTTATTTATCTACTTATCTATTTTTTTCTAAATTGATGCTCTGTCAGTATAATTTATTGTATGTCCATAAGTATTCCAATATAAATATACACAATTTCCGGAAATGGGCGCAAACAACTGCAACACAGTTCTATACTATCGCAGTTGTGTACGATCCAGATTGTTATTTGAATATTATGATATTTTGGTTTCTAATAAACTCTTTAAACTCTTTATAACTTATCAAAGGAGAATTTCTATCAGGAGGCAGCATAGAGTAAAATTTTGAAAATTTTAATTACATATATCCATAGAAGTATAAAGTCTCATTTTTTTTAAATCTATGCATATATCACTTGAAATGACACCGACTTAACATTATAAACTCCACTACAAACAATTTGCAAAACAATCCAAAACAAAAACCGTGCAGTCCGTCGAAATTCCCGCCAAGACTCTATGGACATCCTTTACTGGTGTACTATTTTAGAAAGTGTGACACTCGTCTTCGAGCGATTTTTGTGTTAAAAAATGGCTCGTTAATGATCAACATCATTTCAAAAATAGCACTCCTTAACTTGCAGAACAAGAACTAAGTATTTAGTTTTTTTTTAGATATTGCGGGACCATAGTTGTCACATGTCACAAAAAAGGGTGGCCAACCTGACGGCCGTATAGAGTTAGTGGAGTTACATAACACCTCAAGCTCAGAACAAGGTAATACCTCAAGTCTCAGCTCAGAGTATATATAGTTAGCGTGTTAAGTGACATATGTATTGCTTGGCCTAAAAAAATAGCCTTAAGGAAATAAAAGCGGGAATAATTTATCATACAATTACAAATTTTCATTAATTGTAATTTATCTTTCGTTTTGTTTTTACATGCTTTTCTTGTAGTAGTTGAAAGAAAAATAAATTATGCACCTCGCATTAAGTAATTTATATTGCACTCCTGCTTTATAGGTTGCTAATAAGCACTCGGCGCAATAATAAATTGCTTTCTGTTCGGTAAAACAATCTACTATAGTTTTGACACAGAGTTATTGCAACAGACTATATTATTAAAGCACATGTTTCATTTATATGTTATTTTCATCAACAGTTCCTTAATTGCTTATTGGATTGGACTTTCTGGATATCGCTTAGTTTACACATTCATGCAGAACATGTAGAATTAAATTTATGCCTATCTGTACTACACTGTTTATCCACCAAGGTTAACTGTGCTGCAAGTACTACGAAGTGTCTCTTGACACTAATATGTTGTAGGTTTACTAGCAAGTTAGGCTTAGAAGTCTAATAATTTAGACTATACTTATACACACTCGCAGTAGAAAATGCTAGCCGAGTGCCATCGATATACTTAATTCTTTTTGTATTTATACACAATATAAATATCTTTAATTCCTAAACATTTCATTTAAAATATTAAGTAAGTGTAAGTGTCTACATTTGTAAGCTGTTTAATTTTAATAAAATTATCATTATTTTTTTTTTACTTTTATTTAAGTATTTATATTTTTCATAATTATAGTGCAGTCGTTGCTAAATACCTATACCCAGCATTTGCTGACAATGGGCTGAAGAAGAAGAAGACCTACATGATAAGAAACATGAAAGAGAAGGAGTTAAACGTCTGTTACTGTCAGTCGCTCTCATTTGCCATTTCCAGTGCAGAAAAGTCGGGGGTATATGGTTGTTTAAAACCCTTCACTACGAACTGATGTTATAGGGGGAGTCCTTATACAACGTGTAACAAAATGGGGGTAACAATACTGAAGAAGTATGATCACCTCATGATATTGATCAACTTTCCCCAGAGAACATAGATCAATAACGGAAAAAAACCAACTCCTATGGAAAGGTTTTTTCGTAATTGTTTGTTGGTTCCCTGAGAAAGTTGTTCAATATCTTGTGCTGATCATGCCCCTTACGTATTGTTACCTCCAATTTGTTACACGTTGTATATCTAGTAAAGTCATAGAATTTATATATTTTGCCTTGGTTCTCTACTGCTCAAAGACTTAAACTTCTTTAAGAGCCCGCCATATGCCAGGCGGCGTGGCGGTACAAACGCGGATGGTCTAAACGCGTTGGCTCATATTTTCGTTTTTTAGGAATATTCAAGGGTTATTCGAAAAAGAAAAACATAAGATGGCTGCCTTATCTGTAACTAGCTTTCGCCCGCGGCTCCGCCCGCGTCAATGTCGATCCCTCGGGAACAGTACATTTTCCCGGGATAAAAGGTAGCCTACGTCCTTCTCCGTACTCCAGAGAACTTGTATGCAAAATTTCATGATGATCGGTTCAGTAGTCAGGGCGTGAAAGCGTAACAAACAAACAAATAAACAAACAAACAAACTCACTTTCGCATTTATAATATTAGTAAGGATAAGGATAAGGATGCAATAATAATGAAAAGTTTTAAGGTTAATTTTAATGTATTTGGTGAATAATGCTATATACCGAGTAAATTAGACGTGATTTGGAGGCAACTTTGCAATTTTTTTCTATCGAGAAAATTTAACACAATGGTTTTTTTGAGTCAGATAGTTACCAGAGTTAGTCTTGAACTTTGCTGCATCTTTATTTCAACTTGAGTATTTAATTATTATTGATATAACAGTCAATCATGCAAAGCAGTGTGAGGTAGTACGGGCCCATAACACTGCTAACTATATTGACGCGCGTGTCGCGACGCCAATTCACCCGAACTCGTGATGTGAGGCAGTTTCAGTGAGGCCGTCGTTTCTGCCTATTTTATACCGACATATAAAACTGCCACCGAAACTGGATTTTTTTGCCGTAACCGAAATGAAAACTTCGGTTGAACTCTACCTACAAGAGACAAATGTGGCGTTTTATTAGCGTTATCCGCCGGATCGTGTGCTGTGTGGTTTCCGGTCTAGAATGCAGGACCACTCCATTCTGTCCAACGGATGACGTAAGAGGCGACTAAAGAGTCAAGCACATATATTCCGTGCAATGAAAGCATTCTCTAGGTCGGGCGGCTGCCGGTCATAAAAATTGCGCAAAAACGAGAGCATTCCCAAGGAGGGTTGGCGTTAAGCAGGCGGCCAGTCGTAAAAATAAGCCGGAACTTTTACAGCATAGAGAGTACAAGACTTATAAGCAATCCCGACCCCCCACTGCGAGCCGAACTGGACGATAGCGGCAAGCGCGCTGACAGCTCGCCGTCTGCCTTTTTTTATTTTTATTTTATAGGACAGCAAACGAGCAAGTCGGTCACCTGATGGTAAGTGATCACCGCTGCCTATGGACAACTGAAACACCCAACAGGGTGTGACAGGTGCGTTGTCGGCCTTTCAAGTAAGTGGGGGAAGGAAATGGGGAGGGAAGGGGGAAGTATGGGCCTCCGGCTCTCTCACTCTCCATGAGCCGGCCCATTCATGCTACTAGCAATTCATTTTGCCGGTAGCGTGGCTCTACCATGACTAATATGACTTTTTCATATTGATATTATATAATACGAGTATGTATTGGAAGGAGATGGCGCGATGACTTAGATGCATATATAAGTGGCTGGCAAACTATTACCCGCGGTAGGGACGACTGGAGACAAAAAAGGGAAGCATTTGCCCAGTAGTGGGAAGCGCTAATCGTATCGCTGGATAGAGCTAATCGTATTGGCCTCGACTGACTCAGTCAGTCCTTTATTGAGTTAGTAGAGGCCGATACGATTAGCTCTTTCCACACACACGTACCGTCACCAGACACCAACGAGGAAGAAATGGGATCCACTACCACCGTGACTATTCATCACCAAGGTTCTGCCACCGACATGCTGGTTCCCCCTCCACAGGGGCGCAAGCCGCCGCACGAGCTGTGAGTCGAGAGCAGTTAGTTCGACAACCTCCGCCGCGCGTCTCGCACTCGCCTTGAAAATGTGCTCCTGGCGAGTCGGAAACTATAGTCGGCAGTCCCGACGAAATAGCACGTGAGCGACCCTTTTTAGTACATAAAGTAGCAGTCTTTGCCCTGGGGTGAAGAACCGCTTTGCCCTGTTGAGCACACTCAGCTTTTTTGATGCCATCTTGGCCTTATCCTCCGAGTGACTGCAATATTGGACGCTGGCAGAAATTTCGATACCAAGGATCCCAATATTGTTGGAGATGATGAGGGAAGTGCCTTGGATTTTTTTTTATGGTGTATGCACAAACTTGCGTCTTCAAAGGGTTGAAATTGACGAGATCTTTTTGGCCTCAATCAGTGACTTTGGTCAAGGTGCTTTCGACTTTAGACACAAGTTGAATGCGGCTTACTTCCACAAATGTACGAAGAGCGTTTGCATGGCCCGTGAAAGACCTGTCACCTGTACTATCATCCGCATAACAATGAATGCCCACTATGGGTAGGAAATCATTGACATGCAGAAGAACAGCGTCGGGGAAAACACAGAGCACTGCGGGACACCAGCGTTAATGTCTAAGCTATCAGAACAGCTTCCGTCAACTACTGCTCTAATGCTTCTTTGGGACAGAAAGCTACTAATCCATTTGCAGAGTCCTTCAGGAAGTCCGTAAGGGGGCAACTTCGAAAGAAGACCGCGGTGCCAGTCCCTATCAGACGCCTTCGCTTTATCTAAGCTAAATTCTAATGCCTCACCTCAATGGCCAATGCCCACTGGTGTGTGAGATACAATAGAAGGTCACCTGTAGAGGGACTATGACGGAAACCATATGGCGATCGCTAATCAAGTCGTGATCTTGTAAGAATCTCAGGCGCTGTGTGACCTTAGTGACCTTAGCAAGAAGAGAGGTAATAGCGATTGGCCTGTAATTAGAGAGAATTAAAGATTAGTAAATAGATTAATCTGATCTATCGCCCCTGGTGTACGAGTGCAGTCTTACACAACGTTGGGACTTGCCCAATGTGGTACGAAAGCGCGCAAAGGTGCTTTAACACTCGGCACAATTCTGGAGCTTTCCTGGAGCACACATTTTCAGCGCCACTGCTGATATGCCGTCCGGCCCACTCAACTTGTGTACATCTAGGGCTAGCAACTCCCGCCGAAACATTCGCTGTGTGATGGAATCTCGGGCATGGAGTAGTCACACTTAGGGACATAAGAAGGTTTGGCAGCTCCATTGCCCATTGTCGAGATTGAAGCAAATAAGGAGCCCAACAGACCGGCTTTCTCTTTTGCGCTATGGGCCAGACTTCTGTCTTTTATCTTGCTTTTGCAGTGGTGGCAATGATGCCCGAACAAAAGTTTTCCTTGGCAGATTTAGCCAAATTCCCTGAGGGATATTTAACCAGGCGCTTACCAACTCTGTCGATGAAATCGAACTTTGCATTAAACCATTCAGCCTGCGGGCGGCCAGCGGTCAGCGTTTCACCCGGTCTTCCTGACCGCCACCCCAACACGCCGCGCCCACGCCTCACAAAGGCAGAAATAGTATATAATTTCTGCCTTTGTGAGGTGTTGGCAAAGCGCGCTGGTCTCCCCCCCCGCTGTCAACGTAACAGCTCCTCTGGAAACTGGCGACCTAATCACCGGCAGGAAAACAACACTGTTATGCAGTACCTATTATTTTTAGTTACTGCATATGACATACCTTGTCGAGTGCTACTGACCACTCGATATATCATTATATCGAGCGCTGGCAGACGATAAATATCGGCTGACATATAGTGAGAATAGTACAATTCGACACTATGTTTTTTCGATATATGTCTACTTCGACACCATGATGAGTGCCGATTCTCACGCACTATTTTATCTGATCTCAGAACAATATCTGATAGTATGATTTTTATGCACTCTTTAAAGAGTCGTTTCGTTTGTTCCCATTAGACACGAACATTTCAGGGGTACTATTTTTGAAAGTGTGACACTCGTCTTGGAGCGATTTTTGTATGAAAAAATCGCTCGTTTACGAACGGCATCATTTCAAAAATAGCACTCCCGTTCATTTCGTTCATAGAAGTTTGAGACGCCATTTTTTTTAAATCTATGATTTCGTTGATTACACACACCTCACCACACGTTGAAAAATATGAAGGGCTAAAAGGCGTAGAAAGCTACATGCCGTAAAACAAAATGAAAAAAAAAAATACGTTTGACAGTGACAGTTTTGGCATTTGAAGATATCAATACCATTATTCAATACCTCAGAACAATAACTAAAGTATTGTTCTGAGTTCAATACCAATACAAACTTTTTTCATCGGTTTTATTTGACCGCAATTTAAATTACACAATGACTATCCAAGATAGGTTACGATCCATTCTAAAAATACTAAAAGAAGCTGTGCTTTGGGGTAGCGGCGGCCTTTTCGTAACTTACCATATACACCAAACTCGAAAGTCAATAGAAAAGGTAGTGAATGATAACGTCCTCGATATCGAGAAGAAAGTAATTCCCGAATATATTTATATCGATGATCCTGCATACACAGTGGAGATGAAGTTAGAACAAGATAAAGAATTAAGGGAATCCATCGGTTTGGCGCGAATATGGAAAAGTTTGAAATATTCCCTAGCGTGGAGGTTACTGTGGCTGTGTAAACATGGGAACAGTGAACAACGTAACATCGCGCTGGAACGGCTCGCCAACTTCAAGAACAACAAGATCTGGGACTGCTGGAAGCTGGCGCAGGCTTTGGACAAGAACACAGCGGTATTATTAGCACGAACGCGCGGCGCCGACCTACGATACTTTCTCCCTCCGCCTATTCACGTGAGAAGAGCTGCTTTGTCACCACAACTGCTCTCTTTCCAATTCAGAGACATGATCATAGCCGCCCAAGGTGCTAAACCTCATGGCTGCCTACAACATTTCCTTTCAAAGTATTTTGCTAATGTACAAGAGCAAGCTATGGAATACGACAATATTCCTGCAAAACCTGACAGTATTAGTGAAAAAGATCTCTGTTTATTATGTCTAGATGCCATACACCATCATATGTTATTATTCCATAGTAAGGATTATGAATCTGATATCTCAATCAAAACATTTATTAATGTGCAACTTTTGCCAAAATTAGCAGAGCTTCTCATCAGGAATCGCAATGACACTGATGTGGACATGGCTGTGTTAAGAGTGCTCACTGTGTTAAGTATACATAGTAATTTATTAGAACAATTTTATCAAAATGGTCTCATAGGCGAATTGTCACGCATGCTGCGGTCCAGGGATGTTCGCTTATCAAGCTCTGCTGCTGTAAGTTTGGCTAACTTGTCAGGGGAAAACTGCTACAGACCAGGTTTGTTCCTTTTATATCCTATTTACAGAACTACAACTCCATTTTCCTGTGACACTCTTTTGGTTCATGGTTTACGAGGTGGAGTATTTGTAACTTGGAGACAAAGAGACAAAAAGTGTGCTCAACCTGTGGGCATTGTTGAAGTCACAGTAACGGACAATGATTGTGATCCATGCGAGGATGTGAAAGTTGAAAAACATTTCTCAGATCCAGAATTGGATGAAGTAATTAATGATCTTATGATATTGGATGAAGAAGCGTTGCTCAACGACATTGAAGTGGTATTCCATGACTTGCCTACTCAGACTAGAAGGGAAACAACAAATTATTATAAATATATAGAACCAAAAAAACGTCTGGGGCTACTTAAAGAAGAGGAGGACTATTGCAATTACACTCATTGTTGGCCTAGAGATTGGTTGCCGAGGGATTGCAAAAATTTGAGAATATTGGGTGTCAACTATTGGAGTACTTTATCAGAATGGCTTGAACGTTGTCCACTACTGACTGCAGACATAGAGGAGAGAGCTTCCGACCTTACTGAAGCCCTAGTAGATGCAGAAGTGGGTTCAAAACCAATTATTTGGTTGTCTCATTCTATGGGTGGCCTAATTGCTAAGCAAGTATTGGTAAATGCTGCAACTAGTGATTACACTATTCTGAGAAATGTAGCTGAAAATACCAAGGCAATATTTTTTTACAGTACACCACACAAAGGAAGTTCCTTGGCCACTATGCCTCGAGCTGCTGCAGCAGTTTTATGGCCCTCCACTGATGTCAAGCAGCTTCAAGTCAATTCACCCACACTCTTAAATTTACATGATAAATTTATTTCATTTGCTGATGTATACAATTGGGAAACTATCAGCTTCGGTGAAATTGTGCCAACGCTAGTTACTGCTTTTAAAGTTCCTGTTCTTTTTGTAGACTCTGATTCCGCTGATTTAGGACGAGGCATGTTCTTTGAGATGCCTCTTGACCACTTGTCAATATGCAAGCCTGCAACTCGGCAGTCAATACTGTATACAACAGTGTTGGAGGTTCTTCATAAAGTGACAGCTCACGAGGTTGAGGTGCCATATTATAACCCGGTGATAGAGTTTTTGCTAAATTTCTTTTGGTGGCTATTTAGTAGTAAAAGGAAAGAGATGATGGAGGTAGTAGATGACTCGCAATGTAAGGAAAGGCTGAGATTCTTTGAGAAAATCTTGCTAGAAGCGTTTACGGAAGGATTTACAGATTGATTGTATGTATAATTTTTATGTTGCTTATCAGTGGAAATCAGGTTAAGGCAAGTACCTCACTATTTTCTGTGAAAGTTTGTTTGTTAAGTTTTCTATTTGTAGGTGTTTGGTCTGAGATTAAAGTTGGATATTCTATTTATGTCATTTTTTGTTTTATTGTAAAAATATCTATAATGGTGGTTAATGTTAATCATTGTTCAATATTAATGTATCAAGGTTACACAATTTCTGTAATAAAATAAGCTCCCTGGTACTAGATATGGCACTGTTTGAGGGTCTCGGCAATGGATACAGCCATCTGCATCTATTGCCGAGACCCTCAAACGGTGAAAATATACCTGCACTATTAATGGCTTCAAATTTAAGCTGTTTATGGTGAAGACTCTAGGTCCATGGGGTACAAAAGCACATCAACTGTTGTATTTATGTACCGACGAGCCCCACGGGCCCAGCCTAAAGTTGATTGAGTTATTGGGTAAATCATTGCCATTAAAAATACCTTGGAACAAGCGCCATCCCGTCATTTTATTCTTTTACTAGATCAAATTAAAGAAATGCACGTTTCTCTTTATGAAAGATGTGTGGAATAGAACAACTAAAATAAATGTCATGATGCGGCTGTAGTGAGATTTACTAAGCGGGCTGTCTTAGATCCATGGCTGGGGGTTCTCTGTCTCGTTGCGTTATCTGCGATAAAATTAGTGGATTCGTGGGAATTGTCGCCAGGGGCTCCGTAGTATTAATTACAGTGTTGCCAGGGCCCTTGAGTCGTAAGTTACGTTTCGTTTTCTGAAATGTTACATTTTATCAGCAAAAGTTACAATGTTGTAATTTTTTTAATTTACGTGTTTTTGGGGTCGGAGTATAACCCTCCACACAGCGCTATCTTATAAAGTGGTCACTAACATATAGCATAACGCTTTGCGGCATTTAATCGGTCGACCATATCGCGCATCTACCGGCGGTGACTTTTGTTTATAATAATAGAGATAGAGAAGATACCACCTAAACCTGTACCAACCTGCCCTGTCCCATTATTATGTCTGTGTCATATTTAAGTCTGTCTTTACCAAAACACAAAAAAAAATATTGTAAGATCTAGATCATCACGATGTCTATACCTTACTGGGTAATCATTACTCTAGCTGGAGTGCCGAAATTACGTATTAACAAGACAAGACTATTTATATGATATGATAAATTGATAATATGGCGCTTTCTATTTCAGAACCATCTCTGAGTGTGATATGTAGTGAAATACTTTTTAGACGCACCAGTTTTAGGTGCGTTCAAATCGAATGCGTTGAATTGCAATCAAAATCTAGTATTACAAACTCGTTGTTCTCAAAAGTTACGAAAATTGCCTTAAATATAAAAATTACTTACATGTTACGCGAGAAGGTCAAAAGTTACGAAAAATGTAAGAAATGTAACCTTCTGGCAACGCTGATTAATTAACGAAATGACGGTGTAGTTCATTTCGTTGATTCTACAGATAAAAAAGACTTAGAAAAAGCGCGGGAAAACTAATTTATACTTGATACTGGCTAAATACGACACGTGTGAAATTTTAAATAAAAAAAAAAAATATTGATAGGTCTCTTTTCATTGTGCATATGACCCAATTTGACCCTATTTAACCACTTTTGGCGGTATTCAACTTAATTTATATTATAATTCTGTAATATCAACAAAGTGAGTAACTTATGGCTCTAGTAGTACAGAGAGGGTCATGCTCCTGTAGTGGAGACTAAAAAGGACCTGATGATGATGATGATGAGTAACTTATCTCCCATTCGCGCTGGTGGTCCTGCTTCGGTGACGGGTTATACCTACCATGCCTAAAATATTTATTTTGCATTAATTGGACGCGCTCGAGTATTTTCATTGTTTACATATTATATTTGTTGTAAATTTTAGAAATCCTGCAGTATTCCCCGTTGAAATGCAAAACATTATATAAGTTTTTCTTTCTACCACCTTAACTTTCCCTGACATCTTTCTGCATCCGCAGTGCTTAATATGTAACTTCTTCAAGCTGTAAAGCGCCATCTATGATTTACTATTTACATCATTAAAAATGTTACCTGACCTTATAATACTCCGTAGAAGTTCGTACAAATATAGTTTTATAGATGTCGCGCGCAACCGGTTTGCTGAAAGTGTAAAGTTGATGAAACGTCTAAAATAGTTTTAATGCTTTGGGATAGATGTCGCTACGAGTTTGCTGACGGCATAGAAAAAATATAGGGCTATCGTGTGAATATTTCGCTATTGTAGTGAGGGGTCCGAAATTACATTTAATAGGACTGATACCTGGGAACCGAGATTTAGAAGGAAAAACGTGTTTTCCCGAACGAAAAAACAAAACAAACCCCTATACCTATTACCTACCCGCTAAATTTCAACGAAATCGTTGGAGCCATTCCTTAGATTTATTCTTATATTGAAATGTAAGTATACAAATGTTAGGTCAGGTGTGGTATCCTCAACTGCCTGTTCGGTGGTTGCAGGTATAGAATCAGATACGCGCGCTCGGTCCTCCAAGCTGCTACTTGCTTTTCCCCCATTCATCCGAGTGAGTAGTAGGTACCCAATCAGTATTCCCTTCTCAAATCAAAAAAAAAAAAATCCTTGGTATTCTTACCCAATTTAAAAATCCTTTCGATGGACAGCAGCGTTGGAAACACGACAAGCCAAATAAACTGCGCTCGCCAATCCGCCTGCCAAGCGTGATGAGTAGGGCATATGACGAAGAATCCTTGGGAGAGGCTTTTGTCCAACAGTGGACTTCTTATGGTTGAATTGATGATGACGGTTTTTTTGTATATATACATGTACAAAATACCGGCCAAGTGAGAGTCGGACTCGCGCACAAAGAGTTCCGTACATTATCCTTATCTATATCTATACATATAATAAAACAGTAAAAATATTTTGTCTGTACATTTAGAATTTTTGACTGAAATGGATAGAGGGACACTTAAAAATAATAATAGAAAGCAAAAAATTTTTTTTTGAATTTTTTATCTGTCTTTCTGTCTGTATGTATGATCACGATTATCTCCGAAAATACTGAACCGATTTACTTCAAACTTTCACCAATGAGGATCCGTAAAGTTTTTAGTTGAGAATGCAGGATTATAGAGCTAAGAAATCCATAACATACAGTGCAAAAATTATTGTTCTACGATAAAAATTTACGAAGTTATGACCAAATTACTAGCAAAATTCACTGGCCGGCCGGCGCGGTGGACTGTGACGTCACTGTGACGGACGCCGCTAGTTGCCCGATGGCAGTGACAAGGCGCGCGGTGTTTTGTGTGGTAATTACGACTTTAAAACAAATTATTTATGTCTAATTTATCTTTTTAACTATGTACAAATATTGTATAGTGCCGAACTGTACAAAAACTTCTTTTAAAACGCCAGAAAAACTATCTTTTAACGTGCCGAAAGACACAAAACTTCTGGAAAAATTATTAATTTTTAACAACGAGGGTTTGTGTGAATTTTATATCATCTCTTTTTAAAATTTTAAACTTTAAAATTATATTCCCAGGATTGAACTAATAAACAATATCGACATTTTCATACAAAATGTGAGGCCGATACAATATGGTATTATTTTATAGTTATATATTTCAGGTGGAAAAATACATGGAAAATAACGTTAAGTTGGTTGGAGGAAAGCTTTAACTGAAGAAGGGAGTTTTGGTTCATTAGTTTGAATGTCAAAAGATTTAAAAGAACCGGCGAAGTGCGAGTCGGCCTCGCGCACGTATAAGTTTGAAGTTATTATAAATATGATGTAACTAAAAATGTATTCTTTTTGCAATTTTTCCATTATCTGCGCTAAAATATGTTGCTTCGTACCAAATTTCAAGATTCTGAGTTCATTGTAAGTTCCCTGGTAGGTATTGATTACCTTGCGAATATCGAAAAAACCGGCCAAGTGCGAGTCGGACTCGCGCACGAAAGGTTTCGTACCGTTATCTATAAAAATGGCAAAAAAATCATGTCTGTTGTATGGGAGCCCCCTTTTATATTTATTTTATTTTTATTTAATTATTTATTTTTAAAGTGAATATATAAACTTAATGTTCTGCAAATATTTCAAGCGTCTACCTGTTGCCGTTATCAATATCAAGCAAAATCAAGCAAAAAATCATGTTTGTTGTATGGGAGCCCCCTTCAATATTTATTTTATTCTATTTTTTAGTATTTGTTGTTATAGCGGCAACAGAAATACAGACAGACAGACCGACGGACAGCGGAGCGAAATTAATAGTGTTCCGTTTTTACCCTTGGGTACGGAACCCTAAAAACACAAAAATTTGCGGCACAATTAGCTGTACCTTAAGATTGGGTTGGCTTCGAAAATTTGCGGCATAAACGGATTTTTTCATAGCTCCAAGGGATAGTAGACTTGAATATTTGATATGAATTTCAGCTTGATACCTCTACACTCCTACGTTCCTGAGAAAAAGGGTCTTGACAGACAGAATGACGTACAACCAAGTGATGAAACAGAACCCTTTTAGGGTTTCGTTTTTTCCTTTTGCGGTACGGAACCCTAAAAATTATAGACCTGGTTTTAAGAAAAGACAAGAAATAGAATAGTTTTAAAGAGTTTTCAGTACGGACAGTTCCAACCCAAAACCTACAGCAGAAAAAGTTTTGCAAACAAAAACGATCGCCGATATATGCGATAAGAGTTCTCGTTGAAAGAAGCATATGGAAGTTGAAAGACTATAAAATGATCGGACCTCACGCCTATGTCCATATTTCATGCTTTTTTTTAAATAATATTGTAACAATAGCATGTGGTTTAGTTAATTTACAAGATTGTCTATATAGCAATCAAGAGTAAAAATAAAAATCTTCTTTCTTTGCTTTGTTTTTCTATATTAGTTCCCATACGTAAATATCACAAAAATTATACTCTAACAACACTTTACTTCAATAAATTGTTAAATATAGCGACGAACCGCGTCGCCGTCGCTCAGTCGAATGATCGCTCTATGAGTGCCGACTGCCGACCGCGCTCGGTCCGTCACAGTGACGTCACACGTTCCGGCGTGCAATGCCTGTTCGTGGCAGGAACGGCATAATGTTTATTATTAATATCTTCGTAAGTAATTGTCCGATTTGGATAATTCAAAAAGATATATCATTGTAATGTCATGAAGAATAAATTGGATATTAGTCCTATTGAATTTGCTACAACTTTACTGATCCTCATTGCTTTGTTTTAACTCAGCGAAACATCTGTACGTGACACCTGAGGATGCTGCTTGAACGTTTGTTTCATCAAAATCGGTTCATTAAAAAAAGTTATCGTCATTTGAATGAACTCAAGGCATTAGTTTGCCTGCAAATATACACGGTGAATTTTTTATCGTTTTGGACCCTTAAAGGGGTGACTCAGACCATCAAAATGAACAACTTTTCCGATGGGAACAATGCTGGGAACTCAAAAAAAAATTCGACATTCCCTCCCATACAAACTGGCCGGGCGGCGGGACTCTTTTGTATGGAAATGACGAATTTTTTTTTGAGTTCCCAGCATTGGTCCCATAGAAAAAGTTGTTCATATTGATGACCTGAGTCACCCCTTTAAGGGTCCAAAACGATCAAAATTTCACCGTGTATAGCACTTAAATAGTAAGTGATTAAATAATAAGTGACATAAGAAAATTTAAATACAAAGTCAATTCATCATCAGCATGCATTATACCTATCCATACTAATATTTTAAATGCGAAAGTAACTCAGTCTGTCTGTCTGTTTTCTTTTCACGCTTCAACCATTAAACCAATTTGGATGAAGTTTGAGACTCGGGAAAGGACATAGGGTACCTTTTGTCCGGGAAATTCTACTGTTCCTGAGGGATGGACACTAACGGCGGCGGCGTAGCCGCGGGCAAACGGCAAACTAACCGAAACTGCTGCGCCTAGAAACTTGAAATTTATTACAGGGGTTTTTTAATGATGTGAGTGAGCGCTAAGAAAGTATTTTTAAGAAATTTAACGTCTAAAGGGGTAAAATTCATATGGAATTTTCTCATTTCTGGACTTAGAAGTATGAAAGTAGGTATATAAGTCCTCGAATAAAAATTAAAAAAGATGTGTGTAGGTAGATGAAATTTGCAAAATTCCCCCCTTAAGGGATAAAGTATATAAACTTTGTATGGAAATTTTCTCATTTCTGGTCTTAGACGTGTGAAAATAAGTATATAAGTTCTAGGTTACAATTAAAAATATCTGTGTAGGTAAAATGGACGATATTTTCCCCTGAAGGGGTAAAATAGCGGGGTAAAGATAGTATAGGAATTTACTCATTTCTAGACTTAGAAGTATGAAAATAGGTAAATAAATTCACGATATCAATTGAAAAAGATCTATGTAGGTCAACTGGAAAAAAACCCCCAGAAGGGGGGTAAAGTTTGTTTGGAAATTGGAAATTTTCTCATTTCTGGACTATGAAGTATGAAAATAAATAGGTATGTAAGTTCTCGATTACAATTAAAGATATATGTGGGTGAAATGGACAAAATTCACTCCTAAAGGGGTAAAATGGGAGGGTAAAGGTTTTATGGAAATATTCTCATTTCCGGACTTAGAAGTATAAATAATATCCATACTTCCATACTAATACTAATATTATAAATGCGAAAGTCGTTTTTTTACGCTTCAACCATTGAACTGATTTGGGTGAAATTTGGTATGGAGGTGTGAGGCCCGGGGAAGGACATAGGGTATGTTTGATTCCGGGAAATTCTACTGTTCCCGAGGGATCGACACTAACGCGGGCGGAGCCGCGGGCAACAGCTAGTCCTTACTAATATTTTAAATGCGAAAGTGAGTTTGTTTGTTTGTTTCTTTGTTTATTTGTTTGTTTCTTTGTTTCTTTGTTTGTTTGTTTCTTTATTTCTTTGTTTCTTTGTTTGTTTGTGTTTGTTTGTTTGTTACGCTTTCACGCCGTAACTACTGAACCGATCATCATGAAATTTTGCATACAAGTTCTCTGGAGTACGGAGAAGGACATAGACTACCTTTTATCCCGGGAAAAAGTACTAATCCCGAGGGATCGACATTGATGCGGGCGGAGCCGCGGGCGAAAGCTAGTATATAATAAGTTTGAAATTACTTAGGTGTAAAAATATTTTGACTATATGATATAACTAAAAATGTATGCTTTTCGCAATTTTTGCTTTAATCTCTGCTATAAGAAGTTGGTTCGTACCAAATTTTAAAATTCTGGGTCATGGGGAGCTACCTGTAGGTTTTGATTGAATGCGTAATTCCAGCAGATATGTACCTTGTAGAGTACCTAATATAAAGAATTAGTACCCCATATGCTGTAAAAGTGCCCTTGTAATTTAGTTTATTGTACACTATCTGCCCGCCCCGGCTTCGCACGGTTAAATATAGGTAGATATTTATTCTATAGCCTATGTTTATGAGGGGTAATGTAGGTTTCTAATGGTACCCTCCTCGAAGTTGCCTTACATAGAGGAAGAAAAACTCTCTAAAAAATTACGGGCCAGGGGTAATTTTGAGCGGCCTGGCTGTGAGTGAAGAGGGTGTACTCTCCCTACACTCACTGTCGTGGTAGGTGTCGCGTGGGAAGAGGAATGTCGGTGATAAGGTGCGTCGTTCTCCCTGTCATCCGCGACCAAGCGCGACCGTGGCGCTTGGCACGGCATTGATGGGGCCGCAGGGGAGGAGGAGTGTCGGTGATAAGGTGCACCGCTCTCCCTGTCCTCTGTGGCCGATAACTGGTAGGCTTCTGTCACATTTCCGGTTCACAGAGGCCAAACTGAGGGTTGGTTGAGCAGCGGAAACGGGTTTCCGTCTCGTTCGACAAACAGCCCTTCGAATTGAGACATCGCTTGCACACATGCCTACTTCAATAATTAATAAAAAAAAAAAATCGCTGGTGTCAATTAAGACGCCTACCCGTTAGGGCCAGATTGGCTGGCCGAGGGCCGCTCCAACCCCTCTCATCAGAGAGGGTACCGGAGCTGGCTGGGCCTGCAAAAAGACGATACTTTGGACGTGAGACGTCGGTATGATGTCCGAACAGCTATGGACCTAATGCCGACGTCCTTTTTCTTCAAGGCACATAGATAGGCGTCGCGTGCAAATCAGGTAGCTTCTATTCGTCTTTTAAATATTCAATCACATTTCGAATTCCTTATTATTCGACTTTTACCTACAACCTCCGTTGTCATCTGTGGAAACTGGAAACATCCACAACTTCTCGACAAGTTCGTTCAAGACTCATTCGTTCAAAATTATCTTTCCGCTATTTTAAATACCTATAGATTTTAGTGAACGTAAAGAGAAGAACGGAGAAAGTACGGAGGTTTAGAAATCAGAAAAATATCAAATGTAGCTCTCCCAGTGTCTTTGTCTTCTCTTCTTAGCATTGAAGCGTTATTTAATAAAAATAACGTGACTCCTACTATGCCACAGAGGCCATGACGCCTAGTGAGCTCTTGTTCAAATACGAAATTTCCTGATTTTCCGTCATCGCAAAAGCAACGGGATAAGCCGCTCTGCATAATTGCTCAAGATAATCTAACAAGCATTTTAGGAATATACCTACATTCGTAAAATGCTTATTTTTTTAACTTTTATTGTATTTTAACGTTTTTAGTAAATACAGAAAAAGGTATTTGTTGCCACAATCAAAAAGAATAATCTGGTGACGCCGATAGAAGCGCCTATCGGCGTCATTCAGGGTATCCAGGATCCTCAGGTGGAGATTTTCCAGGATCTTTCCAGGTATTGATAGATATCCAAGTATTCTTCTTATATCGTGACCTAATACACAAGAGCTGGTTTCCTTATAGACCATTTTGTTTCGATTCCACTCTATCTCTACTTTTACGAGTAATAGAGCTTTAAATAACTTGGAGGCAGCTTATGGCGAGTAATGTTGGTAAGTAATGACACCAAGTACTCCAGAAAGTCAACAGAGCTCTGCCAATCTTGGCTCGACCAATCATATGGCTCGCGAATATACCTAGACATCATTAATGACTTTTACGTGCTGGTATCTAAAGCACTGCCTAATTTAGTTACAGACAACCGTTCTCAAGCAACTTCTTCCTCGCGTTAGCGCATCGTGCACCCTATCCACATCCATTAATGCAATATTATCAGCATGCATGTGTATCACACTTAAGTGGCAAGGACTGAGGAGCCAGCTTTGGCGGACTCAGACGCTGATGATACAACCGAGTACAGTGGAGTACACACTCGGATAGCATTCTCTTGCTGAGAAACGTCTTTAACATAACCGAGGAGTTATTAATGACTACATTCGTACTTTTTAAAACCCTTGAAAATACAATGTTGTTGGATAAATATGTACTAACATTCTCATAAGAATAAGTGCTGTGTTTTTCGCAGTACTGTTTGAAAAACTTCTCAGAATTTTCCTGTTATTGTGCCTTAAATATACTTTCTGTAGCTCATTAAAGTTTCCGTTTTATTCCGGGCGTAAAGAAAATACCTATATCTATAGCATTACTTACATTTAATTAATCCAACTCCTTCTAGTATATAGTAAAAATTTATCAAAGGAATAAACGACAACATAAAGGGTAAGATTATGGCATCTCCTATGGCTGGAACAATGGTTTTGATTCTCATTTTCACTTAGATATTTGACAAAATGTTCTTCTCACGGCTCCTTAAGTTCATCAGTAAAGTAAAAATATATCTTGGATATTGAAAATTATAGCTGTCCAACATGAAGATTAAAAATAAAACATATTCTTAGAAAAACGTACGGAACAGAACTGTATAGTTTAGATACTTAGCATATATTCTAAATTGATCTTTATCTCAAAACAAAGCTAAATCGCTAAAGCCCTTAAAGACTTCCAATATATATAAAAGTTGAAGGACAATAACGAAATAAATCTATATAAAGTTTTATTTCTTAGAATAAATCTTGACTATACGTAGGAATAGTTCCCATATATTTTTATTGGTTTCTCAGAGTTATTGAGGAACACGTCCAAGTCAACAATTGTTTCACCATTTTACTCAAGTAGGTTAAATACATAAAGTTACACCATAGTCTCGTGCCAGCACCCCACTCGACACCTGTCCACGAAAATATCGGCCAAGACAATATCCCAAAACGGGGCCGCATCCGTACAAGGCAGCCTGAAAGAGATCGATACGGGACATGGCGTCGTCGCCATGGCAACAGCTTAGTGGCCGAATTTCACGAGTGTCTCGAACCATGCCTCCGCCAAGTAGGTGTAGCCGGAACCTTTCTGCAAGGGATTAGGGACATTATTTCAGTCGACGTTACACTTATTTATGTCCAGTAGCTGGAAAGGTTCAGGTCTTAGTTGACTTTTAACTATTTAAACTTTTATATGAAGTGTAAATTAAGCCACAACATAGCCTTGTGGCGAGCTCAGTGGCGCAGTGGTTAACACGCCAGCCTGCGACACGAGGGTCCCCGGATTCATGGTCAGCATGGAAAACAATATTTTTCAGATTGACCTGGGTCTTGGATGTTTATCTATATAAGTATCTATTATAAAATATAGTATCGTTGAGCTAGTATCCTACGACGCAAGTTCACAACTTACTGTGGGGCTAGCTGAATTTGTGTGATATGACTCGAAAATAACTTATAATTCCATTAAAAAAGTGTTCAGCCGGTCAAACAATTTGTCAGTAACGTCGAAAGAGCATGGAGAAATTGATATGTCATTAATTATTTTATGTACATCACAGGTACAGTTTTACGGATAGTATTGTTAAAACTATAATAGTAGGCAAATGCACACAAACAAAACTTTTTTAAAACGAGCTTGTCATTTGGATATTCCAGCTTGCTTTTTTAATCAATGCAAGAACTTCCATTGTCGCTTTCTTGGATAAATGAAATCTAATTTTAAAAGCTTTTGCATCATTAATCCTCGTTATAATTCCGACGACTAGTGCGTGACGACCGAGCCGTGTGGTGCCCGGCATAAGAATAGCACCAACCCCCAGGATGGATAAGGGTGTCGTACGAGGCGACTAAGTCCACAAACGAAGCAAATATCACATGCTTCCGGTGAGATGGGCCTCTCAGCAATTGCAACCTACAACGCTGCAACCCATCAAGGAGAAGGAGAACTCCAAAATCAAACCAGGGGAGATGGGCCTCTTGGCATTGGTTTGTAACCCATCTAGAAAAAGGAAAACTCCAAAATCAAACCCGGAAAGGAATCACCGATAGGCGTGAATAGGGTCCAACTCAAAATATGCGGCTGATTCCTGCAGCCGACCTGGCTCCACACGTATTGGCTCGCCGTTCCTGTGGGTTAAGCTAGCAAGGCCGAGAGGGTAATGCAGGTGCTGGGCATCCCTGCGTTTCCATAATTCCGTCCCAGGCGGTGCATTGTCTGTGGAGAGGTCACTCCACCCACGTCAGCTTCACTGCGTGGTCAACACGGGAAGTGACAGTCACCAGTTATAAGTCCTGCACATATGGGCGTAAGTGCGGACGCTAGGGGTCACTTTCGACAGTGGGAGGATCCATCGTAGATCCATCGGTTGGTTACCGCCCGCTTTAATCTGGGCAGCCCCCGGACAGTTGGGTACCAATCCGTCCCGTTACTGGCTTGCTCCTTTAAGGTGTAGCGAGCACTAGCTCCTGGCTAGATGGCTGGTACCGTTAATGTACACACCTGGCACTAAACGGCATATTAAAGTCTCGCCTCGCCAATCAATGCGCATTGCAACATGGAATGTCCGTACCATGAGGACAGGCCTTCCGGACACCTGTGGAGGTTCAGGTTGCGCACAAGATCTGCGTAAAACTGCTGTGATCGATGCAGAGTTGAGCAGGCTCAATATCTCAATATGTGCTCTGCAGGAGACTAGATTACCCGACGAGGGTTTATTGCGTGAGTCGTCTTATACATTCTTCTGGAAAGGAAAAGACTCCGCTGAGGTTCGCGAATACGGTGTTGGTTTTGCGGTCAGAAACAATTTACTTAGCGCCATTGAGACCCCGCGCGGTGTTTCGGAACGCATAATGGTTTTGAGACTAAATAGCAGTTGCGGTTATATTACTTTGATTGCTGCTTATGCTCCGACATTAAAATCTTCGGATGAATCGAAAGACACATTTTATAACCAACTGGCCGTGGTGGCTAACCACGGAGCAGATATAGAGTGGAGACGGCGTAAGCTACTGTGCACTGTGATTCCAACTAGGTCCTGACGTCATCACGTTAACATCGAGAGTAGGCGTGGCCTATTAGTCTGCTGTTGTAGCTGTCAATGTTCGTACGTGGTTCGTTCTGTGCACACAGTGAGATTTTCGGACTTTTCTTGTTTTTTACGAAGAAAATCATGAAGTGTTGTATTATATCATGTAAAAACTACTCCGATAAACGTTCAGATGCTATGGAAGGAATCACATTTCATTTGTAAGTATTTTAATTCGTAATTTACTTAAATTATTCTAGAAGAATCTTTTGGCGACGTTCCGTGCTACTCATCGTTAGATGGCACCACTTTGCGTAATGGGACGTAAGAACTATAAAAATATATTAAAGCTAATTATCGTAATAACTAATAACCATAAGTACTGAAATTTGTTCTAAATTTATACCTAAAGACTTTTACCTTGACAAAAGATTTTGTTTATGTAGTTTCATAATTCTCTTTTAGTAGCAGTAGGTGTTAGGGACATCTAGTGACGGATAGATAAACTAAAAAGAAAGATCAACATCGAACTTATTAAGTAGTTGGGCTATTCGCCGCTAGATGGATATAAAGGAGGGAGTGAGACACAGAGCAAGTAGAGTGAGACAGATAATACTCCCCTCACCCCCTGTAAGTGCCACGCATTGTTTCATAGAAAATATTCCTTAGGGCAACTCCTCTCTATATCTGCTCCGTGTGGCTAACACTGTGTCCGGTGGTGATCGCTTGTATATTCTGGGAGACTTCAACGCCCGTGTAGGCCGGGACCATTCCGCATGGCCTGGATGTCTTGGTCACCATGGGATTGGCAATATAAATGACAATGGCCAACGTTTGTTAGAGTTTTGCTCTGAGCACCAACTATGCGTAACTAACACGAACTTCAAGGGCAAGTTGTCCCATAAAGTCTCCTGGAAACATCTTCGGTCTGGCCACTGGCACCAGTTGGACGTGGTACTGACCAGAAGCAAGGATCTCCGCGATTTCCTTCACATACGTACATTCCATAGCGCCGACTGCGACACTGACCACTCATTGGTTGCAGCACAGGTGGCCATTGCTCACAAGAGAATACACTCGTCCAAAATACCCGGCAGAAGAAAGTTAAACCTTTCTAATGTCAGGGACGACGAAAGGTGTCGTGAATTTGAGTGCTTAGCAAATGTCAACCTGGCGGCATGGGACGTCAACACACCTATAGCCAATGAGTGGGAAAGTGTCAAAAAACTACTAACTGAAGGCGCCGCTGAGGTTTTCGGATTTGAGAAAACCAAATCCCAGGACTGGTTCACAGAAAACGTCGAAAATCTGCAACCTTTGTTAGACTCAAAGCGCGATGCCGCTATAAGATACCGCATGAATCCCTGTCCGGAGACTGAAAAAGCACTTCAGTACGCAAAAGCTGCTCTTCAACGAAGTGCACGGTACTTTTCCAACTCGTACTGGTCAGAACTGGGTCGCGCCATGCAATTGTGTACCGACAGTGGACACATAAGCGGTGTTTATGATGGCATTAAAAAGGTCCTCGGACCTGTCGCCAAGAAGTTAGCCCCTCTCAAGGACGTCAACGGCACTATCATCCTAGATAGTCAAAAACAACTTGACCGATGGGTCGAGCACTACACCGATCTCTACTCGAGTCCAGTAGGCATACATCCGGGCGCGGTGCAAACCATGCCTAAATTGGATATGATGACCGATTTAGATAATCTACCGTCTGTAGAGGAGTTCACCAAGGCCGTCAAGCAACTTAAGCGCGGTAAATGTCCTGGCGGTGACGGCACCCAAGCTGAAATAGTAAAACTCGAATGCGTGAGACCAATTTTGTACAATCTGCTGTGCAAGTGCTGGAACGTGGGGGGTGTGCCTCAGGATATGCGTGACGCTAACATCGTCACATTATACAAAGGGAAAGGTGACCGCGGCGACTGTAACAACTATCGCGGTATCTCCCTTTTAAGCGTAGTTGGCAAGCTTTTTGGCTTAGTCATTCTATCAAGACTCCAAAAGCTTGCTGAGCGCGTCTATCCTGAGTCACAGTGTGGTTTCCGCTCCAAGCGTTCCACAGTAGACATGATTTTCACACTTCGCCAAATTCAAGAGAAGTGTCGTGATCAAAATACCCCCCTGGCTGTAGCCTTCGTTGACCTTAATAAGGCCTTTGATACGGTCAGCCGGGAGGGATTGTACACAGAGCATTGGGTGTCCACCTAAGCTCCTTTGTCTCGTGGCATCGTTCCATGAGGGCATGAAGGGGTCAGTAGTTTTTAATGGAAAACTGTCAGAACCATTCGAGGTTTCCAGTGGAGTGCGACAGGGCTGTGTCTTGGCTCCAACCCTGTTCGGTATATATTTTTCCCTTATATTGCATGCCGCTTTCGGAGATGACCAACAGGGTATCCATTTACACACAAGGACAGACGGAAAGATGTTTAACATCTCTCTCCTCAAATCTAAAAGAAACCGTGAGGATCTTTTCGTCAACAGTCTTTTGTACGCTGATGATGCAGCTTTCGTTGCTGGTTCCGAACGTGAGCTCCAGTTAATGATGAATCGTTTCGCTCAGGCGTGTTCCCTGTTCGCCATGTCAATAAACACGAGAAAGACCGTTGTACTGGTGCAGGGTATCTCCGTAGCCCCAGCGATTACTCTTAATGGCGCGCAGTTAGAGGTAGTTGACAAATTTTGCTACTTAGGGTCGACCGTCTCAAACAACCTGTCACTTGATGCGGAGGTCGACATACGTATCGGAAAGGCAGCGACCATGTTCGGGAGGCTTAGTACTCGAGTATGGAAAAACAAGCATCTCACAACAAAGACCAAGATGTTGGTCTTTCAAGCTTCCATTTTAAGCATACTCTTGTACGGAGCCGAAACCTGGACGACGTACGCAAAAGTAGAACGTCGCTTAAACACCTTCTATATGCGCTGCCTTCGTAAGATCTTGGGCATATCATGGCAAGACAGGATCACAAACGAAAGAGTTCTAAAAATAGCACAGCTGCCTAGCCTGATCGCGTTTCTCAAACAGAGACGTTTGCGTTGGCTAGGACATGTGCACAGGATGGAACCCTCTCGACTACCACGACGTGTTTTTCTCGGTGTTGTTGCGAATGCAAAGAGAGACATTGGGAGGCCACTGCTTCGCTTTAAGGATTGCGCTAAAAGAGACATGTCTGCCTTTCACATTAACCACAGAAACTGGGAAAAGCTTGCAGAAAAACGGACCGAGTGGCGCGGACGCGTGTTGGAAGGTCGCAAGTTTTGTGATAATACCTGGTTGGCGGCGCTCGCTGACAAGAGAAAGAGACAACGTCAAGGCGAATTAGTCCCATCTGTCTCAAACTTCTCTTGTCAGGCCTGCGGTAGAACATGTCGCTCTCGCATAGGACTTTTTAGCCACCAAAAACGGTGTATGCCCGGCATTGCACCATAAATCGTCTGCAATAGACGCAAAGGCCAATATAATTCCGACGACTAGGTATCCTCATTGCCCTTTCAATGGCTTCCAAATCTTCAAGGACATAAGGAAAATTCGATTCAAATCAAATCAATAAAATCAATTGCTATGTGTATTCCTAGGGTTCCGTTCCTCAAAAGAAAAAAAAACGGAATTCTTATAGGATTACTTTGTTGTCTGTTTGTCTTTCTGTCAAGCCTTTATTTCTCAACGCGTAAAGGTATCAAGCTGAAATTCATATCAAATACTCAGGTCTACTGGTCTTGGAGCTGTAAAAAAATCAAACTTCTAAGCCAACGCAATCAAAAGATACAGCCGCAAATTTTCGACATTCGCAAGGGAATCAAAACCTACAGGGTACTTACCGTGAACTCAGAAACTTGAAATTAGATAAAGCAACGTCTTAAAGCACAGACAAAGGAAAAATTGCGAAAAGCATAAATTTTTTTTTACATCATATAATTAAAAAATATTTTTAATAACTTTAAACTTATTATATATAGGTACGGAACCCCATTGACCAAGGCTAACTCGCACCTGGTCGGTCTTTTAGCCTTGATAAGTCTATGTTTTTAACAAATTTAATGGACTCATCCTTCAAATTCAAGTGGCTGATCATACGAAACAAAGTTTCTAATCAAGAGATTATAACAACTGATTGATTGGCGAAATTGCTGTTCAAGAACTGGTGAACACGACACGACAATATCGTTAATCGACTGATTTAAAAAGTGAGTAAACTCGGCGGGCCTTAGAGTTTATGGCATATAAAGGGATGATGACAAAATGTTAGTCTTCATTCAAATGATACTGGATGACTAAAGTGTATAATTTTATAAATAAATAAATATTATAAGACACATTACACCCAAGTAGCATACTCTCACACTCTGTATGGCTCTGCACACTCAATAAAACAATGCCCTTACAATAATGTTGGGGGTGCGCCGCCTTTGTAGTGCTTCAGGGATGATGGCAGAGGCTGAAGTTGACAGTCTGTCAGCCATTATAAGAAAGCGCACAGCATCCTTGATTCACCGGGTGCGAGGCAGCACCAACATTCTACTAAAAACGGTTGCGGCTAGATTGGACGTCGACAGCGCTATTATGCAGCACTGAACTCGCGTTCACCTAGTCATAGACACGAATACGTCAATACATTTTAATTAAGATATGGTACCTACTAACATAGTTATAAGTTTACTTTGTTACTTACACTTTATGGGTTGTAAAGCCTAAAATAAATGATTTTTTAAAATATAATAGGACTATGCCCCAGATTGTTTCAATTCACCAGGTTTTAAATTCATCGTAACCAAAGGGTTACGTACGGTGAATTGAAAACCTGGTGTTACCACCGGCCAATAATATGACACAATCTTTCACACAGGAAAAAATAATAAGATAGTACTGAACCAATTTCGTTAACATTTATGTTTGACTAACTTGAAAGCATACATATAGTGGTCCAGAAGTCTTCTAGATAAACATTAAAAACTACCTTACATGTTTGCCTATCGCCTACCTTCCTTGGGTAGGGCAATATCAAGATTCTATCCTACCCCTCGTTGTTATCCTAGATAACATGCTAAATAGGTACCGATACAATCGAGCAACACGGAACGTTTTACACATCGTGTCTTCTACATTTTTATCGACTTGATAAATCTCTATAGTATTGAGAATTGGACCCCTGGAAAACGAATAAGAAGGAAAAACGTAATTTCTCAGATATGAGAATTGGCTATATCGATTGTTCACCTCTAAAACCCCCATATTAAGTGTCATTGAAATTATTTAAACCGTTTCTTAAAATATTTCTTATATTTAATTCTGTAAAAATTATTTGTTTAATGTTATAAGGTTCTATAGTTAATGTAGACAATATCATTGAAGAGTTAACTTTGTTTCCACGCGTGCAATTAAAAGCTTTCTCAGAACCTTACTCAATAGTGGCGCCAACTAGTGAGCAAAAAAACGGTTGCCCTCGTCGCAAATATATAATGAAAAAGTATCGGTAAAAATCCCTATACACAGCACCGGTCATCCTTAAAGAAAGATCTGTTGAGACAATCTGTATCTAACTAAGTGAAATAAAAAGTAACACTGTGTAATATTCCATAACGCTGGTAATTTTGGGCTAGATGAATCTTTTAGCCTTTTTTGAAATGAAAATTAAAAGGTTTAGGTTTCATAATTATCTCAATTATGAAACCTAATGCCCATACATACTTAATTATCCAAGTGAAATTCAATCGTCAATCTCTAAGCTGATCAACTGATTTTGTGTTAGCTAGTTCTTTGGGTCGAAACGTTCGTCAATACTTCACCTTTAGCACTTAGTCTTTCTGATCTGTGACCTCATTTGATTGTTTGTTATGAACTCTTTCCCACTTTGTATATATTATATATTAATCTACATGAAGACAGTTCATAGGAGGAATAGATAGACTACTTAGGTACTTCAATGTTAAAAACGTATGTTTTTAAACTACCCTATTTTTAAAATAGGGTGTGCATAGTGGATTCATTTCCTGTAACTTTTCAGTCCTTAAAGTTTTAACTACAGTCAAGTATTGATAGATTTTCATGACCGCAAATTGAGTCGTGCTGGACAAGTAGATTTGCGGTCATCGGTGCCGCACACAAAGCTTTGAAATAGGAGGACAAAGGGATGCGACGACACTGAAACTGACCATTAGGGTGGCTTCCCGCTTTGTTATACTGTGTCACATTATTATGCATAGGTAGTCTGTGTATAAATATATAGGTACCCAGTAACGCAGTGAGTAAAGCAGTAACGCAAGGAAAGTTTGAGAAGCTAATACTCGTAAACATCGTATCTCGTATCAAATAGCATCTCTTGTTTGTAAAAATATTAACAGAATTTTCATTATCATTGTCATCTGTCACAGGCAGAGGCATAAGTAATACCTAGCATCAGTGTAAGTAGCACCTACATCTGCGGTAAAATAGCCGCGACAGCGTAGGCGGTATGAAATCCCACCATTGAATATGGTTTTGACTTTCTCACATAAAGGTTTCCTCGGAGATGGATCGAATTACATGTAGGCGCTACAAATGAAATAGCTGTGGCTCTACATTTGGCTAAATGATAGGCAAGGTACCTTGTGGTGGTGCGAATTACCAAGTTCAAATCATCATCGACTACTTTCTCTACTGTCTATCATTACATGTCACTCGGTTTATTTCACTTAGTTAGATACAGATTGTCTCAACAGATCTTTCTTTAAGGATGACCGGTGCTGTGTATAGGGATTTTTACCGATACTTTTTCATTATATATTTGCGATGAGGGCAACCGTTTTTTTGCTCACTAGTTGGCGCCACTATTGAGTAAGGTTCTGAGAAAGCTTTTAATTGCACGCGTGGAAACAAAGTTAACTCTTCAATGATATTGTCTACATTAACTATAGAACCTTATAACATTAAACAAATAATTTTTACAGAATTAAATATAAGAAATATTTTAAGAAACGGTTTAAATAATTTCAATGACACTTAATATGGGGGTTTTAGAGGTGAACAATCGATATAGCCAATTCTCATATCTGAGAAATTACGTTTTTCCTTCTTATTCGTTTTCCAGGGGTCCAATTCTCAATACTATAGAGATTTATCAAGTCGATAAAAATGTAGAAGACACGATGTGTAAAACGTTCCGTGTTGCTCGATTGTATCGGTACCTATTTAGCATGTTATCTAGGATAACAACGAGGGGTAGGATAGAATCTTGATATTGCCCTACCCAAGGAAGGTAGGCGATAGGCAAACATGTAAGGTAGTTTTTAATGTTTATCTAGAAGACTTCTGGACCACTATATGTATGCTTTCAAGTTAGTCAAACATAAATGTTAACGAAATTGGTTCAGTACTATCTTATTATTTTTTCCTGTGTGAAAGATTGTGTCATATTATTGGCCGGTGGTAACACCAGGTTTTCAATTCACCGTACGTAACCCTTTGGTTACGATGAATTTAAAACCTGGTGAATTGAAACAATCTGGGGCATAGTCCTATTATATTTTAAAAAATCATTTATTTCAGGCTTTACAACCCATAAAGTGTAAGTAACAAAGTAAACTTATAACTATGTTAGTAGGTACCATATCTTAATTAAAATGTATTGACGTATTCGTGTCTATGACTAGGTGAACGCGAGTTCAGTGCTGCATAATAGCACTGTCGACGTCCAATCTAGCCGCAACCGTTTTTACTAGAATGTTGGTGCTGCCTCGCACCCGGTGAATCAAGGATGCTGTGCGCTTTCTTATAATGGCTGACAGACTGTCAACTTCAGCCTCTGCCATCATCCCTGAAGCACTACAAAGGCGGCGCACCCCCAACATTATTGTAAGGGCATTGTTTTATTGAGTGTGCAGAGCCATACAGAGTGTGAGAGTATGCTACTTGGGTGTAATGTGTCTTATAATATTTATTTATTTATAAAATTATACACTTTAGTCATCCAGTATCATTTGAATGAAGACTAACATTTTGTCATCATCCCTTTATATGCCATAAACTCTAAGGCCCGCCGAGTTTACTCACTTTTTAAATCAGTCGATTAACGATATTGTCGTGTCGTGTTCACCAGTTCTTGAACAGCAATTTCGCCAATCAATCAGTTGTTATAATCTCTTGATTAGAAACTTTGTTTCGTATGATCAGCCACTTGAATTTGAAGGATGAGTCCATTAAATTTGTTAAAAACATAGACTTATCAAGGCTAAAAGACCGACCAGGTGCGAGTTAGCCTCGGTCAATGGGGTTCCGTACCTATATATAATAAGTTTAAAGTTATTAAAAATATTTTTTAATTATATGATGTAAAAAAAAATTTATGCTTTACGCAATTTTTCCTTTGTCTGTGCTTTAAGACGTTGCTTTATCTAATTTCAAGTTTTCTGAGTTCACGGTAAGTACCCTGTAGGTTTTGATTCCCTTGCGAATGTCGAAAATTTGCGGCTGTATCTTTTGATTGCGTTGGCTTAGAAGTTTGATTTTTTTACAGCTCCAAGACCAGTAGACCTGAGTATTTGATATGAATTTCAGCTTGATACCTTTACGCGTTCCTGAGAAATAGGGGCTTGACAGAAAGACAAACAGACAACAAAGTAATCCTATAAGAATTCCTTTTTTTTTTCTTCTGAGGAACGGAACCCTAGGAATACACATAGCAATTGATTTTATTGATTTGATTTGAATCGAATTTTCCTTATGTCCTTGAAGATTTGGAAGCCATTGAAAGGGCAATGAGGATACCTAGTCGTCGGAATTATATTGGCCTTTGCGTCTATTGCAGACGATTTATGGTGCAATGCCGGACATACACCGTTTTTGGTGGCTAAAAAGTTCTATGCGAGAGCGACATGTTCTACCGCAGGCCTGACAAGAGAAGTTTGAGACAGATGGGACTAATTCGCCTTGACGTTGTCTCTTTCTCTTGTCAGCGAGCGCCGCCAACCAGGTATTATCACAAAACTTGCGACCTTCCAACACGCGTCCGCGCCACTCGGTCCGTTTTTCTGCAAGCTTTTCCCAGTTTCTGTGGTTAATGTGAAAGGCAGACATGTCTCTTTTAGCGCAATCCTTAAAGCGAAGCAGTGGCCTCCCAATGTCTCTCTTTGCATTCGCAACAACACCGAGAAAAACACGTCGTGGTAGTCGAGAGGGTTCCATCCTGTGCACATGTCCTAGCCAACGCAAACGTCTCTGTTTGAGAAACGCGATCAGGCTAGGCAGCTGTGCTATTTCTAGAACTCTTTCGTTTGTGATCCTGTCTTGCCATGATATGCCCAAGATCTTACGAAGGCAGCGCATATAGAAGGTGTTTAAGCGACGTTCTACTTTTGCGTACGTCGTCCAGGTTTCGGCTCATTCTATCGTTCTATCGTCATTTATGAACCTAACTAAAAAAAAAAAAAATTTAAATTGGTTATAAATAAAGGGGTACTTTCAAATTGGTCCCCTTTAAATTTCATCAAAATCGGTTAAGTAGTTGGATTGAAGTCGGTTTTTAGGGTTCCGTACCTCAAAAGGAAAAACGTAACCCTTATGGGATCACTTTGTTGTTGGTCTGTCTGTCGGTCCGTCAAGACCCTTTTTCTCAGGAACGCGTAGAGGTATCAAGCTGAAATTTATATCAAATACACAGGTCTATTGTCCCTTGGAGCTGTGAAAATATCAAACTTCTAAACAAACCTAATCAAAAGATACAGCTGGTTATGCCGCAAATTTTTTTGTTTTTTCGACATTCGCAAGGGAATTAAAACCTACAGGGTACTTCCCAGGAACTCAGAATCTTGAAATTTGATACGAAGCAACGTCTTATAGCACAGATAAAGGAAAAATTGCGAAAAGCATAAATTTTTTATCACATCATATAATAAAAATATTTTTAATAAATTCAAACTAATTATAATAATGTACGGAACCCTTGCGCGTTGCGACTTGAACTTGGCCGGTTTTTTATATGAAAGATTATCTATTTATAAATATTATATAGTTATAGTTATCTGTTATGTCCTAATCGAGTTATAAATAGTTCCACCTTCATGTTATCATGACAAAGAATAAATAGATACATAAAATTACATGATTATCTTCATGGAACCATAAGTAATACCTACATTACACATTTACATATTTCATTTTATCTGCGTGTTCATTAAATTCATTAATTTGGCATGTGAATATTAAAGTAGGGTGTGTATGTGAAAAGGGAATTAAGTAAAACAGTAACGGATCGGTAGCCCCATCGCTTTTTAGATTCCTCATTTTGATCCACTTCCTCCATCGGCTTTTACGATCAGCACGAGAAGCAAAACCGCTGGTATAAGTATCTGTAAAATCTGGTAAATTTCTCCCATACTAGACCCATGCTAAAAATATATAAGTAATATATAACTATTTGTTGCTCGTGGTTCAACTGCGTAAGTTTTGATTAATCACGAATCTTCTTTCCACATTTGGCTACATTAACCAACGTGTTACTTATGAATATTTGTTGATTTTCTACGAAACTTGTAGCGGGTGACCTAGGCGGCATGTACTCCTTAAAATAAATAAAGTTATTTTATATATTTAAACATTCAACTCTTCTAAAAGTAGATAGCCTGTTATGAGAGTAAAACTATTTATTTCGGTTTTATTACACAATGAATTATTTTTACGTTCCCGGCATATCAAATATTTGCGAGATATATTTTTTAAATAGCCGCCCCTACTCCCCGTGTTCTAATTGTCCAAAACCCGCGGCCCCGAAACCAGAGCATCGATCCGCTGCCGCAGCCTTTGTGTGCCCCGGAGCCCAAGATGCGTGGCAACTGGCGAGTAAGACAACTATGTATGCATTTCTTTGCCTAACTGCCCCAGAAGGCAGTTACTTGTTATTTCGTTGAGGGAAATACTTTGTTTCATGCACGATCGAATGAGGTTATGCTTTTCTTGTGATTAAAAATACCTAATTATTATTTGACAGGTATGTAAAGCTGATATTGGTAATCGAAGTAAGCCGCCCATATCCTATAATCTGTAGTTTATATAGCGCTAAATTTTGTAAATAACTTTTTTTTTACTGATGTAATTTTAGTTCATACCTTGTGCTTTCTTAGCTTCGCTATTTACCTACGAAATAAAAGTCTATGTATAACGTCAGTACTTGAAAAATATCATTTTCTTTTAGGTGATTACTTTTTTTTTGGAAATGAAATGATAAATATACGATTAGGTACATATTAAATGTTAGGCATAATCCTATTTTATTCCGTAATCAGAACTTAAAGTTAGTACTTATATTAATTCTGAAGCTAAAGGTAACCTCTTATGATTGATAGGTACGATTATTGCAAAATATTGGCGACAAACCGTCAAATAATTGATGGAATCGATACCGACCAGGCTGCAGGCGATTAGAGAACTAGGCCAGGTCACACTCGACCCGTGTGCGGCGACGCCCCTGACCTGAGCAGACATGCAATATAGCAAATAAAAATGCTCTCAAGGACTCGCACTATTTCAATGTTAGAATAAAACCAAACGATGGGCGCAGTGGTTAGTACGCCAGCTAGTCTGAGTCCTATCGCTGGAAATACTTCTAGAAATTGCTTCTTTCTAACACAAGGAGAGTTTGGGCGTATACTATACATAGAGATAAGATAATGATACTATTATTATACATGATTTTGTAAAGTATTATATATATACCTACTATGTATAATACTTTACCAAATCATATAACACCATGAATGCTATCGCAGTAGCGGTCCCCGGGCACGGGGCTGAGGATATAGTATAATAAAATACCCCATTAACGAATAAAGACGATACCGTATGGTAGTATGTGACCTGATTCTCTTATTGCGCCCCGAGCACCCTATTTATAGGCCGTATTGATCGATTCTATTCAATTTTAATTCATGCTGGCAAAGTAAATAAACTAAAGCTTTAGGCACAATGGTCAACGAAGCCTAAGTTGTGTGGCCGACATGCGGGAAATTTGTTTGTGTAAGATTTAATCTGACATTTTTAGTGTCTCGTTTGCTACATGTAGGGTTGGATTCAAGTAGCCCTCATCTACTTACATCATCGTGACCCTACCTACATCTTCGGTATACCTACAGGAATCTTTCTCATCGAACTGGGTCAGTACCCCTACTGACCCAGTTCGATGAGAAAGATTCCTGTATTCCTGTACCACTTTTCTCTTTTAGTTTAAAAAAATACCCCGATTTTTAAACTAAAAGACAGAGAAAAATGGTGAAAGGAAGCGTGACACCGAATATTGATAAACATGTCATGTATGTACGTGCATTCGTAGCTCATAGAATAGAGCTGAACTTTGTCGTAAGTGCATTAGCCAATAACTGAAAAACAGCTCTTTCTCTCTCTCTCCAAGGATAAGAAACCAAGGCGTTTTTTAATGTGAATGTTGAGTGCTGAGTGACCAAAAACCATCTTTTTTAACCTAGCTTAAGGCATCAGACGTAGCCTAAATGTTCCATCCAATGATGCCAGCCGGGAACAACGGTTTTACATGTTTCCGAATCACACAGGAGCTCGAGATGTTTTTATGTCATCTGTAACCATTTACTTGTATGTAAGCGCTAACAAAACTTGTACATACTGCGCTACTGAATAATTTATGCCATAATATTATAACAGCAAAACAGCTGCACTGCCGCTATTGCACAAGGACAGAATGTAGCAATTAGTGTTAGGTTCAGCGGAACAAAGGAAGCGCCAATTTGGAAGGCGTTGTGCCCACAGGCAAGAGAGTCTATATCAAGTTTAGGGTCTTTGCGACACGATAAAGGATGATCGGTCTGAAGTCCTTTACAAGTTGCAAATCGGGCCTTCTACGTCGCGGCAAAAGGGGTCTGCCTATAAGTGCATACGGTAAATTCATTAACTGATTGAAAAGCATGCAAAAATCAACGTTTATGACTCAGAAAAGTTCGGGAACCACCGCTTCAAATCTATACTAATCTATACTAATATTATAAAGCTGAAGAGTTTGTTTGTTTGAACGCGCTAATCTCAGGAACTACTGGTTCAATTTAGAAAATTATTTTTGTATTATATAGTCCATTTATTGAGGTAGGCTTTATTCTATAAACCATCACGCCCAATAGGAGCGAAGCATCAGTAAAAATTGTTTTGAAAACGGGGGAAAATTATTCATCTTCTATACTAAGAAAAAACTTATCCTTACTAATATTATAAATGCGAAAGTGAGTTTGTTTGTTTGTTTGTTTATTTGTTTGTTTGTTTGTTTGTTACGCTTTCACGCCGTAACTACTGAACCGATCATCATTAAATTTTGCATACAAGTTCTCTGGAGTACGGAGAAGGACATAGGCTACCTTTTATTCCGGGAAAAAGTACTATTCCCGAGGGAACGACATTGACGCGGGTGGAGCCGCGGGCGAAAGCTAGTTATTTATAATAACAGAAATTGCCGCAGACGAAGTCGCGGGCAACAGCTAGTTAAATGGTAGTCGCAGATAATGTCAATAAGCTGCAGTTTGATGAAGCGGACTTAGTCTAGTTAAATTATACTAACTAAATTATACTTAATAAATAAACTTAAATTATACTTAAGCATTCATAAAGTTTAAATATCTTGAAGAAACTGTGTATCTTTTTGGTACTGTTTTTATAGCAAGAAACTTTTTACTTGGTACTACAATATTTTAATGTGAAACATTTGTGGGTGCGCTTTGGCAGTAAAACCAACTCGTATTCCATGAACGTAACGGCATGCATGCCGTTCTCTATTAATATAATAACGTCACTCGCACAATAACTAAGTTGAGAAGATCGCACAGAGAAAAAATTAGAGAAATGTTATTAAATTAAGAAATAAAATTTTCACCATATTTTATTTTTTAATTTAATAAGAATATGTGGGAGAGAGGAAAAATATTTACAAAAAAAAAGAAGTTTTTAATATATATAAATAATTTTCTAATTCAATTAAATAAATAATAACAAATTAAATTAACACGTGTTGTTTATTTCGTTATCGCGCCCCACTCCCCCACCTCGACCACTCGGCGGAGCACTATAAATACGCGTAGTTGCCTTACCGGAGCTCACTTTGCTTCCGACTGCGCACCGAGTCAGGTAAATAATTGTTCCGTTATTTTATGTCTGATTTATGATATGATTATGAAAATCTTGTGTTTATGCTATTTTGAATTTATGATATTTTAATTTTAAGGATAGATGTAAAATAATGATTTAATGGCTGTGTGTCTATAAATTAAATACTGAATATATGTGTCTATTTCATTTTATCATGTGAAAAGCTGATTTATTGTTAAGACAACTAATGCCACTGATTTAATTAAAGAGTTTTATTTGATATGTATTATTTTTGAATATAAAATTGTTTTGCCATATCTATATATTTTATTAGTTATTCCCACATCAGAAGTGGGATATGAAGCGTTTTATGTTCCTTTTTCTCAAATAATTCGTCAGTTTCAGATTCAACGGGAAACCTTCGATCGCAGAATGACTGCCAACTTCGATTCTACCGCAGACGACCCATCTCACCGAGCATCTCCAATCCTTGGATCCCGCCAAGAGGTTCCACCGCCGGAGAGCGCAACCAACTGCCCTAGTACTAGTGCAGCCGGACCCTCCGCGAGCTCCGCTGCTAATGAGATAAGTGGAAATAACAGTAATTTTATTCATATCGATTTTATGAAGACTATGATGCGTGAGATGGTTACTTTGTTAGCAAATAACTCTAACGCTTCATCCACCCCGTCCATGGCACAACCTAGCTTAAGGGTCAGGAGTCTTGAACATATTTATCTGCCTTCGTTTGACCCTGATGACAAAGCGGACACAATTCAAGTCTGGTGTCGCCATGTCGAAGAAATTAAGACTGAACATCAGCTAAATGATCACGAAACTCTAAATTTGGCTCGGAAAAATCTCAAAGGCCGAGCTGCTGATTGGTCTCGACGAAACTATTCTTCAATAACTGACTGGGATGGATTAAAAACGAACCTACTTGAAACATTTTCAGATGAGTCTCGTTACTATGATGACTTGACTGCCTTCATGGAGTACACAAGCGACAAGGCAAGCAGTTTGGCAGAGTATGCAACCCGCAAATGGGAGCTGGCAAAAAAGGCGGTTGGCGTCAAGGTGACCGAGCAGCATCTCGTCGAGGCCGTAATATCAGGTATGTCAGACTTTCGTATTAGATCAGATTTGCTACGACTGACACCGAAAAATTTACCGCAACTCATACAAAGCCTTAACTCCTATAAACGCAAATATCCAGCGGCTCATTCCGATAATAATTACATTCCCCAAAAGAAAACTAAATTTAATCAGTCTGATTACAAGTTAAGGCGTTGTCAAAAATGCTTTAAATTAGGACATTTGCAAAGAGATTGTAGGTCTACTCATAATCCCAATGCTAGTTCCGTATCCTCTGCCAACGACACTAAGCAACCATCCAATATTCAATCTCAAAATCAAAATGTGCCGAAAGGTTCGCAGCGTCAAACGAACGAATGTAGTTTTTGTCATAAAATAGGCCATAAATATGAAAATTGTTTTAAACGCCTGAATAAAAAGCCCAAAGCTGAAAAATCTGTAAACGTCTTAAGTAACAATCGTTCTATCATAGTCTCTATAGATAGTCAAGATTTCTTATGTCTTGTCGATAGTGGCGCTGAATGCTCACTAATAAGAGAACGTATTGCAGATTCAATAAGTGGTAAAACTTCTTTTGAAACCACCTTTTTACGTGGTGTTGGAGAAAATTCATTTTGTTCATCCCGTAGAAAGCAATGCTCATTGTCAATTGATGGCTTAAATTTAGAAATTGAATTTGTAGTAGTAACGGATCACTACATCCAATTTGACATCCTTCTCGGGGGAAATCTTTTTGATACTCCTGGTTTACAAATAACTTTCGATAAAACTGGTACGAAAATTTCTCGAAATTCTTTTAATATTAATCTCGTAGAAAAGATTGACCTAGCTACTTCTATTGATACCGATGTAGATCCAAATGTAAAGAAAGAATTACTGTCATTACTTGAATCCAAATCTGAACTTTTTACCTATGGAAATTATATTGGCAAGGTTAATACTGGAGAACTTACTATAAGGCTCAAAAATCCCGATAAAATTGTCCAAAGACGTCCATACCGTCTCTCACCTATTGAGAGAGAAAATGTTAAGAAAATCATACAAGATTTAAAATATTATGAAATAATTCGTGACAGTAATTCTCCCTTTGAAGTCCAATTCTCCTTGTCAAAAAGAAAGATGGAAGTGATCGATTATGTGTGGATTACCGAGATTTAAATAGTAATACCGTAAGAGATCACTTCCCTCTCCCAATCATTGACGATCACATTGGAAAACTTGTAAATGCTAAATACTTTACCGTCCTAGACATGGCGCAGGTTTTCACCAGATTCCTGTAGCTCCTAATTCTATCGAAAAAACTTCTTTTGTGACTCCTGATGGGCAGTATGAGTTCCTCCGTATGCCTTTTGGACTGTGTAATGCACCCTCGGTATTCCAGAGAGCTATCAATACCGCTTTAAAACCCTTTATTGACAAATTTGCTTTGATTTATATTGATGATGTCATTGTTTTCTCCAACACTATAGAGGAAGGTTTACAAAATTTAGGAAAAGTATTACATGCACTAAAGACAGCTGGGTTTTCACTGAATATTAAAAAATGCAAATTTCTCAAAACCGAAATAGAGTATTTAGGAAGAATCATTAAGAATGGTAACGTAAGACCTAGTCCAGGTAAAGTTAACGCACTCGTTCAGTCTGCAGTTCCTAAGACAGTTAAACAGGTGCGTCAATTTTGCGGCTTGGCCGGTTATTTTAGAAAATTTGTCCCGAATTTCTCACAAATAATGAGCCCCCTGTATGACCTTACCAAATCCGAATCCAAATGGAATTGGACAGCAAAACATGATGCTGCTAGGTCTAAAATAATAGAACATTTATAGTCCGAACCAACCTTAGCTTTATTTGATCCATCAAAGCCCATAGAGCTCCACACCGATGCTAGCTCCGACGGTTATGGAGCAGTTCTATTTCAAAAGCATGAGACTCAATTAAAAGTTGTAGAATATTTTAGCATGCGTACGACAGATACCGAGAAAAGATATCATTCATACGAGCTTGAAACCTTAGCCGTAGTTAAAGCTATTAAACATTTTCGACACTATTTGTTTGGCCGAAGGTTCAAGCTCATCACAGACTGTAACTCTTTAAAAGCCTCGCGCAATAAAAAGGAACTTTTGCCTCGCGTTCATAGATGGTGGGCGTACCTCCAATCCTTTGATTTTGAGATTGAGTACCGCAAAGGTGAGCGTATACCTCACGTAGATTTTCTTAGTAGAAATCCAGTAAGTAATATTCATAATGTTCTTGATTATACTGATTGGTTAGAAACCGGTCAAAGAAATGATTTGGAGGCCAAGACTATCATTGAATCTATTAAGGACGGTACTTTAGATAAAAACTTACAATCTAGCTATAAAATAGAAAATAATTTACTTTATAAAATTTATTCCACTCGAGACAATAAACTTAAATCTTTGTTTATTCCTAAAAGCTACAGATGGCAAGTAATACAAACATATCATGATTCCCTCAAACATTTAGGTTGGGAGAAAACTTTGGAAAAGATTCGAGAACAGTTTTGGTTTCCAAACATGACTAAGAATGTGCGAAAATACGTAGATAATTATCTGATTTGTAAGATTAATAAAAGCCAATCTGGTTCTCGACAAGTAGCGCTGCACCCGATTGACAAAGTACCTGTCCCGTTTCATACAATCCACATGGATACTACAGGAAAATTAAGCGGTAACAAAATCAAGAAACAATACGCTGTGGTATTCATAGACGCTTTCACGAAATATTGTTTCATAAAACCTGTTACTAACCTTACTGCAAATGCTACTGTTAATTGTTTGAAGGATTTAATTTTTATTTTTGGTACTCCTAAACGAATAATTTGTGATCAGGCTGCGTCTTATACTGGCAAAGAACTTCGTAATTTCTGTGAGCGTTGGAGCATTGATCTCCATTTCATAGCGAGCGGTGTCAGTCGGGCAAACGGTCAAGTCGAAAGACTTATGAAAGTTCTGACTGATTGTTTTACGGTTGCTGAAAATACGACTAAGAGATGCTGGAAAGATGCCGTTGGTGAAGTCCAACTAGCAATAAATTGTACATTTAATAAGAGTTCTGGTCAAACTCCATTCCAGCTTCTCATGGGTTGTAACCGGTCACCACCAGCTATATCTGCTCTTGTTAAGGATGTTGAACGTTTAGACCTTGATACTTGTCGCCAAATCGCGAAAGTAAACATGGATAATCGAGCAAAACAATTCAAAAGTCAGTTTGACAAAACAAAGGCTAAAATAATTCCTTTAAAAATCGGTGACGTTGTCCTTGTAAGACAAAATCCTAGAACAATTACCAAATTAGATAGCAAGTACAAAGGTCCTTGCGTGATTACCGAAGTTCACGATAACGAAAGATACACTGTTCGGTTTCATAAAACTGGTAATGATCTATATGTATCGCATGATAACTTAAGGCTTATAACACCCGAAATGGGTTGTGAGCTGGCCGAGTGCCTTGAAGAAACCAATGAATGATTGGAATCCTTCTTAGTCATTCATTATTTTGCGTACTACTGTAAGTCCTGGCCAGACTAAGGTTGTATGCTGTATAATGATGACTTATTATCGCCGTGCCCAATGGGTGTTATTACCGAGGCGAAAACATTTCCTGAATTTGCCGTGCCAATAACTGGCTATTTACCGAGGCAATATAACTTTTCTGTAGTAATATTACTAATTATTGTGTGACTGTATTTACGTCACTTTTATTGTGCCGTGCCAATTTTTGGCTTCTTATACCGAGGCACCAATTAAATCTAATTTATTTAATTTTTGTTATAAGAAAAAAAAAAAAACGCAAGCCTGCCTAGTGTTGGCTGCTCGTCAGAATGGCCGTGTGGGAGAGTGGAAAAATATTTACAAAAAAAAAAAAACGTTTTTAATATATATAAATAATTTTCTAATTCAATTAAATAAATAATAACAAATTAAATTAACACGTGTTGTTTATTTCGTTATCGCGCCCCACTCCCCCACCACGACCACTCGGCGGAGCACTATAAATACGCGTAGTTGCCTTACCGGAGCTCCCCAGGATAGGCCCTTCTGGCAACGTAGCTTTCGGCCCATACGGCAAAAGATGAGAGTTGCTGCTCTCTAAAGGCTTTTGCCATTGTTTCTCAGATTGGCCCTTCAGGCTTGCATGCACGCATACGCGGCCCATCAGGCAATATGAGAGTTTGCTGTCTCTCCAAGCCTCGCGCACACAGGCAACGCCCAAAGCCGAGGTCCGTCCCTCCTGGGGGCCCTTTGGTGATGTTGTCTATACAGGTTGAGGGCACTCTGCCCTCACCTCAAACGCCCGGTGAAGTAGCGAAAGCTCACTTGGAGCTAGCTACATAGTCCTTTCAAAAAAAAAAAAAAAAAAAATACCGGAGCTCACTTTGCTTCCGACTGCGCACCGAGTCAGGTAAATAATTGTTCCGTTATTTTATGTCTGATTTATGATATGATTATGAAAATCTTGTGTTTATGCTATTTTGAATTTATGATATTTTAATTTTAAGGATAGATGTAAAATAATGATTTAATGGCTGTGTGTCTATAAATTAAATACTGAATATATGTGTCTATTTCATTTTATCATGTGAAAAGCTGATTTATTGTTAAGACAACTAATGCCACTGATTTAATTAAAGAGTTTTATTTGATATGTATTATTTTTGAATATAAAATTGTTTTGCCATATCTATATATTTTATTAGTTATTCCCACAAATATATCAAAATAACATAGTGAATGCAAAAATATTACTCTTAAAAAAAATGAGAGGAACAATCGTTATTAAAGCTATGTCAGATGCCATCAGCAAACTTTCAATGGCCGAACCAGCTTCAGTCATTAAAATGAACATCTTTTTTTAGAAACACTAATTGCGTAAAGCTCCCTGTACCTTCCTTAATGATGTATACGCGTCATTAAGAGGGAGCTTTACACAATACAAATACATACGTATTTGTATTCAAATACACACGTATTTGCATTCAAATCATACGTATTTGTATAAGGTAGTTGCTTAAAACAAACACCCAGCGGTGGATTTACCGGATAGTAGGCTGGAGCGGATGACATAGCTTGTGCGATTTGGACGTAATTTACGTCATCACGTTTAATAGTAACCTGCACATGTGGAAATCTACCTTTGCAGACTCCTTATTTCTTCGATTTTTCTCATATATTATTTTAATTACGAATTTCTTAAATACTTTCAGCAATAAAGTTTGTATCACATAAATTACAAAGATGTTTCCCGTTGAGTTCGGCTCACTCGCTTGAATAATCGGTGTACCTACTCCGCGTCAGTTCAGTTTGTTCGATTCTGGATGATCCACTGAACACAGCGTCAATAACAATATTAGAAAAAACAAGTTCCATGGCAATGTGCGGGCAAGGCTGAGTATACACGTGCAAATATGATTCAAGATCAACACAATGTGATTATAACTTTGTATGAGCTTATCATGTTTTTATTCCTAACGGGATGGACAAAGCCTTGGCTAATAAGATTTTTAGGCCACGTTTCGCGTGTTGGTGATGGATTGCTTGCGCATAATTTATTTACTTTTATAGGCATTTTCGATCAGCGTGAAAAGAGAAGCGTATACATTTTGTGCACGACGGCGCAAACTGCATCGGAATAGGTACAGCCATTCCAGAATTATAGGCGAAAAACTGTAAATAGTTTATACCTCTTTTTTGTTTAGTAGGCTAAATAACGTTATCAATCAGTTATCGAAGTTTATATTAGAAACAGACGTATTTTTAAATTGCTATCTTGTGTTGTAAATAGTAGTATGCTAATCAATGTTTTGTACTTAGGTTTAAAATTTTAGCTTTTAGGTACTATGTTATGACTTATATGTATGTTTTTTCAATAAAGAAATGTGTTTTTGTTGTTTTATTTATGGGATAGGCTATAGGGAATTGAGATATAGCGAACCAGACAGAATAAAGTCAGGTTTCCCATACTTGAAATTCATACTAAGTCTAACATGTAAAATAGTAAAAGACAGTACTTAATAGTTAGAAATTAGCATAGTTAGGTCATAGGCATCCTAGATAGGTAGATGTGAACACTAGGCACGCTAGGTCGCGTCTGGAAGTCTCGCGTATTCGCGAAACAGTATTTAAATGGCCTCCCTGGCGCGGGGCGCGGGGGTAACCGACGCGGAGCGTCGTTTTTATACTCGTGATTTTCCATCGCGATTTTCATGGAAACTAGCGTGTCTAGCACTATGAAAATTGTGTAATTGGTAGCCTAGATATAGATCTAACTAGTAATATAAGGTTTAATGATAAGAATATATGTATACTTTGTGAAATTAAAGAAATAAAGTTAAGCGGGGCGCAGGGGAGTGCGGAGGTGAGGTACGGCCAGGAACGGTATAAAAATAGCGCGGTTTCGCTACTGCGCCAGTGCTTCAGTTGGCCGCGGATCAATCAAGAAGGAAGAACTCTGGAAGAAGACTCTGGAAGAAAATTCTGGAAGAAATCTCTGCCTGGTCGTGCTGCCCGCCCACGCTCTGCCACCCTGCTAGCCAGCAGTATTCTGCTTTTATTTACCATACCGTTTCTTTGTATCATATTGTTTCTTGACACGTCAATCAAGGGTGTAACAACCCTCCATACTGTTTCTTTGGCGTCAGTCAATCAGAATCTTCGTGAGGCCGCCGCCGCCCGCCGACCTCAAGAGCCCACACGCAAGATCGAAAAGCTACAGTCCGCCCCCTGCTCTCCACACCTCGAAGAGAAAAGGAACGGCACAGCGTCGCCCCCTGAGCTATCGAAGACGAGTCTGTGCTGTTCATTTGATCCTTCGTCGTCGGATTAACGCCAGCGGAGCTTAGCGAAGATTCAAGAAACGCAAGATACGTCAAGATGGTCGTCACGCGGAGCCAGCAGGGTGATGAGAGGCCGCAACCAGACAACACGAGAAGAAACCCGGTCGACTGCGCTCAGCCAGGTGTAATAGTTGGGGCCGCCGAAAACGTCGCACGCCCGCCACCTGTATTGGACGCGTTGCCGCCAGCTCAGTCTCGCCGCATCAGGAATCAACCGCGGGAATGTCAACGGAGGAAGAAAGAAGTACTCACGCCCGTAGAGGAGGAGGTTCAACGAGATCGAGCACGTTAAGGCCTGGCACCGCGCGGTCTGTCCGATCGGCGGCCTCCCGCAAGAGATTCCTCGCGGAGTTGTAGGCCAAAGAAAGGCTGGCCGAGCTGAAAATTAAAGAAGCACAGGCAGAAAGGGAGCTACAGAAGCTACGCCTGCAGCGCTTACAAATTGAAGAAGAAGAAGACGAAGAATCCGAGGAGGACCGTGAAGACGAGCTAGAATCGGTCAGAATCCAAGAATGGATAAGGAGGACACCGCTCAAGGATGAGGACACTGCACAGCCGCCGCCCGAGGAGAATAAAGTCGCCGAGGAAAAAACGCAACAAAACGAAGATAAGGCACACGACAAGACGGAAGAGACAAGACGGGCTTCGGATGAACAAGGGACCACCCATCGAACTCAGCCGGTCGTAGATGTTGCAGCCTTGGCCGCGTCGCTGCTCAACGCCGCGCGCAGTACCCGGGAGCCGCCGAAGTACATACAAGAACTTCCATTTTTCAACGGCAGCAGTCACGAGTGGTTAGGATTCCGGGCCGCCTACGAAAATTCAAGCAACTACTTCACGCCTACGGAGAACCTCGCCCGTATAAGAAAATGTCTGCGAGGTGTCGCTAAGGAAGCCGTCGGGTGCCTACTACTGAGTCAACCCGACCCGAAATCGGTGCTGGACGCGCTGGAAAGAAGATTTGGACGACCAGAAGCGCTCATCCACGCCGAGATCGAAAGAATGAAGTCCCTACAACACAAGGTCACGGACAATCCACGGGACTTATGCATATTCGCCGGGAGCGTGAGCAACATCGTCGGTACTATAGAAGCATTGAAGAAGCCGCACTACCTATTTAACCCCGAGTTAGCGCGTATCGTGGTCGACAAATTAACGCCGATTCTACGCAGCAAATGGTACGATTACGCCGCTAAAAAGAAAGAAGAATCGCCCGACATCAAGATATTGTCGACGTTTTTAAACGAAGAAGCCGACAAGTGCGGCGCTTACGCCCTTCCGGAAACAATAAGGGAAGAAAGAAGTTTTCAAGAACGAAAAAACTTCAAGAAAGAACGCACTTTCACTGTGAAGAAAGATGAAGCTGACTACACGCAATGCCCGTTATGCAAGAAGCAACACAAACTCACTGAATGTGAAGAATTCCTGCGTGCCACAGTCAAGGACAGGTGGGAAATAGCGAAGAAGCATCGCATATGTTTTCGCTGCCTGAAAAGCAAACACAGGAGAATAGCCTGCAAAGCCGCGCCGTGTGGAAAACAAGGATGCACAATGCGACACAACAAGCTGCTACACTACGAGCTACGCGAGTCGGCGCCGCAAGAACAACAACAATGTGAAGCTGTGACGTCGGCAAAAGAAATCATCGCCACGGCTAACAACACGCCGTCAAATCGCCAAGCGTATTTGAAGATTATTCCGGTTGTACTCAGCGGGCCGACATCGAGCATCGAGACTTACGCTTTATGTGACGAAGGCAGCACAGTGACACTCGTCGACGCATCCATCGCAGATGTCATCGGAGCGGACGGCCCTAAGAAGAGTATGTGGCTACAAGGCATCGGCAGCGAGATGCGACAAGAATATTTTCTTGTCAGTCAGCTTAAAATAAGGGGAAGATATTCGTCCGAAGAGTACAAAATAGAAGCCGCGCGCACGGTCAACCGATTGGACTTCGCGCCCGAGTCAATCAAACGAGAAGACATGGAAGCCTGCACACACCTAGAAGACATAATAGAAGAGATCGTATACGAGCGTGCTTCGCCGAAAATACTACTAGGTCAAGACAACATTCACTTGATCGTCACAAGAAAACTGCGAGCAGGCTAGAAACACCAACCTGTGGCGTCATATACCCAGCTGAGATGGGTACTACACGGGTGTCAGAGCTCTCTCACCGGCACTTTCGACTTCTGCGGCAACATCAAACAAGTCAAGAAGAATGATGAAGACATGGAAGAGCTCATCAAGAACCACTTCAAGCTCGAGTCACTATGCATCGAGCCGAAGAAGCCACGTGAAGATCCGGAAGAAAAAGCTCTCATCATTCTACGCGAGCGAAGTCGCCGTTTGCCAGATGGAAGATTCGAGACCGCTCTACCTTGGCGGGATGAAAACTTCGTCATACCCAACAACTTCACGCAAGCCGAAAGAAGACTTCATTCGCTGGAGAAGAAGTTAGATCGCGATGAAGAATTGAAGAAAAAATATCAAGAAAGAATAGACAACTTGCTGAAGTCGGGCTATGCGGAGCGCGTCTCATCCCCACCCCCGCGCAATCGCACGTGGTACCTACCTCACTTTCCTGTCGTCAACGCAGCGAAGCCACACAAACCGCCGCGCCTCGTACACGACGCAGCAGCTAAATTCGCCGGTGTCAGCCTCAACGAAATGTTACTGTCCGGTCCAGACTTGCTACAGTCACTGCCGGGCGTCATCATGAGATTTCAACATCCGTACGCCGTGTCTGCCGACTTGAAAGAGATGTTTATGCAGATAAAAGTACAAGAAGAGGATCATGACACACTCAGATTCCTGTGGAGAGACGACCGGCGGGAGGGCAAGCCCGACGAGTATAGAATGACATCGGTCATTTTCGGCGCGACATCATCACCATTCACAGCGCTATACATCAAGAATCGAAACGCAGAAGACTTCCAAGAAAAATATCTCGGGCGGCGGCGGCAATAGTGAAGAATCACTATATGGACGACTATCTACAAAGTTTTGGAGAAGAAGCAGAAGCAGTCAAGATAGCAAGACAAGTCGACTTCATACACAAGCAAGCAGGCTTTACACTCGACGGATGGGCTTCAAACAGTCGAGAAACCCGAGAAACACTCTGCAGAGATGGAGAAAACAACACCGCCGTGTCCATAGGCGGGAAAGAGACAGAAAAAGCGTTGGGACTACAGTGGAACGTCAACGAGGACTACTTCAGCTTCAGAGCCAACCAATTAAAGACACCAGCCGACATATTGGAGGGCAAGAGAAGGTCTACGAAGAGAGAAGCACTCAGTATCATCATGGCCCTTTTCGACTCTTTGGGCCTCATTTCGCCAATCACTACGCCGGCGAAACGAATTTTTCAAGACACGTGGAAGTACAAGATCGAGTGGGACGACCCCTTACCTGAGAAACTTGTGCCTAGATGGGAGAAATGGATGGAGAATTTACGCGACATCGAAAGACTACGCATACCCCGCTGCTACGACTACGAGCCAGTGTCAAGACGACAACTTCACACTTTCGTCGACGCCAGTGAAGAAGCCTACGCATCGGCCATATATTGGCGGCAAGAACATCCCGACGGCAGCGTGAAAGTGACACTAGCGGCAGCCAAGAGCCGCGTAACTCCGACTCAACCGGTCTCCATACCACGACTCGAACTTCAAGCAGCACTACTCGGGTCCAGACTCGCACAAACGGTCTTGGATGAACACGAGTACGAAGTGGAGAAGAAAGTGTACTGGAGTGACTCGCGTACAGAGTTGGCATGGATAAGAGCCGAGCCGCGAACATTCAAGACATTCGTGGCGCATAGACTCGCCGAAATCGAGGAAACCACTAAGAAAAATGAATGGCGGTGGCTACCTACCAAGGACAACGTGGCCGACGACGCAACGCGGGCCACCCCGACCGATCTCGACTCTCAACATCGTTGGTTTGAGGGCCCATCGTTTCTCAAACTACCGGAGGATCAGTGGCCGCAAGAAACGAAGCTCGAAGCCCCCAAAGAGACCGATGAAGAAAGAACCGGAAAAGTGCAATGTCGGTGAACTGAAGACTGAAGATAGACGACATCCACACTTGCCACGCATAGAAAAATTCTCGAGATGGACAAGACTCATACGTACTACAGCCCGAGTCCTGCAGTTTGTGAGAAAAGTGAAGAAAGAAAAAACTGAGTCGACATACGCAACGAGAAAACGCACAAGAAAAAATAAAGACACCGACCCCAGCTGGACGCGGATAAAAAAGAAAGACGCACTGCCGCAGCAACGGACCCCCCGCGCCCCGTCGAAGCAAGTCAACTACACTGAGTTGTCGGCCGACCTACAAGGCCGGGGGGGTCGCGCTTAGTCTTCGACGGCTCGGGCTTCGCCCTCGCCTTGGAGCTCGGCCTGCGGCCTCGCGCCCCCCGTGTGCAGCAGTTCGGCCTTCGGACTCACTGCAGCACACTTGGGGGGGGGGGGGGGGGGAGAGGGGTGCCTCGGGCTTCGCCCTCGACACCCCGGTCGGCTCGGGCTTCGCCCTCGCCCCGAAGCTCGGCCTGCGGCCTCGCAGGCTCGCCCTTCGGGCTCGCTTAGTATGACGGGAATTGGTCTTGTATGGCGGCCATCTTGAATTTTGAAAAAATAGACGTATTTTTAGATTGCTATCTTGTGTTGTAAATAATAGTATGCTAATCAATGTTTTGTACTTAGGTTTAAAATTTTAGCTTTTAGGTACTATGTTATGACTTATATGTATGTTTTTTCAATAAAGAAATGTGTTTTTGTTGTTTTATTTATGGGATAGGGAATTGAGATATAGCGAACCAGACAGAATAAAGTCAGGTTTCCCATACTTGAAATTCATACTAAGTCTAACATGTAAAATAGTAATAGACAGCACTTAATAGTTAGAAATTAGCATAGTTAGGTCATAGGCATCCTAGATAGGTAGATGTGAACACTAGGCACGCTAGGTCGCGTCTGGAAGTCTCGCGTATTTTTTTTTTTTTTTTTTTGAAATGACTATGTAGCTAGCTCCAAGTGAGCTTTCGCTACTTCACCGGGCGTTTGAGGCGAGGGCAGAGTGCCCTCAACCTTTATAGGCAACATCACCAAAGGGCCCCCAGGAGGGACGGACCTCGGCTTTGGGCGTTGCCTGTGTGCACAAGGCTTGGAGAGACAGCAAACTCTCATATTGCCTGATGGGCCGCGTATGCGTGCATGCAAGCCTGAAGGGCCAATCTGAGAATCAATGGCAAAAGCCTTTGGAGAGCAGCAACTCTCATCTTTTGCCTTATGGGCCGAAAGCTACGTTGCCAGAAGGGCCTATCCTGGGTGCGAGTCACCCGGGACCGCCGGGCGGTCACCAGTAATCGGAGCTAATCCTACTCTACGCACTCTATTCCGGTGGCGAGTGCGACGGGGTCGGATAGTGGGATTCCTCTGGCTATTCGGAGCCGAAGAGGGGTCGGGGCGGGCTTGTGCGATGTCAATAGGATCATCGGGATCGTCAAGTACGTTCCTAGGACGTCTACGACGTAAGGTCGTATCGTGTAAGTTGGGGGAGTAGTTAGCAGCTTGCACTACTAACGGGTTGGGGTGGCGTGCGGCTTTCTCAAAGTAACGCTTGGAGGCGTTTTTGAGATAGCCTCGAATGGCTGGGAGGTCTAGGTCACGGTGTAAGTCTGTCATGCGCAAGTACCGATGGTGACTCGTATTTGTGGCACGGGTGACGAAGCGGTTCTGCAAGCGTTGCAGCCGATCGATGTGGGAGGGCGCGATATGGGAGAAGACTACGCCGGCGTAGGTCATGATAGGGCGGACGCAAAGCTTATAGAGTGTCAACTTATTTCTAAGTGACATCTTAGCATTGCCTATCATGGGGTGGAGACGGCCTAATACGAAGGCGGCATGGTGTCTCGCGTATTCGCGAAACAGTATTTAAATGGCCCCCCTGGCGCGGGGCGCGGGGGTAACCGACGCGGAGCGTCGTTTTTATACTCGTGATTTTCCATCGCGATTTTCATGGTAACTAGCGTGTCTAGCACTATGAAAATTGTGTAAATAGGTAGCCTAGATATAGATCTAACTAGTAATATAAGTTTTAAAGATAAGAATATATGTATACTTTGTGAAATTAAAGAAATAAAGTTAAGCGGGGCGCGGGGGAGTGCGGAGGTGAGGTACGGCCAGGAACGGTATAAAAATAGCGCGGTTTCGCTACTGCGCCTTTTTCGGATTCCGGTTTGTGCAGTCGATCCGAGCAGACGTGTTGTCGCGGCACGCTCTCTCAGTGAGACTGTATTTATTGGAACTACTGTTCGTTTGTGTTGTGTTGTTTCGGCCCACTGTCGTCGGAGACTCTGCCCACAAAGTGATTAAATCGCCACGTGGTAATTGTCCCCGTCGGCTCTGTGCGGAAATCGCAGGCTCCAACGCTCAGTGCGATTGCTCGGCCAGGCGTACCCTGGGATCGAGCCCATTAATTCCGACTTGTGTTCCAGCTGCAGCTCGTCGACCACTTGGACCCTGTGGGCGGCGAGGTTCCTGTCGACGCTTCGACGCCACACGTGTTCTTTTTAAGAACGCACGTGTTCGTTAGAACGCGCGTGTTCTTTTCTCGAGCGCGCTTCGTGGCGTATACGCGGATCGGTCTGTCCTTTTCAAGGCAAGTACTGACCGTAAGCGTTTCTGCTGTACCTACTGCGTTTTGCCCACCTTCGCACACTGTGCGTCGGTGGAGTAGTCCTCGCTTTTAGCCGAGGCCGTGCTTCGAGTGATCGTGTTGCGGTGTTCTACGCCAATACGGGTTACTCGTAGTTACGTAGTGCTGACCCTGGCGCTAGCCTTTACCCCTTCAGGGTAACGGCAAACTACAGGACGGGCTCTGGAGTACTTGGCCTTGGGGGCTTCCCTCGTCAAGCCAGAGTATCGGTTAGGTAGTTAAGACCTAGGTTCGTCCCGCTTGCACAAACAAGGTTGGCAGCGGTCAGTAGGCAGGTTCCTTTGTAGTTTATAAGTAGGGCGGTAGGGTTCCCTCTGCGCCACCCAACAGAGGATAGGGCGTTAGGGCTCTGAGTTCACCCCTCAGAGACGTTAGGTTCTTTAGGGCCACGTTTTTACCCCAACCAGAACCCTCCATGCGGCCTTCGTAATGGCTGCCATCCCCTCCGATTATGAACTCCTCAAAGAGTTCGTAATCAACAATCCTTCCATTAGGAAGGATTATAACGCTTACAAGCGCAGGTACCGTGCTCGTATAGCCATCTCTCGCGAGGATCTCATCACCGATGGGACTCCAGACGTGACGCGTCCCCGATCCCCGGTGGTATTTTCTGCCCCGGCTTCCCCTGCTCCGACCGCGACCGCGACCGCCCTCCCCGGTAATAGATACGACGGCCTCCCCGTAGATGAGACTGACTACTATTACACCGACGACCCGGCTGAGACCGCCGCTCAGCCCTTCGAACCCCGATACCCAGCTGCAACATTAGAGACTGTCCTCGAGTCCGATGATATGGAGACGGAGACAGCCTCCCAGCAGATCCCACCCTCTGGACAGGACCCCGAGCCAGAGCAGTCGCGATGCTCCGACGACGACGATTACACCGTCGTCACCGGAGCAAAGCGCCAGCGTAAGGCGAAGGGCTCCGAGAAAGAGCCTGCCCCTAAGGTACTAAAGACCGCGAACGGCTCATCCGTCGCGAAGACGCCCTCCGAGCCCGCCCCATCTTCCACCGGAAGGAAGCCCCGACCACCTCCGATGGTGGTCCTACGCGACCCCAAGCAGTGGGAACCGCTTTCCCGCTCGCTAAATGCACAAAAGGTGCAATATACACGCGCGTCCACAAACCGCGACGGTAACATTGACATTAATGTCAAGTCCATGGAGGACTACCGCTCCCTTACCCGTCTCCTTAACGAGCGCCAAATCCCTTGGCACTCATTCGGCCTTCCTGAGGACCGCAAACTCAGGGCGGTCATAAAAGGCATCCCCATTTCGACATCGGTCGAATACGTTAAAGAGACCCTTGTCTCTCAGTCACTCCCCGTAAACGAGGTCTTCCGCATGTACGGGAAAAAGAAAACCCCGTACCCAATGGTGCTAGTTGTCTTAGACAACACACCGGAAGGTAAGGGGATTTTCCAAATCTCGTCGTGCGCAGGGCTAACCTCGTTTAAAGTAGAGACCCCCACAAGCGTGGCATTGTCGGTCAATGCCACCGCTGCCAATGTTACGGGCACTCGGCCCGTAACTGTCATGCCCACCCCAGATGCGTGAAGTGCTTGGGGGATCACGGCACAGCGGACTGTGAAAGAGTCCGCAGTGCGGATAACGAGACTCTGGCGGCCTGCGTACTTTGCGGGCAGGAAGGCCACCCCGCCAACTGGCGGGGGTGCTCAAAAGCCCCCAAAGCGAGCAGGAACGCCTGGGGCTCAAAATCGTCGCAAAGTGCTGCCCCCCAATCACGCACAAATCGTGCCCCCCAGGCGCCGGCGCACATCCCTTCTTAACCCCTTATGAGCAGCCAAGCTGCCTTCCCCCCTCTGAAGCAGAGACAGCCGGTGTCTCACTCAGAAGCCCCAAAGGTTCCAACATGGAACCGCGCTCCCCCTAGCAGACCCCCACCTCTGATGCGCCACAGCGCTCCTCCGCCTAGCCGGGACCAGGACGCTCTGGCCTTCGGAGTGGTTCTCGACATAGCGCGAGAAACACGTGAGGACCGCGCCGAGATCCTCGAAATGGGTCATGCCATTCTCGCGACCAACGGCGACGCTTACGCGATCTTGGACATCGTATTCCAACACCGGTTCCTAATGGAAAGGTTAGAAAACGCGCCCTTCCTCGCGCGTTACTTCCCCTCGCGTTAATTTGGGTAGTCTCAATAAGAGAATTAAACCCCGCTCCCTCACTATCGCGTACTACAACGCCAACGGCAAATTCACCGATGTGAAACCCCTCATCCAGGAGATTCTTACAACACATCAGGTGGACATTTTCCTTGCACAAGAGACCTTTTTGAAGCCCCACCATCGCAATCCTCGGATTGCGAATTACAACATCATCCGTAATGACAGATTACGCACCCAAAAGGGCGGCACAGTAATCTACTACAAAAGGTCACTTCACTGCACCCAGCTAGACCCCCCAGCTCTTACAAATATCGAGTGCTCCCTCCTCCGGATAGCCATGACCGGTCATGCGCCTATCAACATCGCCTCGATTTACCTCCCCTGCAAAGAGACGTTGCTCCGTAGCGACCTCGAATCCCTCTTCTCGCTGTCAAACTCTACCATTTTGGCTGGAGATTTTAACAGCAAGTCAGCCCGCTGGCACTCTGTCACGGACTCGCCCAACGGTCTTATCCTAGAGAGTCTCCATGACGAACTAGATTTCGACGTTGTGGCCACCATAGCTCCCACGCATTACCCCACACAAGAGGGACAAAACCCCAGCTTTCTTGACATTGCCCTCCTTAATAACATTACCCTTCAGGTGTGTTCAGTAGAGGTCCACCCTGACATCTCCTCCGACCACCGACCGGTAGTGTTACAACTAGGACCAACAGACAACGGACGTATAGTGCATACAAGGACGGTGACTGACTGGAAGAAACTTGGAAAAGTTATCAACCAGCCAACACCGCACTTGGATGCAATCCCTGACCAAATCATCACGACTGACGACACTGACAGCGCAATCTCCTCTCTCACCAGCCACCTGCAAGCTTCCTACAAGGAATGCTCTCGGGAAGTCCCTTCTGTGGATCCCACCCACAGAATGGAGCTCCCCGAGGATATGCGGCAGCTGTTGACAGAGAAGAATCGCGCTTCACGCTTACATGACAATTATCCCACTGAAGAGGCCCGTGCCCACCTTCGTTTCTTGCAACGACGAGTCAAGGAACGCATCGCGGAAATTAGGAACGAACGCTGGGGCGATCTCCTTGCCGAGATGACGCCCTCCCATCAGGCATACTGGCGACTAGCCAGAAGCCTCAAGTCCGACACGGTTGCGGCCACTCCCCCCCTCACGCGTCCAGACGGCTCCATCGCCTTCGATGATGACGAAAAAGCTGAATGCCTAGCAGACAGCCTGGAGAGCCAATGCTCCCCTAGTCGTGAGCCAGTTGACCCCGATCACCTTCGCGAGGTGGAATCGCACGTAGAACGCTTCGTGGCTTCTAAGACGATCCCACCGAATACCCCCCTAGCCCCGACGACACTTGACGAAGTGAAGTCAATCATCCGCGATTTTAAACCCCGAAAAGCGCCCGGCGCTGACGGACTCTCGAACGGAGTGCTCAAATGCCTCCCACAGACCCTCCTCCTCCTGCTCGTAAGCATCTTCAATGCTTGTCTTGCAAATTGCACTTTTCCAGCCGCCTGGCTTTCCAGGCGGCTGGAAAAGTGCAATCGTGATCGGGATCCCTAAACCAGGCAAAGACCTGAAGAACCCCTCCTCCTACCGGCCTATCAGTCTTTTGAACTGTATAGGCAAGATCTACGAACGGATCATCCTTAAAAGACTCGAGGACTACGTAGAGTCCAAAAGTCTCATTCCCGACGAACAGTTTGGATTCCGGGCCAAACACGCGTGTCACCACCAACTGCACCGCCTCACGGAGCATATTCTCAAGTTGAGAAATTGGGGACGTCCTACGGGAGCACTCTTCTTCGATGTAGCGAAAGCCTTCGACAAAGTCTGGCATTCGGGCTTGATATCCAAGTTGACCAACTTGGGCCTGCCGGATAGTCTCGTGCACATCATACGAGACTTTTTGTCGAATCGGTCATTTCGGTACAGAGTAGAGGGATGCCTCTCGAGGCCCCGTCCCATTCGAGCCGGCGTCCCGCAAGGCGCTGTTCTCTCGCCCCTCCTTTATTCGCTGTACACAAGCGATATCCCAAAGACCCCAAATGTAGAAGTGGCACGACGACGATACGGCCCTCTACACGTCCCATCACCTTAAAACGGTCATCGTGAATCGTCTTCAGTCCGCCGTGGACGCTCTCGGCAGGTGGTTCAAGAGGTGGCGCATCGAAGTTAATCTGGAGAAAAGCACAGCTGTGTTTTTCTCAAAGGATAACCAAGCTGTGTCACGTCGAAAAATCACCATGTCCGGAGCAGAACTCCCCTCGTTAGGATCAGTATCGTTGTACGGAAAGCCCATTCAGTGGGCAGGCAAGGCTAAATACCTTGGAGTCGTACTCGATAGCGCGATGACCTTCGGCCCCCACGTCACCAAAGTCCGCAACCATGCCGCCTTCGTATTAGGCCGTCTCCACCCCATGATAGGCAATGCTAAGATGTCACTTAGAAATAAGTTGACACTCTATAAGCTTTGCGTCCGCCCTATCATGACCTACGCCGGCGTAGTCTTCTCCCATATCGCGCCCTCCCACATCGATCGGCTGCAACGCTTGCAGAACCGCTTCGTCACCCGTGCCACAAATACGAGTCACCATCGGTACTTGCGCATGACAGACTTACACCGTGACCTAGACCTCCCATCCATTCGAGGCTATCTCAAAAACGCCTCCAAGCGTTACTTTGAGAAAGCCGCACGCCACCCCAACCCGTTAGTAGTGCAAGCTGCTAACTACTCCCCCAACTTACACGATACGACCTTACGTCGTAGACGTCCTAGGAACGTACTTGACGATCCCGATGATCCTATTGACATCGCACAAGCCCGCCCCGACCCCTCTTCGGCTCCGAATAGCCAGAGGAATCCCACTATCCGACCCCGTCGCACTCGCCACCGGAATAGAGTGCGTAGAGTAGGATTAGCTCCGATTACTGGTGACCGCCCGGCGGTCCCGTGTGACTTGCACCCAGGATAGGCCCTTCTGGCAACGTAGCTTTCGGCCCATAAGGCAAAAGATGAGAGTTGCTGCTCTCTAAAGGCTTTTGCCATTGTTTCTCAGATTGGCCCTTCAGGCTTGCATGCACGCATACGCGGCCCATCAGGCAATATAAGAGTTTGCTGTCTCTCCAAGCCTTGCGCACACAGGCAACGCCCAAAGCCGAGGTCCGTCCCTCCTGGGGGCCCTTTGGTGATGTTGCCTATAAAGGTTGAGGGCACTCTGCCCTCGCCTCAAACGCCCGGTGAAGTAGCGAAAGCTCACTTGGAGCTAGCTACACAGTCATTTCCAAAAAAAAAAAAAAAACTACTGCGCCAGCACTTCAGTTGGCCGCGGATCAATCAAGAAGGAAGAACTCTGGAAGAAGACTCTGGAAGAAAATTCTGGAAGAAATCTCTGCCTGGTCGTGCTGCCCGTCCACGCTCTGCCACCCTGCTAGCCAGCAGTATTCTGCGTTTTATTTACCATCCCGTTTCTTTGTATCATATTGTTTCTTGACACGTCAATCAAGGGTGTAACAACCCTCCATACTGTTTCTTTGGCGTCAGTCAATCAGAATCTTCGTGAGGCCGCCGCCGCCCGCCGACCTCAAGAGCCCACACGCAAGATCGAAAAGCTACAGTCCGCCCCCTGCTCTCCACACCTTGAAGAGAAAAGGAACGGCACAGCGTCGCCCCCTGAGCTATCGAAGACGAGTCTGTGCTGTTCACATTTTCTAACGATTTTCTTCCACATTGGCATGGGACAGTTAATTCTATAACTATCGGGATTCAGGACGAAACATTTACTGATGTTCAAGGAGTGGCATGGGGATCAAAACTTTAGGTATGTTGTTGTATTTTCGATACAATAAGGTCAAAATGATTTACGCAAACATATGTCTACATGGCATGGGTAATCTATTCGTTAGTTATTAAGGCGGTCAGCGTGGCCAAATATTGGTCAAAATACATTTGAAAATAGCCAACTCCGACTCGATAAGTATAAGAAGAAGAAGTTATTATATAGTCATTTGCTGCGGTTAATGAGTTTTAACATTATTCTCTACAATATCTTATGAAATGATATAATTTATTTTAGGTTACCAGATATTACTTAGGTACAGATATGGAAGTAAACACTATTATAAGTACTTATAAATTCTACACTAAACAGCTTTTCATCTTTTCTTCATGTTTCTCATCTGAGTATATTCTCCGTTGCATTTACCTACAATATGAACGATTCGTTGCGGTTGGGAGTTGTTCGGGTATGCTTTTGTCAAATCGGAGACAACTAAAGGATCAAAGTGATAAGGAAGAGATGAGCGGTCGGTTCCGAAATGCTAGTAGCTTGTAGCTTTTCAACATTAATTAATAATATAAATATTACTAAATTATAATTAAATAGATCCTAATAATTATAATGTTTTGACGCGAAAAAGTGCCTGGAGAGGCCTCTCCTTTCCTTTCCTTTTCAAAATAAACGTTTTGATTTGATTTTGATTTGAGGTGTCTAATTGTAGGCCATAAACGATAGGACGGACATATATACCTCGTGCACATTGCCTGCCATGTGTTCTTGGTCTAAGCTATCGGACCAATAGGTTAGAAATGCGCGGGACTCGGCGTTCTTACATCACCGGCTTACGTCACCGAACACATGTGTTCGGCATATAATTAAAGCAGGATTGCATCACAGACCATTGGATGTACAGATATCAATTCTCCACTCAGTTAAGGTCACCAGAAACCTTTTAGTTTTCCTGAGTTTGAAGAATTAGCTCCCTGCCACTACCACGGCTTGACGCGAGGCAAGAATCCTACATCTCCTACATTCTCTATCTTGAGAGGGTGTCGTCATGTGCAGCAAAGTACGCAGCACCTCTGATTTTGCAGGTACCTACTATTTATTACATATAAACTTACTACTTATAAAAAAATGAGTTGTTTTTTTTTTTACAGGGACAAATATCAGTTACGTTTAGGTTTATATTCATTCGGTGATGGCTCAGCTTTTACTGCTTTCTTCTTGTCAAATAAGTAATAATTAAAGCCTTAAAGGCATATGAAATAGATTATTAAGTGTCATTGACAATATTAAAGTCTACATTCACTTCTAATGATTGCCAAATAGTGTGCAGGTTTCTTCACACTGGAACCATATAGTGGTAGATGAAAATGTCAGCACATAAGTCAATTGGGATTGTACACACAAGCCGGGCCGGGTACAGTTTGAAGCTGAGACCTCTTGTTTATGGGTTGCGCTCGTAAACCACTTAGTCACTACCATAAAAGCAGCATATAAAGCATATACAATACATGAGCTTGATCTCTACACCCGCAATGATGTAGGTTCACGTTTGAATTATGGAGTCCACGACGAGGGCCTTTGTAGGCACCGAACTTCCTACATTGGCTTTGGGCGACCCTAATACAATATTAACTTTTGCCTCGCTATGGGGGCGTCCATTAATCGCGTCATATTGTATAGGGGGGGAGGGGGTCAACAAAAAATCACTAATGATCACCACAGGGGAGGGGGGGGGGGGGTATGGACACGTATCACGTGTAATTTTTTTGCTCCTCTGTGCTATACTGTATTATAGTCTATCTATCTATAATTTAAGAACTGTGTTCTTGTCGGTGGAGTACTCTCCATGTCTCTCGGTTCTCAGCCATTCTTTTCACCTCTCCATATGACACAACTCCAGCCTTTTCCTTTATCTCATCCAAATATGCTCTTCTTGGTCTTCCTTTCCCTCTCCTTGTCTCAATTTTTCCCTCTATAATATTTTTCATAAATTGATCATGCCGTATAAGGTGACCAAACATCCTTCCTCTTCTCATTCCAATCGTCTTCAGTAGTTCTCGTTTCTCATTTACTTGTCCCAACACTTCTTCATTCGTCTTTTTCTGTGTCCAACTAATACACTCCATACGTCTCCAGCACCACATTTCGAAAGCTTCCAAGCGTTCTCTGTCCTTTTTAGTTAATGTCCACGTTTCACTATTTTGAGTGAAAGATATGTTTCTTGTTATTATAAGCTCTTATGGCCATGGATATTCTGGCAATGATATCTGATTTACATCTGGAGTCGTAACTTATAACACTCCCCAAATACTTAAATTTATTTACTTCTTCTATTTTAATACCGTCAAGTGTGATCTGGTTTGTTATTTTAGACTTAGTGTCATGGTTGTTTCTGCTTATTTTTAATATCTTTGTTTTATTTACGTTAATTTTTAAACCAATTTCCTGAAAATTACTATCCATACATGCAAGCATTTGTTCCAATTGTAATTTATTTTCGGCCATAATTGCTATGTCATCTGCGTATCTGATGAAATAAATAGTTTGCCCATTAAATTTTACTCCACCTATTTCCGATTCCTTAAATTTCCAGAGTCAATAAAATAAAAATATTAGTTCGCCATTATTTTTTAAATCATCAACCCTTCAACTAACCAAACTTTCAAAACCAGAGTTTTTAAAACTTGCGCGCGGATATTTGATTTGCGGTTGGCACTTATCATTTGAGCGGGCGCGGAGCGCGTGTCGCTAGGCACGATGGGAAGTCATTCGGGTCATTTTTGCTGCGGCGATCCCTGACTGACGCTCCTGCTGTCAGCGGCCCAATAGCGTATGATGTTTATTGCCCATCCTTTGACCAGCAGCGAAATTACAGAGCGAACGTGTAAAGAATGTTGTCTGTATTCTGCTCCAAAAAAAAATTTGCAAAATCCCCGTCAAATGCATCAGAAGACAACAGAAATGAGGGATACTAGTTTTGAAAATGCTCTTGCCTGTCCATCACGGGTGCTCGCAACGCGCCGTAGTGCTCGATTAGCTCAGCGTGAGCGGAGAGAAGTCCTGTGCGTTATGAGAGAGAACGATGACGCGGAGTTGCAATACGAGCAAGACATCGAATATACCGACGGGATCTCAGAATCTGCGGACGATTCATCCATACCAAACCTTGTCACTATTGAACAAAATCTCACAAATTAGTGGGGAGAAAATTAAAATACGAAGATATGTATACATGTAGTTTGATTTTTTTACCCTTCATGTGAAGTTTATGTGTTAGAAATATGTTCTTTAGTTAGCGAAAAAAATACACGTCATATTGGATGGGGGAGGGGGGGGGGGGGGGTTCTTAAAAATATCACCAAAGATCACCATGGGGGTCTAAAACAAGCCAAAAACGTATGACGCGATTAATGGACGCCCCCTATAGTATACCTCACAATTTGGGTATTGTTTTTATTTGCTGTTTTACTCCTTATATACTAACTAGCTGACCCGGCCACGCGTTGCTGTGGCTAAAAAAATTGCGACTATAATTTGAGATTTAAACTATCCTATCTCTCAAGTTGGATCGAACTGCACATGGTGTGCGAATTTTATTATAATCGGTTAAGTGGTTTAGGAGTCCATTGAGGACAAACATTGTGACACGAGATTTATATATATTAAGATATTATAAATGCGAAAGTTAGATTGTTTGTTGCGCTTTCACGCAATCTCCTTGCTTTCACGCCTCACCTACTGGACCGATCATTATAAAATTTTTCATACGCATAGTCGGAGGTACGAGGAAGGAGAGAGGACACAAGCCAGTTTTGTTAAATAGGACCTGTTTTGAGACCACCAAAATTAGATATGCTTTTATTTGTTATTTATTTATATTTGATTGCTTATTTATTAACTTTGTGTGGGTATGATATTTTTATTTACATATTTTTATCTTTTTCTTTTGTGATTCTTGTTTATATCAGTTATGTTTTTCAAAAAAATAGTTGCTTACTCTTTTTACTAGAAGAATTATTTATTAACTAAGTTATTAACAGTATACTGATTATAACTATATACAAATTTACATAAAGTGAAAATGATAAGAAAAAAAAACAAAAACATTAGAAAAGTATAGATATCTTCAAATGCTTGCCCTTGCGCCATGGCCATGGTAGCAAGAACGGTGCCCACATTGGACGGCGAGCTAATCGTTGGGCGAAAAAGCAGCAAGCCCTCTTATCACCGGCAGCGGAGATGAGCCGTGGGGTAATCTCCTTTAAAGAATCCCCTCGCGCTGGGGCCCCAAGTTCCTAACGTCTCTACGCCAAACGCATTTGTAAGAGTAATGTCCAAAAAGAAAAATGTCCAACAGCTTGAAAATTGACCAACTATAGAACCGTCCAACTAGAAAAACGGGCACACATAAATAATCCTCATCTAAGGTTGCATACTTGCGCCGCTTAACGGCCTCAGCGCTTCCGGCAGCAGATCCGGCTCTCGTGAATGATCCCCTGAGGTGAGAAGGCGCTAGAGTATTATTAGCTTACGGATGTAGCGTCCCACACCAAAGCCTTGCCACGTCCTCAAGGACAGCTCAAGGATCAGCGACAAACCATTAGGGCTCTTGCCATCATCACTACTAATGCATTGAGTTTCTTTCAGCGTATTCTTCTCTGCAGTATTCGTGGTCGTTTCGAAACGCTAGTTGTTTATCGATTTTGCAAATATGAAAATAATAATAATATGACGTTAAAAAAAAAATTCACAATATGCAAATTTGAATAAAATTTCATTTGATTTCATTTCACGCGCCACACGTCGAGTTTCGAGGGTACTTTGATGGTGGCAAGGGCCCTTCTGATGATGTTATTTTGAGAGCCATGGTGTGGGATACTACCTGCGCTGAGGTGACAGTGAAAGACCGTGGAACCCAAACTGATCAACATCTAAGAATCTTACGTTTATATCATCAGAAATTTTGAAGAAGGAAGGGATCTAAAATATTCTTTCTAATAGTTTCCGTGACGTTCTCAGGAATGTTAATTTTGCACTATACGAAAATGAAATCAGTCCATTTTTTTAATTTTTCATTTATTAGCAGGAAATCTCTGTATACAGATTATTTGTTCTTTTTTTACCTCGGAGGCAGTCCAAGGTGTCCTGAGTTTTCAAAGGGCAAAGAGTTGACTGTTTCCAAGGTTACTGCTTTGAGGATTGAGCGTGAGCTTAAGTTGTGATACATGCTGGTGGTTGTTATGACTTCGAAAGGTGTGGATGTTGAACATTTTCGCCCTTTGTAAAGTTCATATCGTTAGACTGCTGACATCGTAGGGCTTAGACGTAAAAACTCTAATTTTATCTAACATTAACAGTATAATGTTAATCTGCGATTATTCTTTGACTTTTTAAACATAAACTTCGTAGTATTGAAACCGAGGTACAAGTATATGTATGAATGAATGAATGATATCATGAGTCGGTACTCTAGCTGCGGTTCGCTTTATATTAATTAACCATTCAGCAAGGACTGAGCCTTGAGCCACCAATTACTACAAGAGCTATACTTACGTAATGCTAGAACTCCACATACGTTTACGCTGGGACATCACTTTTATTATATTTAGATTTTATCCAACCTGTATGTTTGTTTATTATTTTTAATTTCAATGGTGAAATGTACTTTTAAAATTTGCATGAAGTGTCATAAAAATGTTTCGGCAGGCGTGGCCGCGTTATAGAACGAGTATGTAAGTATTTCAATGTTTTACATTCACATCTGCCAGCCGTCCCGTGAGGGCTCACAATTTTTTTTATTATTATTTTTGTGCAGCCGGCGTCGCAAGTGCAGGCCTGAAAGCGTTAGAGGGAGGACCTAGACGCATTTCAGCATAACTGGACAGAGACCGCAAAGGAGAGACCAGTGAAAGATAATAGTAGAGACCTTGTCCAGTCGTGGTTAAACAGGTTAATTAAAAATACGTTCAATTTTGTGATGTATCTTGTAATATTCTATATTACTAGGAAGTTCAAAATCAATATGTGTGTGACTAAGTATTTTCTCAATTTTCTTTGTAAATGTAGCAAGTCTCAAATTAGTATCTTTATTTGGCTTCTGGATTTATCACAAGCTTATTTTTATGACAAAACTACTACTTAAAGCTATTTAAAAAATATCTTTCACCATAATATTCTTTAGCCTATGTTCATCAGGGATAATGTATCCTACATTTTACATTATATTGTATTATGAAAAAAGCTGAAGAAATCCGTAAACTACTATAAAATAACCCAAGGTTTCATACCTTACACTTAACAATACAAAAACATCCAAATACGTGTACCCTTGCGAAGCCGGGACGAGCTGCTAGTTCAAAATTTTAATGTAAATACGCAGTCATTTGTCGTCCTCCTTATTTATCCGTGGCCGGTATCACAAACCTCAGTATCTTATCATAACGATCGCTCGCTGGCTTGACTAGAAGTCCTATTCGTCTTTTCAGCACATAAACAGCAATGTATGACGCAGAAATTAGATGATCGCGAAAAGTCACCGTTGACCTATTTTTGGAATGATTGTCGTTCTACGCCAACTTAAAATAAAGAAAGTACAACATTAACACATGTTATTAAATGGATGAACCCGTGATTATATATTAAATATGTTTTTCACAAATTATAACAATAAAAATAAGAAGTGAAAAGTACATTGAAATTCAAAATGTCAAATAATTATTAATATCCTAAATAATCCTGATTTTAAGGCAGGTGTAGTAAAACTAATGATATTTTCAGATTTTGTCAGCACAACTTCGACTATAAGATATGCCAACTACTGGCGGTGTTGTTTCCGGCTAGGACTGGACCATTTCACCTCTTCCTATGGGATATCCTCGTCATCTGCGTATTTCCCGGTATAATCCTCAGCTGTGCTGTATTTGGCAAAGTATTTGCAGCTGACCCCCTGCATGTCGCAAATTCTTTTTGGGAACCTTCAGAACCGCACGTGTGATATACCTGTAAAAATAAAGTAGGTTTTTATAATGTTTGTATTATATTTTTATATTTTACTTTTTATATAAATATTGTAAAAACCTAGACTTAAGATTTAAACTAAATAAAGAGAATAATAATGAAAAAGCCGAAGGGCAGCTTGTGGTGAGCTATTGGTGAGTAAACACACCGCGGACTCGAGTGCTCAAGAGAGTCGATCAGAGCCCTCGACCCCGTCGTGTCTTCATCGGTCGGGAAGGAATCCCAAGAGGGCTCGCAGGACTCTCGGCTGTGTCTTGCCTTAGTTGGCCGTCCAAAGCGGAGTCGTGAGAGCTGTTGCTCCAGGGGTGGAAGTGTTAAAGGGAATAACTCCCCGAGTAAATTCAAAGAAAGTGCAACACACCTCTCGACACCCCTGAGTCGCCCCTTTTGCCGGCAATCATCGTCGGCTAGTTTGAGGGGCCCATCTAGTGGGCGGCAAGCCACCCTGCCAATTGCAGTCATTTATCATGATTATGGCAGGTGTAAGACCCTTCCCAGCATAAGTCCACCCAAATTTCAATCGTGTGCGTGGGGATATAGATCCAACACGCAGAGGCACGAGTTGGATCTATATCCCCATGCAAGCCTTTCAAAGAACCGGGATAACACCCGTGAAATAAGAGAGATACAAATAATATATTTATTCATGAAATTATTTTTACATTAGCAGATCAGGATTGGGATCTCTATTTAAGTACACCTGTGTTTGGAGAACCCGCTCTTCCATTATATAATTCAATTTAATGCTACAATTATAGCTTACAATTATTATTATAACGTTCTATATGATTTTAATAAAATTATACCAAAAGATATGTCAAATAAATTAAATAAAAAATGTGAAAGTCACAAAGTTATTAGGTCAAGTTAACGTAGAATAACAAGATTACGTTCAAATAAATTATAATTTTAAATTGGATTTATAATACTTAGTTATAAAAGAGATAATAATACAATTTATGTCAGGTAGTTGTAGGAATAGAAGGCAACACAATAAGAGAGTTAAGAACAGCTCGTAAGTTGGCCGCATTTTTATTCAAGAGGGATTCTGTATCTTCGTAGTTAGGTACATGTTTTGAGGTGTTCCTCAACGTTACAGTCGTTACTCCTTACTCCTTAGCGTTACAGTCTTTTCAAATCCAAAGTAAGTCATTCCATATATGTTTAGTATTGAGGTATGGGGATTGCCAGGAGAATTGTCTTTGAGTGTAGGTTGTTTTTACTGTTTCAACCAACAGCGTGTTTTCTTCTTTTAAATAAGGCAGATTCTTTAAAAGGGAGTATCTTATGTCTTCTGAGAACAATATTTGAGATGCATATACAGCTGCCTGACCGTGAGAACATCACACGTATTTACCGGTGTGAGGGCTCGACTATCCCGGCGCTCTAGCCGAGTTCCCACATAAATAGGAAGTAGGAATAGTGGAGAACAGAGACTCGACACAAAACACACACAGAGATTAACTTTATTGTTACAACTTTACTTTACAACTTCAACTATGTAGATGTTGACTTCAATAATTAATAACAGAAACTGTTATGCTCCGAGAGATGGTAGTAAACCGAAGAATAAGTGATGAGAGAGAGAAAATAACCTAAAAATGGAATGGAATGAAATTTGAATTAAAATGAGGAATGAAAAATGAACAGGATGAAAAAGAAATGAGGTTGGACGACATGCAGCATGCAGGTGGCATGCTGCAACGTTACGCCGGTATCTTAAAGAGTCGGCAACGCATCAGCAGCTCCTCTGGTGTTGCAGACGTCCATGGGCAACGGTGACCTACATAAGTATATACATAAGTCATATACATAAACTTAAGCACTGATCTTTGCGCCTTGTCTACGTCTAGGAACTAATTTTTTGAGGCCCACCCCAAATTGGAATACATCAGTTACGGAGTTATATTTCCGTACTCTCTACATTTGATGGCGCGAATTATGTATGTGACCCATTTAATCGGTTTCACAATCATATATTCTTACGTTCGCTCTGTGTAATGTATTTATTGAGATGTTTTGAATACATTCGTCATTTTACAAGCTTACTTGCAATGTAACATAATGTATCTTGTTTATTTGGGTCAAATCCTGCAATTCAATTTTGTAACGGGATCCCTTTGTTTCGGCTAACTTAATTTGACATAACGAGTTAGTATAAATAATATAATAATATTTCGACATACCTAATTGTTTTTTGGCATACTATTTCAAAACGCCTGGCGTAAAGTTGTAAGGCATGTTGTTTATTGTCTAATACTTTTTAGGAACAAAGATCAAAAGGCATTATGTACCTGGCATGTGTATGGCAATAAATGGCTTATTATTATTATTATTATTTGTATCTCTCTTTTTTCACGGGTGTTACCCCGGTTTTTTTAGAGGCTTGCGTGGGGATATGGATCCAACACGTAGAGGCCCTTTGGAGAAGTTGATGTAGTGTTGGTCTCCAGCCAGAACCCGTTCCTAGAAATACCAATGTGTGATATGCCCTTGAACAAGTCTTGGCCGGAGGAGGAGCTATTGCATTTTAAGAAGGAAATTAATGGGTTTATGGGATTGAGATTTGGGTAGACTTATGCTGGGTTATTGCAAAGGGACGTGCACCTGCCATAATCATGATAACTGACTACAATTGGCAGGTGGTGGCTTGCTGCCCACTAGATGGGCCCCTCAAACTAGCCGACGATTAATGCCGGCAAAAAGGGCAACACCGGTGTGGGCGACTCAGGGGTGTCGAGAGGTGTGCTGCGCTTTCTCCGTAGTTACTCGCGGCGTTATGCCCTTTAACACTTCCACCCCTGGAGCAACAGCTCTCACGACTCCTCTCTGGACGGCCAACTAAGGCAAGCCAGAACCGAGAGTCCTGTGAGCCCTCTTGGGTTTCTACCCCGACCGATGAAGACACGTCGGGGGCGAGGGCTCTGACCGACTCTCTGGAGCACTCGGGTCCGTGGTGTCGTTACTCACCAACAGCTCGCCACAAGCTGCCCTGCGGCTCAATTATTATTATTATTATTATTATCATTAATGGAGTTCGAGATCCAGTGTGTGTATTTTCTAATGGAATTGTTATTCTTTAATTCGGGGTACCGATGCTTCTCTTTGTTTGCCCAATGAATGATAAACCGCACTCACAGTCAATTTTATATGCTCCTGCATCTTGTAATGGGATATTGGATTTTACAGGTCTTAATACTCGTAGTTGGTTTATTTTCTTGTGCGGCTTGTATTTAATAGGTCTTGATTTGCTCGCTGCTCGCTTCAGAATATTACCATTTTTTTCTGTGACTCCCTTTATGCATGATAAGAGAGAGTATTTATTAATTCAAAAATACATTTCAAAAATCAAGTTATAATTGCTATCCATAAAATCGCTTCCAGAAAAGTAGGTTAGGTTAGGTTTGAATTGCGACCCCGTCAGTAACAACTTGCTACCAGAAAAAATTGATTAGGTTCGGTTTGAATTGCAAACCCTATCAGAAACGACTTGCCACCAGAAATGTAGGTAAGGTTGGGTTAGAACTGCGACCCCACCAGAAAACGAATCACCATCAGAAACGAGTAAAATGATATAATAATGTTTTAACAGAAGTTAATTATTCGGTGTTTATTTATTACTTATTATGCATATAAATATTATGCTTAAATACCAATATGCGTACCTAAGCATATTTACGCTTTACAATTATTAATCTTATAGTAGTTATACTTAAAAATTTTGTGCCCAAAAATTATGCCAAATTAATATTGTGCGTAATTAGGATTAGTAAAAGTATGCCATGTTAAATTATGACATAAAATTATATGCAATAAAATAGGGATTTTTTTCTTAAACGCCATGTTGTGCAGCGATTATGTGCAATATTGAAGCTCTGTTATGAGCCTGAAAAATCATGACATCACCTACCATAATAGTGTCATTAAGTGTCATAATTTTGTGTATATAAGGCATTTCGGAGCAAAAAATTGAAAGATATTGGACTGGAGATATCGGTACTCTAAATAATTTCGATCGAAAACCGATTGACTCGAAAAGAAGAAGATCCATGACACTACGGGATGGATTTGATGAAACATTATAATGTGATAGCTGACAATATATCACAATCACAGGCTAGGCTATTAGGCAAATGACGTCGCGGGTAGTATCTGGTATGCAAAGATATAGAAAATTCAAAGCGGCCACACTTAGTCGGCTCGTAGGTAGTACTCATACAGCGTGCTGAAATGGGAGAAGATAAGGAGAATGAATACAATAAATACTTGTACAAACACAATAAATGCACATTTAAAACTAAAAATATGTGGAAGTATAATGCCGACCAATAAGCAACATGGATTAAACTCAATAAAACAGAGTTGTTTCCGATCAAATGCCCAGCAAACATACTTATTACTTTAAATGGTACAAGTACCTACCGGACAGGATTTGAACTGAGGTGCGAAGAGCTGAGGCGCGAATGAACTGAGGTGCGAAGAGCTAAGGTGCGACTGAACCAAGGTGCGAATAGCTCAGGTGCGAATGACTGAGGTGCGAAGAGATGAGGCGCGAATGGACCCAAGTGCGAACAGCTCAGGCGCGAATGGTTAGGTTATGCGACCAGGTGGTCGGACGACCTAACCAAGGTGGCAGGAAGACGCTGGATGCAGGCTGCTTCCAACCGGTTATATTGGAATTCCTTGGGTGGCCTATGCCTAGCAGTGGACTTCTTGCGGTTGAGATGTGGCTGGGTTCATTCGCGCCTGAGCTGTTCGCACCTGGGTTCATTCGCGCCTCAGCTCTTCGCAGCTCAGTTCTTCGCGCCTGACTTCACTCGCCCCTCGGCACTTCGCACCTTCGTGCTTAACACCTAAATTACACAACCGGATTTTAATCTCACCAACAAGCACTGCGTCCCACTGAAAGGATTTCAAATAAGGTATAATGATTATACTTGTCCACAGCAAATCTAGCTCATGTGCAGTAATTTGCTCCGGTCACTGCTATCGGTAAAATTACTGTATGAGTAATCTTTATTTCCTAATGTGACCTGAGGTGTGCGGGGGGACGGGGTATCTTCAGAGAAACACACGACTGCACCGGATAACGCTATGATTTATTCTGTCTCATAATTATAACATCAAACGCTAATGCTTATAGACTTATGCTACGTAAGTATGTATAACTTATGCTTAAGGCACCCACTTCACCACCGGGGCAAGAAATAAAAAAAAGAAAAACTAGGTAAGTACCATTTTTCTTTTTTTTTTTACCTGTTTCTAACCACATTATATAATAAAAGTAGTAAAATATACTTAAATGTAATTGTATGTAGCTATATTTATCTGTAGGTACCTACTTAATATTATAACTACATAATATATTTTCTTATCATTATCAAGTAACAAGTAGTCAAACACATTAACTACCTTCTACAAATGGCTTGGTTCTGTTTTTATGAACAATTTCAAATTTACCATTTTTCAAAATCTTTACATTTGGTTCCTGATCTTCAACTACTAAAAATGGGCCATGATACAAGGGTTGTAACTTATTTCCTATCTCATTCTTAATTAACAATTTGTCATTTGGATTATATTTTATTTTGTTTACATTTTTGTCATATTTTTCTTTTCTTATTTGTTTACATTTCAATAAATTTGTTTTTGCATCCTTATTAGCTACTTGCAACTTATATTTTAATTCTAAACTATAATTCTCGGGATTGTACAATGGTTCTACAATAGAAGTAACTCTACTCGGCAGTTCACACGGTTTTCCGAAAACTAACTCGTATGGTGCGTATTTTGTACTTGATTGGACCGTATTGTTGTATTTAAAGCACCAAAACGGTAGCCATTGGCTCGTTTCAGGATGATTATCGCATTGTATGCGTAGAAATTAACCTAAACGTTTGTGTGCGTTTTCTAG